>LQNS02000304.1:3157662-3182755 GCA_001587735.2 Parhyale hawaiensis
GTAGGCACAGCTCGGCTTCACTGTTCCGTAACGCTCGTACATCTGCCACCACCACACGTGACTGGTTAGCTTGAGCAAATAACGGCCATCAGCTCTGTCAACCGAACACACAACTTTGATTTATGGCCTTTGTGGGAGAATATTGGCGGGGTTCTCACAAGACGCGTGCGATATTGCCAGATAAAATCGAATTTATTTGACAACGAAATGCGATATCGTTGGTGCGTTTCAGTGAGACTTCCGACTGTAAGATGTAGTTAGAAAAATGGCACTTGGACTTCTTTTGAAGATCCAACATGTAACTGAAAACGTCAGTTAATTTAGTGCCTAGTATATCAGTCTAGATTCCGGTTTTCCTCGCGGGTGCTTTGTTTGCTCATCAGAACCCCGATAGTATGTAGTACAGAATTTGGAGTCTGCTATAGAAACAGATTGTGCTCATGAGGTACAGTTCTCTGAACTTTATGATACTTAAAATTTTTCTAGCGCTGTTTTGTTTTGCTCCCCGCTCAAATTACGTGTACATCGAGAACTAGATTAAGTATGATATAATAATCATAGCACATGCAATGCGAACGCAAGCTAATTTGATTGCGGATTACATTCGTGGTAATTCGAACGCGCCTTTAATGTTTGATAAGGGAGAAGAAAACCCAAACGAGTGAGTTATGCGATAGCAGATGTGTTAGCTTTATTAATGTATTATTATACTGAACGTACACTACTGATTGTGCTTACTGATACCGTTAATAATTTTGAATTACTAACATTGAGCGTGTTGTTTCTATGCAAAATCTGACTGCGTTTTCAGTGATGCTCCAAAATGAACTAATAATTTTCATTCACTCATTCGCACTAGTACTTTCATAATTTTGTGGCACCGGTAATGTGTATTTTATAACTGAGAATATAAAATAAAAAGGGTTAAAGCTGGAATAAGATCAACCATAGGACTGCGTAACGGAGAGCCAGCGACCCATTTCTGCGTTACGACGTCACGCAAGACTGCCCCCGTCACCGTCTATTGTCTGTCATGCAGCGACGCACGATAGTGACAGATAGTGCAGACCAAGTTGCTGATTGCTTTTGTTTATTGTTTGTACTCAGTACTCGTGTATACCTACCTATATATGCGATAACTTTCTGTGACCTAGAGAACAATCAAAGAATTTCAACTGTGTCCTATAGCGCTGAAATTGCAGAAACTTTACCAATGGCTGGTGAAAACTTCGTCAATATATTTAGAGTTGGATTGAAGGCGTTAGTGCTTTTAATGATTATCACCCGCGAGCGAAGCAAAGAGAGGTGATAATGTTTTCGTTTAAGATTAAATTATATTTATTTATTTGTATATTTGTTTATCTGTCCACCCAAAAAAAGGGAGAAGGAGTTGAGCAATGATAATAATTTTTTTTTATTTGCAGGAGTCAGGTAAGTTGACCTAGAGGTGATAAATGACAAAAAATATAGTTAGATATCCATCATAAATGGCGGCGTTGAATTTTGTTGTCTGTCCACCCAAAATAAGGCAAAAGAGTTGATTCACGATAATAATTTTTTTATTGCAGTCAGGTGGGTAGCCTGAAATGTGAAAATGCCAAAAATCTACAGTTAGCTGGCCATAAAATATGACGGCGTTGAATTTGTCCCCTCCGCGGGCGATGGTCTTACGCCATGAGGCGTTCTAGTTATTAATTCGTATTCGTATCTGGAAGAAGGGTCAGTGGTGCAAGGTTTATTTAATCCTCTTTCGTAGCCAAGGGTCACTATGGGAGCACAAGTCGAACTGGTACTAATAATTTCTTACTTGCAGCTGGAAATACCGTCGTTTACGAAAGGATTAGACTACTGGCATCTATACATACAGTCAGTGGTGGAAGGATTTAAGTCATTCCTCATGAAGTACATAGCGCGCGTTTCTATTCCAATGCAAGTCATACTCGATTGTTTGATTCGCAGACTTGCGTTTTGTTTCCATGCCTGTCCCACTTGCAATGACCGAACTTTCTCTGAACGCATGATGCTGTTGCGTCGATAACACGAACACGCGCGTCTCTGTACCGCTCTGACACACTTTGCCTCCTTGCGTGCTGACCCCGATACCGGGCTTTGGGAAGTTGGCATAGGTGCGGCGCACGCTATTAGGCAGAATTGTGCAGGCCAGACTGGTATCCAAAACTGTCTGGAATTTGGGACTTTTGGCTACTTAATTTACCCCAACAGTCGAACGAGTTGTAATGTGCTGGCAAGACTGTCGCTTCTGCCTGGACTGCCTGGAACTGACCGGGATATTTAGCTTTTGGCAGGTTAATGTATCCTGCAATGGATGAAGTTGTGGTAAACTGCACACTGTACAGGCCTTCCAGGCAGGGTGTAGAGTAATTGGCGCTTGGTGCTCACGGAAATCTTTAGCTCTTTGAAATTTGGCATACACAATGCTACTGTGTAAATGCTTAGGGCTTCGTGTCCAGCCCAAAATGCGTGTAGTGATCGAGAATTGTGCATGGGATTTTCATTTTTGAGAATTTAGTAAAGTATCGCCTTCTGGAGAGCTTCAGGCTGTGGCAGCTTCTACCTCCAGTCCAAATGGTGAATTGTGCTCGGAACTGTTTTGTGATATTTAACTATTACCGTCCAGAATTATGTCTCGCTTTAACTTGATTAGCTTCGTGCTTGCAGTATTTCAGCAACAGTGCTACTGGAAAGAAGAGCGAATAAGCACGATCGCTGATTTTTAAGAATTTCCAATGTGCAATTGATCAGAGTAGCATAAGATAATGGGTTGGATTCTGAACTAAATGTAACGAAATTATTACGCGATCGGCCGAGGTAGGAAATTGCCGCAGAAAGCCGATCTGGAATCGCAAAAGGCAGGGCCAAGTACACACGCTTGGAGCAACATAGCTGCAGCCGGTGGTGACTTCTTTAACTTAGTTGCCGTGTAGTTATACCCACAGTAGCAGCAGGCCTTGCGTGCTTAACTGGTGTATTAGAGGAGCCCTGATCGAGTGACGAGCCAGTCGAGCAGTCTTTGTGGCGCCCGATACGCTGAATCAGCAAACATACTTGATATGCACAGCTACCTTGGGGCACTTACCTTGCCAAGAAATGGGGGTGGGCGGGGGCGGGTCGTTGAAATTTCGTCGATGGCGCCATAGTTCTTAACGACCTGTGGTCCACTGCAGCTATACTTATTCATCTGGGGCCAATTGGCCTACCTATATCTGCAGCACAAACCAGTGCGTGAGGGTTTCCTAGTGGAGGGTGCAGTCAAGTTTACTTCATCTTTAACGGCTACGGCCACTCTGAATTACATTTTCCCGACTCTAAAACCGCTAGTGCGGCACTGGCGGGGCTCTACAACGGTTTCAAATTTCAATAAAGTTATGCATTTTTCTAAAACCCGGTTCATATGACAAACAAAGGAAGTTATTCCCTCAACCAAGCCCCCGAACCAACTGTCCGTTTAAGCGTCAGAAAAAAGCAAACGCTGCTCCCTAAATTTCAAGTCTCTTCAAATTTGAAGAGATATTAGAAACTTAACTAGAGACACTAGCTCAGAAAACCAACGAAATGGTTAACATTTTGTCGCCTCTTTTTTTTCTTGCCTCATGGTTGTGTTTGTAAAGAGAACAAAAGATGTGGACGTCAAGTATGATTACATTTTTTATTTGATTTCCTCATGAAAGTCTTGAGCATCGTTCCGCGAAATTAGCAAAATATCCGAAAGTATTCGCAAACTCTCATGCACGAGAAGTGAAAGGAGAAATACTCAGTTCTTCATAACGGATACCCAGAAAATTTCTATGCGTCTTACAATATTTTGTATAGGTATTTTGAATTATAATAATATTTTTTAAAAAAGGAAGACGGATTCAAGCGTGTACTGCATGCAACTAACGGAAGTCAGTTCCTATATTACTGATGATTGTTATTTATATTTATCATTTTGATTTTTTAAGTATATCTGTTATTGATAAGTGCTCAGTAACTTACCGGATTCACAGTATTATTCTTGCTTTTTTCCTTTAATAGTAGAGAAATCATTTGGAATAAAATTTGGTATATCTCATTTAGATCATGACATCTTAATTGGCAGTACTTCTATGCATATGCAACAATGCACATAAGAAATGTATGTGGTTATCTACGGGTGAAATGTCGTGATTCCAGTACTTCCACTGAAATGTTAGGAAAAATAATACGATTCTTGAATCTTTGATATGGCGATGTCACTGCACTAAAGCAGTCTGGAATATTTTGTTGTTATCCAAACAAAAACTGTTGCAAGTATATAGCTAATCATTTACAGTAATTAGTCTCTTTGAGAGGGTAAAATTTTCGGCGTTCGACTCTACAAAGTACCTTAGATAGCCTAATGTCTTATATCAAGTGTCTGAACGCAAAATCAGTCGAAGTAGACGAAATTATTCCGTCAACTTTACTGCTGAAATTAAACAGAGTTGTGGCAGCAACCCTGCGGCACTGACAAGAGTCAGCAACAGCCTGCAGCAGCAAAGGTTCATTACCGTCGCTAACTGTTCCTCCAGGTGTCACGTCCTCCCGTTAATGAACTGCTTGTAAAACTTCACGGGTCTAAATTTGCAGTTCGGAAATTTCTGCGGAGTTGTGGCGCTTCAACTCTTAGCTCTGCACTCAAGCACCCTGGTCTCTGAAGTGTATTGCTCACGTCTAGCTTCGTGGAAAATAAAGAAAAAAAAAGAAAGTGGATCGGGTGTTTTATTTAAGCGCAAGTGTGTTTACCTGAGACGTATATAATTTGCAGTAACATTTTTGTGGTACAACTATTAAGAACGTGCCGAGCGCGTTCAAGTTCCATTCCTGAAATTCTTGCCTTTGAATTTAATCACTAAACATTGTTTGCATTGTGAGATAAAAAATTATCTAAACTGTTTCATGCTTGTCCAAGAAGGCTTACCTTTGAAGGAAATTATCTGGAATTTCTATTTTATTTGGGAAAAAATAAGCAAAACAGCTTGGGCGTTCTGTCACAGTTCAAGAACACTTAGGCACTTTGGAAGGAGATCACCAGGGACTCCTATTTTGCTAGGGGCAAAAATAAGTCAAATGCCGCGAGTGTTTTATTTCTGGCAACGAACCCTAACATTTGGGGTAAATCACCGGTGATCTCGACTTTTCCAGGCAAAAATCCCCTGAAATGCCGCGACCGTTTCACCTTGAGTCGAGAAGTAGATCTTAAAGGAGAATTACAACATTGTACTTGGCTGCGTTGGGCGATCAGACAACCGAATTTTCCTTTTCCACTTCGAATATCTTCTTTCACGCATCACTTTGCCTAATATCGGAAAGTCGTAGGCAATTTTACGATCTTTATAGGGTGCAGCATCGGATTCCTTTTGAAAATTGCTTACGATTTCATAGTCGGGTGAGCTAGTAGTTACATGCGGCTCGCCATTGTGATGCAAAATCGAGGCAGTATATCCGACAGCATGGTCAGTGTACGCGCCCCCGGGGTAATGCTCGTCGGGGCTGAGGGATCTGTGCATGGCTGAGTGTTCTCCCTGTGCATGAAGTTGTGTATTTGTCTGGTTGTGTGTTTTCGCGAGAATTCTACTTATACATTCCAGTGAACGGTTAGCTACTTGTGCAAAAAAAAAAAAAAAAAAAATCTATCGAGTTCATAGTATTTAAATTTCGTTCTCAGTAATAACTCTTTCCGCTCATATGGATCTTTTGGCTACGCTTCAGATGGTATTAGTCTTGACGGTTCCCTTAGGTTGTACTGCTAGCACATAGGTTTTTTCCTATTGCATATGATTTTGAGGGAGAAAGAGTCGTTGCAGCGAGGCAACGACCTATAAGTCCATATTGAACTCATTATGGACTTATAGGTTCAAAATTTACCTCGTCAGTTGAAAATCCGCTTTTGAAGGCGTGTTTGTTTTTTATATCCACAAGGGAAGTGCTTCTAATTGGTCGTAGTGACTTCTGTCTTAAGCAGTAATTTAAAAGGAGAAAATGTTCGGAATTTTGTGAAATTTCCAGACAACGTACTTAAGAAACCGTCGTAGTTTTCTTAGAAAGTTTCTATTCGCTGTAGTTTTGATATTCAAAAATTTCAAGATAGACGCTTAAAAATCACGTCCTAACAACCGGAAAAGTACTGTATTGTTAAAAAAGAAAACGAGCTGTGCTTCTAGAACCAAACAAAACCATGCTAAAGGACAGAATGGTTGACAGACAAACAACCAAACGGACAGATGGTTCATCACTGAAATATATTCGTCTATTCCTTGCGACATTTTTAACAATTCCTATAAATTTTATAAAGACTCATCCCTAACCTTTTGTGCTATCTTACTCATTAAGAAACTGACAAATAAACAAATTCTGACACAAAAAATAACCTCCTCGAAGGTAAAAATGCTCTTACAGTAGCGTTGGGGTAAATTTCACATTAGGGAGGAAAGAGGCTTGTAGCGCAGTCCACAACTTGTGATCCCACTACCAGGTAATGCCATACATCTCGCTGTACTTTATAGAGTGAGTGTTATTGTGCGTGTACACTCACGCATATACGAACTCAGCATAAACGTGCGCCCTTCACGTACAAGGTGGAATGCGATTGAACTGGAAGTGCTTTTTGTTCCAATTATCAACTTATGTTTTTCTATTAGAAAATTTTTAAGTAAACACCTACAATGCTTTTCAACACATATGTAATTGCATTGCACATTTAAAAATTGTATTTATCGATACATATTTAACTACGCTGATGTATCGATATCTGTATTTAAGTGTATATTTTCATTCAGTACTATTCATCGCAGTCTGAGGATACCATGCTCTGTAAAGCTGTGATGTCTAATCCACATTATGGGAACTGCCATTTTCTTAAAAGAGATCTTTGATAGTGTGCAACAAATTTTCGTTATTCGCGCATAGACAACTCTATGGGCAAAAAAAAAAAAAAGAAATTACATTTTTAATCGGATATATTTTAATCGTTCACGATTAGTAATTATTTTGAGCCAGTGCTTAGAGCTTGTGCATGATAGAAGAAAATCGTAGCGGTGTGCTGAGATTATAATTTGAGTGTTACTTGCATTCGCCTTGTGAATCGTAACACTTCACTCTACTAGTAAATTGTAATGTGTCATGGCACCAGCAAAGAACAACCTATTACTTTACTAGTAAGCAGGAATGTGTTGGACTACTTGTGATAAGTAACATGCCACTGCACTAATAAATCGTAGTATGTCATTTTACGAGTAAAATGGACCGTGTCGCTCTACTAGCAAATTTCACTCTACGTGCGAATTGCAACATGTCACTACTTGTAAACTGTAACTTATCTCCTTACGAGCAAATTTGCAAATATTGTACGTATGGGCTGTAGTGAGGCACTTTAGTTATGTTGTATAATACATCACTCTGGTAGTGAAATATGTCACTCTCTTTGTAACATATCGCTCTACTTGTAGTTTGTAACACGTCACTCTTCTTGTATCCTGTGACACATCACTCACTGTACTTCTAGTCAATAGCAAGATACTCAAGCTGCAACTTGTAACACATCACGGTGCCAGTACCAGTAAGTATGTAGTACCATATTTCACAGGTCTAAGGAGCCAGCCTCTCACTGTCGCTTGCACCGTCAAGTACGACAGTTTTGCCCAGTTTTACCACATCTCCGTCTCGGCGACGCTGTAAATCGAAATCGGTGAAGCGGCTACCTATTGAGAAAAACATCAGATCTCTCCCGCGCTTTGTGCGCTGCTTAGTTAACGGGTGTGCATCGTAGCTCTCACGCTCTGCCGGTGCTGGCTTTCTGCATGGTGCTAGCGTAGCGCCAGTGTTATGGAGAATGCTGCTTGTTCGATTATCGTAGTAACTGAAAACAACCACCTTTTTAATTTTTGGCTGTGTAAAAATAATTGACAGTTATGTCGCATGTATTTTCAAAGTACTACTTTTATTTTCTGCCATATCCAGTGGACTATGGCTGTTGACTCAGCTGCTGCAATCGGAATGGTGCATTTTTTAACGATTGGAGGAGGCAATGTATTTAGGCCTCACAACCCCAACGGTCGTTAGTGCCTTCTCCGCAGAGGATGTTGCGGCTTGCCGCAGTTCCTGCTGACGAGGTTAGTTTTGTAAAGTTAGGTAGGCTCTCAATACTTCCCCTTCTGTTTCGGGAGGTGGGCCGGTGATCGAGGTGGCCGACCTATTTCCGCTATTTCGTCTCCTTCCCCTGCGCGGTGTAGCTGAGCGAAAGCGTCCAGCCGTGCCCGGGGGTTGGAGATGCACAACTTGTGCCTTTTTCCTGTCAGTAGCGCACTGACCACTCTGAGACCTACCGGCAGAAACGCCGAGACAAAAATCATCGACAAATTGAAACGAGACGTACTTCGCACCCTAGCGGCGCACGAGCATGAGCTAAACCACAGGAATTGTTCGGCGCGATATAGACATTGTGTCCCTGATGCGCTAGTAAAACTCCTACTACTTTTACTACTTCAATTGGAGGTGGTCAAAAGTTCTCTGGTAGCCTTGGTTTCGAAGGTACCCCAACGGATCCTCTGTAACTTTGATGCCTTCAGGGCTGTAGACTCGCATTTACACCGCTTTTACGTTTGTCGAGCACGAGTCGGGGTTCTCTCTTTTTAAGGAGTTTTTCACTTAACAAGTGTAAAGGCTTACGGGTTGGGTATGGCTAGTACCTACGCTGTGTGCAACGATTTTCCACCCATTTTTTTTTTCGCTTTACGAATGCGACGGTTTGTTGGTGGGTAAATCAGCATTTAAGGTTCACGATCAGATGTTATTTTTTCATTTTACGCGCAGAATTTCGTTCAGTGACAATGACAACTAAACTTACGTATAGATTTTTGCGTAAAGAACTTTAGCCCAGATAATACGTAGATTTCTATGCCAGACACCACTGACGTCACGCACTGCTCGACCAAGCCACTATTCTTCAAGACGCGGCCGTAAACTGCTCGCGACGTGTCACGCAACACAAATATGAGGATGTCGACACAATTGAATATAAGAAATAAGTCGGTGGGGCCGCGTGCTGTGTCGGTCTTCTGGTGGCGAAAGCTCGTGGTTTTCACCATCAGACGTGATGCCTCGGAGCCATGCGCTGCCGCCCTTGACTGTGCAGCCCCCATTTGTGTTCCCAACATAAGGCTACACAATATTTTTGGTGTATTCTTATGCAAGATTCAAAGTTACTGATGGGTCTTTATTTATCCCGCTTTTGCACACTGTAGAACTATTATTTTGTCTTTAGGATGTATATACTCCGTCTGTTATACGATAGTAACTCTTGGGTAGGTATATTTGATTTACTCTCGATTTAGAAGGGTTTGTTGGTCTTCACTTACCCGATATTAAAACGTCGAATTGTTGATCTGTTTTTCGATGTACGTATTTACCGTACGTTCGTACGCTTCGTATATTACGTTCAGGTTTGCTCACGGATTTCTATGATGTTATGTGCCGCTTAATGAACATTACTTTATGCTTTTATACTGAAATTTGGATGAGGTTTTACCTTCAGAGTAATTTTTTGTGGGTTTTACCTACAGTAAAATGAAGTGTCTGTATTGCTTACTATATTGCCATATGCAGGCTCTGGGACGATGGTAAATTTGACCCAAGGTAGGCGTATAAAGTATTTTGAAATAACTTTTTTGCTTTTTAATATGCAGCCTGGGTTACTGTAATGTTTTCATAGCTAATTTACGGAAAGGTCGGTTGATTAGTAAGTGGATTTTGTTATTTAGTCTCAGCCAAACTCTCATCAGTCAGCGGGAGAGCATTGCTTCAATATTAGCGCTGGAGATGGCAA
Organism: Parhyale hawaiensis; assembly: GCA_001587735.2. NCBI lineage: Eukaryota > Metazoa > Arthropoda > Malacostraca > Amphipoda > Hyalidae > Parhyale > Parhyale hawaiensis. The sequence continues at coordinate 3,167,504 of LQNS02000304.1, forward strand.
GAGTGAAAGCACCGGAAGCTGCAAAATGCTGTTTGAAGTGCCGGTTCCGCAGCGTTCAGAAACAAAAGTAATAATGCGACAAGCACGCTTGAAACCGCAAGTATCCGTCAGTGAAAAGCTGTGTATAGGCAGAGGCTGGAATGGAAACACCGTAAATTTATTCAGCTTAATATACTCCTTTGCCATACGAATTCATTCCATTTAGTCACAACTGCCAATTTGGAATCATTATCAATGTCAAGACATGGACTCTTTGTGTCCTCCCCGTGTAAACTGTAAATGAAATTCCATTTGAGAGTTTTTGTAAAGTTTCGAACGGCAGCTCAATGAATTTGTTAAAATCAAACTTTCGGCCAAGACATGGAAAGCGTGTCTGGCCCTTGATGATTTGTGTCAGCATTACGGCATTGATTTGATTAGTTAGTGTGATTAGTGATTATTTCGAAACTATCGACATTCAGTTTAGTCCTTTCTTCCAAGGACAAAAGAAGCAACTCGTATTGTTATACCGCTGGACATGATGAGCAGCAGCTACGGTCCACCGCTTTAGCTCAGGTTTCACTATTTACACAAATTTTAGCTTTTTCAGCGGCGTTGTGAAGCCCATTGGTAGAGATTAGTGTATATGGATGCAGCGCTTTTCTTAACAATGTCGTAAGGGCAGAAATGTAAGTCTCGCTATTTGGGCCTTCTCTATTCAGTCGCTATATAGAGAGAGGGGGGAGGGAAGGTGGGCAGGTGCGGCCCAGACACGGTAGTAAAAAGGACGCAAAGCCGCAGAAATTCTCCTTCCGGGTTTTTTTCCAATTCCTGTAGTTGGGTCGCAAGGCTTTTTGTAGGACTGCAGTACTTCAATTAGGGTGGTAAGGTTTGCAAGTAGCGCCACACAGCTGTAAATATGATCACAGTGGTGCAACTAGGGTTGCAGGGCCGCAAGAAGAACACTCGCCCACCTCTGGATGAGACTAGTTCACAATTAACCGTACCCGTCACTTCCATCTCCCTCCTAGAGAGCTCGGGACACTCAGCAGTCACTTAACTTTCGAATTTATGTTAGCTATTTGTCTTGTGGTTTTTCCTTATCAGTTTAGTCTGTTGTATTTTACTTTATCTCAGGTTCTGTCATTTTATGTTGTATGTCACACGCGGACAAACTAGTGCTGCCATTGCTGTATTGCTAGCTTCTTTTATGAATATTAACAATTTTATCCAAATTTGAAGTGAGGTTCTGCGTATAAAATAAAACTTGGTTTGATTCTTCATTTTACCAGCACTTTCGAACAGTCTCATTTGAATACGGCATCGTTCAAAAAATTACATGTCCGAGTTTTCACGGCTGTGGTGAAAACATAAATTTCTCTGTTCAGCGATGCCTGGCATCGATCTTATGCCTGTCGTGTCTACACGCGATGCACAGCGACTCATTCACAGCTGTTTTACTGACTCACTGCATTGTAGTGTGGTGTCGTGTTCGTCACTCGTTGGTGTATGTTGCTGTGGTGTCAGTCCCTTGTGGCTCTGAGTCAACTACACTTTTTTCGACCGAAGGGTACGAGTATCCTATTTAAAGATAATATTAAGTGTACATAGCTGAGATAAACCACTTCGTCGGCTATTATTTAATGCTACATTTACCATATTTAAATATGGATAAATAAAAAAACCGGCATTTTTCTTTAGGAACAATAAAATGCTATGTAGATTTCTTATAAGAACCTGGCGTTCAAACAGATGCCTTACTTGTAGGCCGTGTTCTGAAGTTCTTGCTTAGGAAATGGGTTCTATCGCCCAAAAGTTCGAGTAGCGACGATATAAGATGGAGACATCTGCTAAACTTACTACGCTCTTAGAATCCTAAATACTGCTCCTCTCCTTGTGCTGCTGCATGACATGTTTCACATTGGAGTCGGCGAGTTGCTAAATTTGGCGACTCAATTCTTCGATCATGTTAACGTTATGATTTTGGTTCCCAATAATAACCATAATATCGTTTTATTTTTTGGCAAAATCATTTAGTTTTGTGACAGAGTAGTTTCATTTTCGTCAGTGTTGTGACAAGATCTGTTATTAAAGATATCTTTAGATAATGTGTTGTACTCGGTTGATTTCAAGCTTTCATTTTCTCTTGAATAATTTCCAAGAAAAAAGTATTTAAGGGTTTCAAATAATTTATTTTTGTGTCGATTCTAATTTTTTGTATATGGGGTTTCCGTTATCAGAAATTAACTGTGCAAATATGTTTTGTTTTTCGCTCTCATTAAGACACTTTAGAGGCGCTGTACTATTGCCTAAAAAAGACGTACCGGAAGCTAGCATCCAAATATATGTTGTTCTCTGTAGCTCTCTTTATCACAGACGCCACCGACCCTGCTGATCATTATAATTCTGTCTGCCAGCGGAACAATCGAAATTCGAAAGTGAAAGCTTCACGACTCTCTATTGAGTTTTCTTATCTTGCGATCTGCGGTCTTATCATCCCGGGAAATAGTGCTTCATTAAATAAGCTGATAAGACCCTCGATCGATCAGTAAGTGAAGCTAAGAGTATGAAAATATTAATAATGGTAATAATAATTATCACAATAATGTTAGTGCTCATGCCATTCCTGTTCCTGTGTAGTACCAAACTCAGATTAGCTGCATAATACTGTTTCAGAAGCAGCTGTTTCTTTTGTTATAGGGACTATTAATTGTTGGTGTTGCGCACAGTAATACTTATTGGGAGAATATTTCTGTGATGATTCTCTAAAAATGACTGTTTTCTGTCAATCGCATTCCTACTTTCATTCTAAGCTCGAGACTAGGTGCGTAGAGCTGGTCTTGTTGTAAATATAATTTCATTTATATTGTGCGACATAACATTTATAGGCCTACCGTACGCTGGTACTTATCGCATAGCTGCTTATTTGAGACTGTTTACCTTATGTCAGCGGTAAGTCGAAACGAATCAAGCTTAGTTATGAATCGTTGCTAGACTCGGGGTACATTCACCCGACAGGAGATTCAGCAGCTAGCTGAAGATAACACGCGCAGTATCGCAGTTTGTATTGCGGGCGCTCCAAGCTGCATCGGCGTGCGGTTGTTGCCTCGTCGTAATGAAGGTCTGCTACGCTGGTCCATTCTCACGACTGATAAAAGCACCGATGTGCCGTGACCCTGGGGCCCGATAGCGACCAATTATGCCTGGGCTAACGATCCCTCGTTCTTTGGGAGACGCGCAGTTCTTCGGCCACTGTGGCATTGGAGCCGTGATTGGGGCCCTTGCTATCTGTGGCCGCTGGCCGACAGACTTGGTGCGAAATTGAGAGTTATCATAATGACCAAAACAAAAGTAATTATAGTGGACGTTGTTTATGTGTTTATTTATGTATCCATTTTCTGTCGTGCTTGAAAGAATCATACAGGATGGAAATGGGTTAGCTGCGTGTGTTCAACACACAGTTGGTATTGAACGACTATAAAAATACAACAAGGTTAGACTTTGCATTATTAGCCGCTTCTGTAAGTTTAATGCGAATTTCTCTGCAACAATTGAACTGGGGAACTTGTGATGTCTTGAGTCTTATAGCTAATTTATTAATGAAGTAGACTAAAACATTGTAAGCAATTGAACACTTGCATTAAGTGGCAAATACTGCGACTCTAATTAATAAATTACTTTTTCAAAATTCCTGTCCCTCTGGAGTAAAATGCTATCTACTTTTTGTAATTTATTTCCCCCGAGTATCATGCCATCAATTGTCATGCACGGTACACAAGTAAAAATATAAAGCTTGGGTTAGAACGAATATTTACTTTTTACATGCCTGCAAATTTTTTCGGACGAGGTCCTGGTGTTGTTATGCACGCAATCCGTCTTCTGCAGAGGTGATACTGTGCTCTGTGACCAGCGGGAGAGTTAGCAGCTAGTTATCTCCACAATGCACGTAACCGCTTACAGCCGGTTTGTCTGACACTTGTAGTAAGCATGAGTCGAGTAAAGTTGTTTTACTTAACAGTTTCAGTGTTAGTGGCGTTTTGAATATTACAGGGCATTTTGATGCACAGACTTCCATCCTGAACGGTGAAACTAACTTTCATTACAACTGCTTCGCCGTCATTTCTCAAAGGGCTTGTACTTCGCAAGACGGCCAGTACGTTCACCGTATTTGGCAACTATCCGCTGTTTTATGTTCACAGTTTTATATTCAGCTCGAATCTCCTGTAAACTGAGGAAGTTCAAGATAGGCCAGTCTCTCGTGACAGTTTAAACCTTCCGTACCTGAAATTTTAGGATTAAACTGTCTGTAGACAGCTTCCAGGAGCTCTAGGTTTTTTCGTTTTCTCGGATTCCAAAAAGGGAAACAGTATTCAATCCTAGGCATCCTAGGCAGTACTGTATAGGCTATGTATATACAGCTGTTTCCACATGGCAAGCATCATGCCTGCCTCTCGTGATGAGAAACTTCAAAGATATTTTTTTTTCTTTCGCCTACGGCTGTAGCCACATGGTCTTCAAAATAAGTATTATCTTGCATTCTCACTCCAAAGTCCCTTACGACCATCATTCTTCCGAAGTTACTCTCAGCATTCGCCCGGTAGGCTATTAATTCAATAAGAACTACTGAGTTCTCCCATATTATAACAATTCGAATATGATTCGTTGAAGGTCATGTTATTATACATCTATTGCTTGCGAAAGTTTCAGACCATTCTTGAAAAATTGCGTCTGTAAGTATTATTATTATTTTTTTCGATGAAGACATCTGCTATGAGAGTTTTGGATGGTTCCATATTACACAGGCTCTGTCTGATATGTTTGTACTATACCATATGCTGATTTTTTTTCTAAAATCCGTGAAAAAACGAGCAGAAAGCTCCAGATTTTGCTGTTGAAAGGGTGCAAATTGTTTTCAGGAGGAAGGTTGTTCGAAATGCTATCAAGCAAACCTTTATGAGTTACAGTAAGACTTCTGTGTCCCTCGATGTTAGTCGTCTCGAAAACTACACTATGTTTCTTGCTTTATTCTGGAATATCCGCTTTGGAAACTTGACGCTCATGGGACTTTTCCAAAAACGTGTTGAGGCAACTGGTTTGTAAAAAAATGAATCAGTCATAGACAGTGTTGTGCGAAACAGTCTACAACTCGTGCAATACACGTTAATAACGAGGTAATAAATAATTAATATCGAATAATATGAGTTTTCAGTTGCCTCAAGTCTTCCAAACAACATATGGATATATGTATATCAACAGTTGCAAGAATCTGTATTGCCTGTGTCGAATTGTGAAGTATGAATATGGCCACATAAATTCTCCACGTACAAGGTCATAATGTAGTTCAGGCATGAAAGCGTGCACTGTAAGTGTATAGCGTAAGCGCCGTGATGGAAAAACTATGCTAAGTTCATTAGAGTGCACTTATTATGGCGCATTGTGGCCGAACGGCCGTAAACAATGGCACCACTGCGATGCAGTGCGCAACAACCATGCGTACCACTGCGCACCTTTCTCCCTGCCTGTTGCGCGACAGCTCTGACTGCTGGGGATGTTATCTCTGATTCGAAATGCTTGCATTTTCTTCCTTCTTGCCGCCTTTCTTCATCAGAGTGATAGCAGTTTCACTGCTGTGACAACGTAAATACCAAATGGGCCGATACTGGCCTTGTGCTTTGTATATGCATTTTATTTTTTTTTATTGTCGTGTGTATTTATTATAATGTTGACGGAAGAAAGTTCGAGCTCCTGCGATTGTTAACAGCTATATGGGAAGGAAGTTTCACAAATAGTTCACAAACGTAATGTTACGCAAAAAAAAAAAAAAAATAAACTCTCAGAAGTATATGATGAATGCGGTGTCGAGTCAAAGATTTATAGCGTGTAATTGTTTTGATCCATTGTGTAGATTACTTTTCTGAAACCAAATTTGGAATGCTGCGAAGTATGTACTATTCTTAATGTGGAAACTTCTCTAACATTGAGACTTACTTAGGCTCCCATTGTGAACATATACTTACCGTGTGTTACATGAGTGTCTACGGGCAAAGTCCAGGTAACGTTCCGCATGTCACTTCACGTGTGTGGAGTCACGATGCTATTATTTTTTTCTGTTGGGTCGTAGTTAGCGCCCAAAGGGAGAGCCAACTGCGAATTATTTCCACAGTGCACGTAACCACTAACCACTGGTCTATTTGCTATGTCTATTTAAATAAGATTTCAGCATATAGAAGACATAATTGTCACCAATGGGGAAATATAGTTATTATAACGCTCATGATGGTTATATAAACGTCCAAAATTTTTCTGTAAATGAAAAATACAGATGAAGTAACTCCTCTCATGCAAAAAAAAAAAAAAAAGAAAAGAAAAAACGCACAGATCTTTTTTCTTTTAATCAAAATAGAAGTATATCTATTTTCGTCCGAACGCTGAAGAATTATTATAGACCTTCCCATCGTGACATATTGCACAGAAGTATACAGTACGTGTACGCCGTATGGCCTGTAAACACGCTACTCAAATGAACGAGTTTCGTCATCTCTGCGTCTGAATGCGTTGCTGTGTCCGTCAAAATAGCACACACTTGCAAAGAGTTTTGACGCATATATTTCTCTCCAAGTTTGAAAAGAATTATAACGACATTTGCTTCCCGACGACTAACATTTTTGCCCCTTTTTGGCAAACTCAGAGCAGTGTTTACATGGGCTCAACAAAACTTTCGGGCGATTAGCTGAGAAAATTCGTTTCTTGAGTAGCGTTTGTATTAGCCATTCATGGGTCCCTCTCCACTTATTGCTATAGTCTCTAACCCTTTCTGTTTTGACGGCATCTCCAGTTGCCGCACCAAAGTTTGATTATTAAGACCTGCGCGTTATTTCTTTCGCTGGAAATTTGGAAAACATATTTAACAGCCCAGGGCTCTTAAATCAGTGCCTGTGTTCTGTTTCCGTTCTGAATCAAACTCTAGGGGCGTTTAGGAGACTACTGCGAAATATTCTCTACGAGCTTGTTTTGAAAACACATAGCAGAAGCAGAGTTTTCCTACGGAATAGGGCAATCTGTAGTTTCAGATTACCCATAATTCTGTATCCCTGAACCCTAATTCAAAGAAACTGTGTTGATATACTGCACGAGCTCTTGCTTCTATCCCTACGAAAAGGAAAAAACCCTTTCTGGCGATGTTGCTCCGCCCCATAAAGATAGGATTAATACCCGCCTGAAATATTTACCTAGCATTCTTCAACACAATAATCCTAATACCTTTACCTGTTATTCTTTAAAGATAAATCCTGCCAATATCTACTAGTGCTAGTCGTTACTACTGCGTCTCCACTAGTGAACCGCAGCCCTGCGTCTATAGGGAGCTAGTTACACCTGCACGGTTACCGCACTGTACGCGCCGCAGTAACAGCAGTCCGCACTATAGCGGCATCGCTCGCAAACAATCGCCACACCGTTTTAATTGCCGCACTGCGCCGCCGCTCTGCTGTGCGCAGCATATCGTTTACTTCTGTGCTGCAGTCCGCTGAACGTCAGCGAATGCTGTGCTGTAGTGGCGACAGTGCGGGGCTCTACTCGAGTGTCCGCGCGACGCGAGCAATGTTTGTTCAGGGTTTAATGCCTCTTAGGACCTTGTCGTGAAACTTGTGCTATGCTGCGAGCTGTGTATTTCCGCGAGTGCTTTAGCGTTCGATTGTTCACAGATTACGGTTTGAGGGAGTATAGTTTCGAATGTTCGGTTTGGCTGGAATAGTATCAATGTTTGTGATCGTATTGACCGAGGAATTATTTATTTATTCAATGAAAAATATGCTTATTTTGCGTTGAGCTGTTGAGGTTGGATTGGATTTCAGCTTGTGAGGGCAATACCTCTGAATACAGAGTCTACCGGCAATTTACTCTCTTTTATATAACTCTGCATTTCTTGGTGCTATGTCACATATTAATATTTAAGTTCATTTCATGCAATGGAGGAATTATCCAGACAGTTATAGGCGATTACACGATGCTGCCTCTAGGCTGTTGACAGGGGACAATTGCATATGAATTGCCGATAGGGAGCTGTTATATGCGCTAGTACTGTTGCCTATACATAATGGTAAGTTGTTCTTGCTTTATAAGCAGTTGAAAATAAGTTATGGATCACTTCTACAAACTCCTAAATGGGAATTCAAATTTATTGTTCTTAATGTTTTACCTGGTCAGCACGCACGGTTTTGTTGTTGAATGAACCCCACTGATACATACTCTTCACAACAAAATCAAAACCAACATTTTCAGTGGAGTCATAAAGGTCCCCGCCTTTGTTAAGTATGACCCCTCTAAATTTAGCGTCGGCCCTAACTTATTGTCAACAGTTTACTTGTACGTTGCCTTTAGGGCAAGTGCCAAAAGATATACACTCCATGCTAAGTTCCGCTGGTACCAAAACAATATCGCACACGTAACTTCGACACCCAGACTTGGATCTACACTGCGAGGTCACATCACAGAATGACACGTATAGGGGTGTCATGTGCCGCTCATCCCGCCATCCTGCAGCATTTTCTCATACTTACCTGCGCAGTTCGCAAACTGGTGTGCGGCTGCTCTCCGTTACTCGGTCGTTTGAGCGCCTGCTGTGCAGTGCGACGAAACTGCTTTGTTTTTCTGCTTAGTTCCTTGCTTTATGTCGGGGCCTGCTCACATTTGTCTGCTCATATGACGTGTCTTTCATATTTAGTTCCCTAAATAACAGGAGATAGATTAGCGCGATTGTTGTGTAAGTTTGGTTCTTGGAAGTTCAACCCAGTAGCTAATACCGTGTGAGGTCATAGATGTAAATTTCAAGAGACATTAATCGAAAATTGTACAATTACGCAAAAAAGTTTACAGATTATATTCTTTTCTTATTACTGCTCTAAGTAGTGGTGGAGTCAATAACGTCACATTATTCACCGATCTGTTTAGAAGCTCGATTGTTTACCTAGCCTTTACAACTATTTGCTGCTAGTAGTACACCCTAATTACGGTAAAAAATTAGAAAAGTACATTTTATAGCTTACAAATTGTCAAGTTTCTGTTATAGGTATCAAGGCTGGTAACCGGAAGTACACGTCTATTAATTCTATTTGAAGTCTGGTTAAGTAGTTGAGGGATAGTTACACGGCAGTAGACTGATATCTATTTCATTCGCTTGCGAAAAAAAAAAGAATAATTAGGCTTACCCGCTAGCTTTCGGTATGCCGACTCCTTCCTTAATATTGTTTGTGTGTAATTTAAATTCTCTACAAAAAACTGTGTTGTCAGAAGATGACGTTTTCATGAAGCTGCGGCATTCAATAAACTGTCAATGCGCCTGTATAACGACTGGGTATGCAGTAGTCGAGTCTCTAACACGCTTTTATGTTACTTTAGTACAAGTTTATTTGTTCACTCTACTGGAATTGTGATGGAAGTTCAGCAAAATTATTCATTGCAATTCTTCAAATTGTCATTATTTCACTGTTGTTTCATTACACTTCAGGTATCACACATCGCTCGTTCGCGACAACGGTGTAACTCAAAACCTGGGTATTTTTCAGTTATTGCCGCCATCGCAAAGCCCGCCTCAAGTTCTGTATTAGTGATAATAACGCCATAACTGAGTCTGTAAAAGTGGCCGCTTGAGAAAGGTCAGTATTCAACTACGGGGATATTACGCTGAAACTTTTTTCACATCTCCTGAAAAAACTGTCAATTTTTGAGTTATGACATCGTTGTCGCAGAGGAGCGACATGCTCATCGTCAGCATTTCATTGCCGTAAGTTCATGTTGTGGTGAAACGCATGTCATTCTATACGTACCTACATTGAAATTTACATCGGTGCATCATTCGTACTTGTGGTTTCGAAAAGTGCTGCTTTAGGTTATTCAAGTATTGCTCTCAATTGTTAGAAATTGTCATCAAAGCTGCTGTCGCAAAACTGTCATTTCAAACAGTCTCTTTTCAGCCGTGGGAAAGCTCTCTCTCTTTTTTGAATATCTCACTTTCAGGCGAACTTCTCACATTTCACCCGCCTGAAAGTTCCCAAATTTTCTGTGTCTGGCAGAGAAAGTTTTGGCTATGAATTGAAACGCATTTGACTTCAATTGGCGCTCAACTCTCTATTGTTTTCGCGCGCTCTAATAGAAAGATTATTCGAAAGCATCTGAAGATGAACCACTCAGCTTTCTCACGCGTATCGTTTTGTTTATCAGTTTATGTGGCCTAATTGCGAACATTTGTTAACATGCACTTTTGGTAGTGCACTAGTATGTATTACGCAGTTAATGCAAAAGTGGTCGACTTTTTATGCTGCCGTTTGTTATGGCCTATAAATATGCTGTTTTTCCATAATTACGGCGCAGTATTACAACATTTGGGACGTGCCGTAACTATATCGCACCAATAGGATGTGCTGCTGGCTTGTGCTCTGAATGCTTTTTTCATGTTGCGGTTGCTGACATACCTTTACTTTTATTTTACACAGTTTGCAGAGAGACAAAATAACATCAGGTAACTGTTTTTTATGTATCGTAAACGATACATACGATACGATGCCAGAAAGAGACGGAAGTAGCTGCAGGACAGTTCGCATATAGTCACCATTGCTGGTTTTCTAGATACAACCCAAACAGAATATTTGGCTACTCTAGACGCTGCTTTACTGTTTTAGCTTTTGGGTCAACCAAAAATTCAGAAATAGGATGCTTAGTTACTGCCTCGAGTTTATAGAAGTGTCGATGATCACAATGACAGTGCACTAGTGAGGGATAAAATTATTCCCAATTGTACCCGCAGACAATGGTATGTTTCGATTATTTTTAATGGGATTATTCTGAACAAGAATCTGCTTCGATACAATTCAGCATAGGTGTATTGCTATAAATACATAGTTTTGTTTGTGTATCTCTTTGCAACATTTTTCTGCACATGCTTAATTTTGAGTTTTAGATTAGTAATTTCTAAAATTCGTACGGCATATCACTTGATATTTCAATCTTAGAACCCAGGTTTGATCTCATTCTGGGCCACATTTCCAGAAGCAGCTCTAAACTTCAACCTGTTTCTAAGCTTCTACGTAATGTTTATATGTCATGTCCCATGAAAATGTTTATTGTATCATAAAATTGCGTGATTTATTTACCGCAGGGCTGCGCTGTTACAATGTTGCAGTTTCTTAACGATCGCATTAGGCAGTCTCATATGTATGTGAAGTATGTGAAGTAATTGTATGTTGTGCAACATTTTGAGGAATGGTTCTATTCAACACATTAGATAAGCGTTGCAGGGGCCTCAAGATTAGAGTTTTATCCCTCCATGGAGTCCCCCGCAAATATCAGGGTTGTCTCGTACTTCCTTCCCTGAAAATCCTACATTGTTTCAGCAGTTTCGGGATCGTACCTTGTAAAATTCTGCCCTATTTTTACAAGCGCAAATTTGAGATAAATTTAGTGGTTTATTGTGCTGCAAAAATAGCGACGTGAGCCATTGTTGCGGCGTATCAAGAACCTCCTGACCAGACTCGCTGGTCTAAGTTACCTTGTTTGGTCACCAAGAATTTGTGCTCAACTTTACCTGAAACTGATTCAGGTGCCGTTAGCTCCATTTTTGTGGCGATTTTAGTGGCTGATGTTTAAGTAGTTTCGCTTTTCTTCCGTAGGCCAGACCTTTACAGTTTGCAATAGGTCACTAAAAGAACCACGATTTAAAATTTCAAGGGGAAATGAAGTTTTCGACTTTTTAAGAGTTTTAGTTTTCTACCCGAGACTAACGTGAGGAAGTGTGCAAAGGCCCATGCAAAAACCGGGCCTTTTTAATTTTTTTTTTCGTGGAGAATCGAATTTTAGATTTTGTTACAGGGTATTCAATGTTATAGGACAATATTGAATGTGTTTATATACCTCTGTAACAAGGCTGCATTTTACTTTTAACGTATTGTATATCCAGCTTTTTTCACGCTTTCTGCAAATGCTCGGGGATCGTGCGGAATGTTTTTTAAGGCTTCTTTATATATTCATTGGTCTTTTGCATTGAAGTTTCAGAAATTGCTCTAGTGCAACAACTACCGTATTGACTTAGGACAGCACGGAAACTTTTGCGAAAGTCTCTTTAAGAACCCTTATTTTTTGCAGAAAATTCTTCGGAAAGTTTCTAGATTCATAGGGTCTGATATAGCACAACACCGGAAGCTTTGCGAAGGCTTCTAGAAACGCTGTCATTTTGTTTTCTCATATCAAATAATGTTTAATTTTTTTATGCCGACCAGCAACTGTCGCCTAATCGCCCTGGATAATATGTCACTCCATGTACATATTATTTAATTTCATATCTGTAGTATATCCTGCTTTTCGATATTTTACCAGACATATTTTACTGCCAAGGATATCACTGACTATTATTCTTTGCATGTATGAACATATAGAAACCTAGGGCTGACTTCTCTTGTATGTATAGGCTTTTATTTTTATCCACAATTATCTTGCTCCAAACGAGCGCCTTCGCAGGGTTTTCGCCTCGCTTTTAGAACTAGAATATGCATGACGTTCCAGTATGGAGAACAGTGCAAACATTACCACTACCGTGCGCCATGTTGGGAATCTTCTACTTCCTATGGACTCCCACCGTCCGCATATCTATTTAAAGCCTGCTAATGTTAATATACCGAATATACCGGAAAAGTGTTTTAATTTCATGTACTTTTACTCTCTCTCTCTATATATATATATAATGTATAGATATTCGTATCTAGCAAAATATCTTACTTGAACTTTTGTGAAATGGGTTTAACTGAGTGTCTTTACTGCCTATTGTGAATAAGCAAAGAATTGATGCTGTTTTGTTTACCTTTACTGTCTAATGCGTTCCGTTAAGAATGGAGCGAAACATCTTACTCAGAGTGAGGCGAAACTAGCTGCAGTGTACTAAATTTCTATATTCTCTAAAATATGTTTGTTTTGTGGTTGTACTGTTGTGTCAGAGTAATATCGCATCCTTCCATTGTCCGTGGACAATACTTAAAAAATATTGATTCATTTACTTGACACGTAGGTGTTCTACATCAGTGCTGTACTGAATAATTGTTCAGCGGTGAAACCGGCCGTGGGAAAGCTTGTCTCTTTTTTGAATATCTCAGTTTCCAGCGAACAACTCTTATTTCACCCGCCTGAGAGCCACAATATTTTTTGCATCAGACATGGAAAGTTCAGGACTGAATGTAATACTTCATACCTTACCTGAAAAACCAATAAAAAACGTAGGGTGAATTGTTGGCTACTAGGTTAATAAATTGAAGTAGGTATATAAAGAAAAGAGTTCATTTCCCTTTGATGTGTTATTGAATTCTTCGCATAATGTATAAACAATACTTTATTCTAAAGCTGTGTTACAAGCGTTTAAATTAGCGTGTAGGTAGTTAATTTCTTTTTATATCGTCGAGAGAACGTTTCACGAGTCGTTGGATATATTTGTACGCATAACGTGAGGCAGTGGAGGGCAGCATATCCGTAACTTAAGTCCCAGCGACGACGTTTGCTTGATAAGATCAGTCACAAAAAGCAAAATCGTTCGGTGCTTGAATTTTTCTGCGTTTGCTATCGTTTCTTAGAAAACATTGATTGTCTTACCGTTGTTTCACCCTTAGAAAAGAGCCGTAAAATTTGCGGTGTTCTGCAGCGAAGAAACAAGAAATGCCGTGATTTAAAATATATTTCGAATTATGAGCGTATCGTAGTGAGCGTTACGGAGACATTTTGAACTCGTGCTCCAGTTGCCATGAGAAGGGAAACTCTGTAGGATATACGGAAGATTTCGCCTAATACGGCCACCGGTTGAAACGACCAGTCGCATAATTTGTCCAATTCTGCTAGGACGGAATGGCGGACAACGTTCCTATTATACGGGGCAATTCATTGTCAATAATTTGCTTATTATCAAATCGGAAGACATTCAGAATGAAAAATTTTTTAATTGTGTTCAACTGTTTCATATTGGGAGGTATTTATAACGTAAAGCATGTGAGTAAATGGGTTATTTTCACATTCTCAATAATGTTTTGGCGTTGGCATCACCTCTATTCGACCTCGTCATTCAAGCTTCGAATTAAGAGCTATCTGCACATTTACTACCCGGAAGTTATTCTTAGTTGCTAATTTACTCCGTAATTACAGAGAAGAGAGCAAATTATTAGCTGAGAAAGTGTACCGATTAGTAATAATTGTGCACAGACGTACTTGAAGTTAACTTTTCTTTTGATGACCAGCCGATTACTATGGCCATGTTAGCTGGTCCCGATGTGGGCATATTAAGCGGAATCGACTGTATTAACCATATAATTTGATCTCGGGATAGCTTTTTCCATATTATTTCTTGTTTAACTAACAGTTTCCGTTGTTGATGGCCTCTTCTTTCTATCCTCAATGTTGTCATACGCTGTCTGTTTCCGTACTTATTTTCCTGATTTTCCTGAAGGGCTGCATCTCACTTTCATTTCTTCTAAGAAAAGCTGAAGCTGGAACTATCAAGTATGATAGCACTGGCAATGTCTTTACGTGTCTCTAGGTAAATAATTTTAAAATAAGTCAATTGATACAAACTGCTACATGTTTTCGTAAACCAACAGCAGCGTCAGAATGACTGAGCATTTTGCCGCTCCATGACTTTCCCCACAAACTAACTTAATTTGCAGCAGAGTTGCTCCTAAAGACGAAGAAAGAAGCGTCAAGGTTAGATAACAAAAGACCGCAGGTAATCGATGTAATCTTATTTTTGCCTCGACTCGTCTTTTCTTCATCACTCGATTGAGTCTTCGCCATGAGAGTGATGTTGCATGGCGGAGAACTAATCTCGCGTATCGGCGATCAAATCCATTTCTCTCCTGATCGACTGTGTTTATACTGAACTCCATCCATCATCTAAACCTGACTTTGTTCGAAAAACCGACACCGGTACCGCAAAGCCTCAATTGGAGCGATGGTGAGCCGAGTAGGAAGCGCTTTGGAGTTATGAAGTGCAGCGGCAAAACACAGAGCTGCGTCCATAAACTGCTGTGGGGAGGCGATCCATTTCCAACCATCGTGTCTGGCGAGATGTTGTGTTCAGTGACGCGTTATGAAGTTCTTCCCATCTTCCTCTGTTCCCTGTAGTTCGGGTCACGCTCCACCGCCAGGGCTTAGCTGCGGCTGTGGCGTGATTTCGTGCCGGTAAACGCCTTCCTTACGACGGTTCCGTGAGGCTTCCTTAGAGGTCGGTCAACTTGACCTTAAATTTCCTTG
>LQNS02000304.1:3188723-3202908 GCA_001587735.2 Parhyale hawaiensis
AGCGTAGCACAAATGGCGCACGGCACAGCCTTCCTGTGCCAGCGTAGCACAAATGGCGCACGGCACAGCCTCCCTGCGCCAGCGTAGCACAAATGGCGCACGGCACAGCCTCCCTGTGCCAGCGTAGCACAAATGGCGCACGGCACAGCCTCCCTGTGCCAGCGTAGCACAAATGGCGCTCGGCACAGCCTCCCTGTGCCAGCGTAGCACAAATGGCGCACGGCACAGCCTCCCTGCGCCAGCGTAGCACAAATGGGGCGCGGCACAGCCTCCCTGTGCCAGCGTAGCACAAATGGCGCACGGCACAGCCTCCCTGTGCCAGCGTAGCACAAATGGCGCTCGGCACAGCCTTCCTGTGCCAGCGTAGCACAAATGGCGCACGGCACAGCCCCCCTATGTCAGCGTAGCCTACGGCGCGGGCGGAAGACGCCCGCTCGTCATCTTCCCCGGCGGGTTTCTCTACCCTAACGGACCGACATCCTGTCTATTGGGGGAGCCTTTCGGGCACCACCGCCGCCGCCAAACGGCTCGTAGTACCGCCTATCTAGCCCTGATAATGGCAGCTGTGCATTGATTTGTGTGGAGGTTTTCTGCCTTGCTTGAACGTTCTTGAGCGCATGGCTGTACTACTTCGAAACTCGTTATTTTGGAGTGGCTGACAGTCGTACGACTGTAGGAGTGGCTGACAGCTGTACGACTGTACGAGTGGCTGACAGTTGTCCCACTGTACTGGTAGCTGACACCCGTACGAGTGACTGACAGCCGTACTAGCGGCTGACAGTCGTGCTATCAAACATTCTTTTTATCTCTATACGAATAAAGACCAGGGGCTGTGCTAGTTAAAGCTCGTTGGTAAATTTCAGGGCTGATAGATTTTCCCGCTGTGTATTGTATCAGGGAAAAGAAAATACTTAAGTGGAATTTACCGCCCTTTAGTACCTCTTTCGATATTCTTATTCGAAAAACTAACAATCAGGTACTACCTATTCCCGTAACAAAAATCACGGTAGTAAACAGGAAAAATTAGGGAAGCCAATCCACGGTTATGGTATGCGGAGGTATGCGCTCTCAGAGTGCTCTAGTTTTTAGAATATTATCCTAAGCATCAGAAACGATTCATGTAAATAGTTAATGTTAATCACTGCTTCTAATCATAATACTGTTGAAAATATCACTTCTGATCGTCCAGGAACAGGTTGCCCCATATGTCACGCTAGGCAACCCAAACGCACAAAACGCTCCACAAAAAAAAAAAAAAAAACCTTGTTCGCAGACCCACACGGCCGAATGCTGATACCGGCCGTGGCAGGGAGTTGCTTGGTATTGCCTACTCGTACAATTGCTCTACGCAATTTCTGGTTGCGTTATTGCCTCGTCACACAGCACGTTAAAGCCAGCCTGCTTGACAAGCGCGAGCTCTGATCGCTGGGAGCGTTGCCGCTGATATATGGCTCCTTATGGTATGCTTTCTCTTAGAGCCGCTTATGTTACTCACAGTTGATAAACTGCGGCATTTACCGTCACATAGATGAGCCAAACACTACTCATAGTGTTTCAAAGTACAGTAATGGATTATTTGTGTTCAGTAGTAGCGCTTGGTTTACATGACAGTATGCAAATGAAGTTGTTATTTATTTAGTTCCGAAGTTTGGAGAATTTTCGTGAGTTGCCTGAAAGTTTGTACGTGGAATAGTCATCGTGCGAAGTGAGAACTATGCGAATACAACGAACCTCACCAAATGATCAATTTTCAGTTTGGGCGCAGGGTGCAAGACGAATATTATATTTCAGAGCATTAGGTGCCTATATGTGTAATAATAACAATAATGATGGCAAGAATTGTTGGAACCCGACTCAATTGAATTGAGACAACAGTTTAACCATAAATGATTATCATATTGCGGTGGTCAATAAAAGTATAGTGCGAATTATGGCCCTAAATGAGTAATAATGATAGTAATGAAGCTTAAATCCTTCTTCACCTTAAAGACAACGCTACAGTTCTAGTTTTAATTTTAACTTCACTGTCGGCGTTAACTACTATTTCCACTGCACTTTGTTAATTTGAAGTCGATTCACGAAATCTTAATCGTGTGCTGCTGGCAGGCAGTAGAATTGTTTCATTTCAGCAACTCCTATTGCTTGCTTTTATTTAATGTATCATCCCCTTACAAAACCAAGGATATGTTTATAGGCATCGTTTGGTAACTTTTATTCTTTGTAATATATTTTATTATATTTCATCATTTNTTCATTTCAGCAACTCCTATTGCTTGCTTTTATTTAATGTATCATCCCCTTACAAAACCAAGGATATGTTTATAGGCATCGTTTGGTAACTTTTATTCTTTGTAATATATTTTATTATATTTCATCATTTGCTGGCCAGAAAATATCACATTGTTGACTTACCTTACTTGTGATTTTTTGCAAAATTTGAATGACCTCACCTTACCCGATCATGGAAAGTTTTCTAATACACGACTCATTTCACTTGCACCGCTCATTTGAGTTAACATTTTAATTGGAAATATATACAATTTCATCTACCATGAAGGTCAATGTCTTTAATTCGATCGTTGCAAGTGCTGCCCAGAACTGGAAGGTCAAGACTGCGGTTCTCAGAGCGGCAGTTGGTCGGTAGAACACAATGCTGCGTGTGAGAACTGTCCCACGGCCGCCAGTTGTCGCGATACGCGCGACAGTTAAATTGGCCTTGCTAATTTTAGTCCCTTATCCTTGATTTTGTTGGATGTGACTCGTACTTCGTTTCTCCAGGACATGCATTTATACCTCACTCGTTCTCTTAGACTTTGACGCAACTTGCGCATTAGAATAAATTACACCTTTATTTCACTTGCTACGCATGATGCACGTTACATTTTTGCAATTTGCTAAAAATACAAGGTACTATTCACATGTGTCCACTGAATGCCCGAGTTACCGACTATGCAGTAAACTCATGCTGTAAAATCGGCAATATTATCCTGAGCTTAAACATCTTATACCGCATTTCACATATATACATTTTGTTAAAAGTTACACTGTAATTACACTCAGGTGCTAAATGGTACGTTTAATATTAACGCTGTTACGGGATAGAAACGTTTTGCTAATGTTTGAGCTGCTGACGGTCCTAACGGAACAATTGGTGGCTTAGAAACTGAAATCGTAACAGCTTCTGGGGAGGTAATAAATTCTTCAAAGGTATTTGTCTCTTAACTTTTTACTGCTCACTCGAAACACGAATTGATTTTTAACATATATACGTGGTTATACGTGACGAATACGGGTCCTGTTGGGCGCTGTGCTTCAGTTCGCTCGACTAAATCATCCGCACACCAAAGTTTTTACGCCTCTCATGTCAGTCTGAGTCCGATGCTGGATTTTCACTACATGTTTTGTTTTAAATTTTTTGCCGCAAGAAAGTACATTAAACTTATTGGGACGACCTTCATCAAAACGTCAATTTGTCTCAGTTATACATTAGAATTTCCTTTATAAAGTATGTTGGCATCATGGGTTTAAATTTTAAAACATCGTAGCCGTGAGCAGCCCTAACTCCGCTTATTTTACAACTTTCTCTACACTGAACATCTTGCCTCAAAACCACTGAAACCGCACTCATTTATTAAACGGCCAACACGTCTGCTATATTCCCAAGCTTACTACATTATTGCTCGATTATCTTTCTTGAAAGAACGTCGGTAACCTTCCTGAAGCTATCCCGCTCAGTGCAGGTACATCTATGTATAATCTGTGCTGTGCAATACCTGTCGAAAGTTTCCCACGACTTAGGCTTCGTTACGATGGAAGCCTAACTGTCAGCACCTGGTCGCTGACCTCTGCTTAAACTCTCCTTTAAAACAAGAGATCTTCACCTTGTTTACAGCCCATCACTATATTCATAATGCGCACTAGTTATCCTGCCATGTTGCTAAATCTTTCTCTAGCTTCACATGGCTTGCTCACATACTTCTCATGCATCTATAGAGCAATGTTACAGCTATTGCTGCATTGTACTTTCTTTACTTTTTATTTAGATAAATCAAATATGATGCTTAAACTATAAACAGTTCAACACATTAAATTTGACGCATTATAAATATTGCGGTAACTGTACTGGTTGATGCTGTCGATAAGGGGTTAACGTTCCGTGACAGGCCCAGTCCAACATGCACAAAATTTTCTACCATTTCAATCGTGTTTTTCTTCTCTTTTATTATTCCTATATGGAGGTGACACAGATGTATCCTACTCTCAACTTATGCTGCAGCATGTCATACGAAAATATCCCTGGGTCATTTAAACAAATGTTCTGTGTTCATAACTTGGAGTAATTCTGTTTTAACGATGGTTATGTGGCCAGTTCTTGCGTAACCAAATAACGATTTAAATATTTCCGCGTCGACACGAATTACATTCCCTTCAAGCGTCCTTCACAGAAGATGTTGCAAACATTGCTATTTCTTCGAGAAATTTTAGTTGGTTCTAGCGAGGTTAAAAAAAGTAGAAGACTCGGTATAAACAACGTGTTTTGAGGGCTTATTGTACCGGTGCAATTGTACCGGTGCAACAACTTTCAACGGAGCAACACCAATTTCTTCCGTGAAATTGAGGGGTTATCGTGAATTTAGCTTTCTATGCTTGTCTCAGAGGTTTTCCTTTTCCTTCTCGTCACTTAGTCAAACATAACCATTACGTTGTCGAATAGCCTTCATCACACTCCTCTTTTCTCCAAGCATCCATGTAGAGATCCCAGGACGCTTAACCACTTAATCTCGAAAACATCCAGGTTGCCATTGGCCTCGTAGCTGCAAGTAATTCTAAGTAATGACATCCTGGGAGCGGACCCGAACAGCTCCCTCTGTGGTGCTTGAGAACGGAAGCGTCTCTTGCGGGGGTTCTGGAACTGCATCTCGTGATGCCTGATGCCGTGGGTAGTTCTAGTTTGACGATACTTCGTGCTGGGTTGTTGCAGCCCGTTGTATTGAAGCGAAAGCGGTTGTGTATTGGCAACAGCTTCGTGTCTACCTTATGTGTCCAAGGGCTGCCAGTCATTGTCTGTCACTCGGTGTCTGTTCGGCTGTTGTTGAGGGTGGTTGTTTTTTGCAGAGCTACAGATACAGCTTGTATACTCGTGTCGTGTTGGCTGTGCTGTGGTGCGGACTGTGTGTTTCCGTGAGCGCTTTGGTGCTGAAGTTATTTCAAAATTGAAATAGCTCATTGGGGTTGCGAAATGCAAAGTTTCTTGCTAAGAAGCTTCGTGCTCTGTACGTTTGGCGCGAACTTACAATTTTAAAGTAGAAAAGAACTCCGTGAGCATAGAACTCCGCCAAGGATCGCAGTGCTAACGAAATTTCAAAATAGTTTGGAAACTACGATTTCTTTCTTATCATAAACGAAAATTAACCATGTATTCCTAGTGACATTCCCAACAGTTCCTGTAAATTTCGGAGACACTTGTCGATAGGTTTTTAGGTTTGTTGCCAACAGACTGACAAAAAACGAACAAACCCAAGTTGATATGTAACTTCCTTGTCAGAGGCATGCATGTATATCGTTGGGGATCAGTAATTACTTGAAGCAACTGATTGTGGATGTAATATATAAAGATTTTATGCAACATTTTATGCGTATATTTGCACCATCTGCCTATATAGAAGATATACTCTGTAGTCGATGCGAAAACGATCTCTTTCTTCTCGGATGCTTCCATAAAAACACATTGTTACTTTGAGTAATGAGATTTCTTCCAATTCGTAAACGTGTGCTATGCCGCTGCTGCTTTCGGATTACTTTTGCCTTGGTGCAGATTACTGTACAAGTCCCAAGTTGTCGAGAAAGTAATCAAGAGGATACTTACGGTATCGGGCATTTGGTTTGATGCTGAGGCTCCAGTAAAACTAAAGTCATTAGAATTGTAATGAAATTTGTTTTGTTTTGCCCTATCAAATCAGGTTTTTTTTACAATACTGCTATTGTTTTCAAAAGGTGGTGCAGGAAAAGTCATGCAAGCATTTCGAAATATTTAATATTTTTTCCCTATTTCTCTTATCTTTGTAGACGTAGGCCTATTCATAGATGTTAATATTTTAGTGAAAGCTTGTTTGACAGATTGAGAAATATGAGACTTTTTATCGTTATGACGTCTTTCTTTGTGATACTACAATCATTATCGCAGCAGTCTTTAAGCATCTAAACATCATCGTAATAGACCACTTCCCGGCAAGCATGCATCATAATATACGAACAGAGATGCACGCTTTCTTCGCCTCTAGAAAGCATCAGCGACGTCTGTACGCAGCGAAGCAGGACGAGCTTCTGACATTTTACGGGCTTAATCTCTGCTAAATGAAGAATTAAAAAAATTGCAATAGCAGGCGTGGGTGTTGTTCATGCCGGTCCTACTGCTTTTCGTTTTTCTTTCCATGCAAAGTCAAAATTATAAAAAAAAACTTACTGGGCTCTTATCTGCCGTGGTGCCAGATAATGCAGCTGTAGGCGGTTACGTGCATTGCGGGGATAACTCGTTATTGGATCTGTTGTTGGTTGCAGAGTGCAGCAGAGAAGCCCCTACAGATGGCGAGTGGCGTGTCTATAACATAACCCGGACTTTGTACGACAAGTTCATTCATCTGTGGCGTCGCTCTGCTCTTCGACTGATTTATATGTGGGACTCCTCATGATATGCCTGCGCCGTGGCTGCTTGTGGTTGTGTCTTTTCAGAATCTCTCTAAATACTGTAATACAGACATACATCATTTTTTAATAACAAATGATGTACGTCTGGCGGAGATATAATTGTTTTATTTAGGTATACCAGATAGAACATAATATTAATATTGATCTACAACGCAGGGTAGTATATGACGTGCATAATATTATGACGGTACGTGTGGTCTCACTCTGGTAGGCCTATAGAGACGTGATCCAGCGGAAACACAACTGTACGCCTCATATACTGCATACAAATCATGCTCGTACAGTTATAAACTCGAGAATCTTGCACTTCACTGTGTTCGTAACTCCAAATCAAACAATGCTAGCCGGAACGATAGGTACCTAGCGTCTACATCAAGACATGGATGATTCGCAGAAGAATACTTGCACTTGCTCTACACAAACGTATTCAAGCCTCATTACCGTAGCATTGGGCAAGTATGCGCTCTGGTAAATATCTTTAGTGTTTTGTAAGAGCAGTCAGAAAAGCACTACTTTTGTGACCGGAATGTTGGTTTGCTTTCATCCTGTCATGCTCTGCAGCACAAGTTGTTCAGCAGCAGCGTGAGGAGCTGCAGTTTGTCAGGGATGCTACCCTTGGGTTGCTCATTGCGACGATATGTTGTGGTGTTTAGCTCTTTTCCTGGGCTGTAAGTGCTGGTTATTCCAAACGACAGCGTTCTTGCGCTCTGGAATTGCTCTAGTTATACGAAGGAAACTGGCACGAGGGTGAGTAATAAGTCTTGCTACAAATTTTATTGCTCGAACACTGGTTAGATAAATTGCTCACAAAGCAGTTCGGAACAACCTATAATATCAAAGACCTTAATACACGAGTTCGGTAATTCGTGCACCAGCTGCTATTCGGTTCAGGCGTACTTGTCTGAAGAATACTTAAGGAGTGTAGAAAAACTGCGATATTTGAAATGAGATTCAACACCAAGCTCTAAGCAAAACTTGAGTGGAAGGCACTTCAGAGTATTCATGATTTACAGAATGTTTATGAAGCTGCTTTCTCTCATAACAGCAGTGTAAGAATGGGTAAACATGCATAAAAAAAGGAAGAGAAGTCTCAGAGATAGTAGAAGGAATTTGAAGGGGGGTCATCAATCTGATCATCACGTTTAAACATGAGTGGAAGCAGACGATCAAATTCCAATTGAAATAATAGCAATGGATTTTGAGACTTCACATGGATCGCTAGTTTCTATTTTGCGTGAATATCCTTACTCACTAAGCTGACTGTTCGCTGGGTACGCAATGCTTTGCTTGCTGACCTTTTGATTCACCGACCTGACAGGTCAGTGAGCCAAAACTGAAATTTAAATTTATGTGGAACGACTCATTAGCGGAGAGGAGCCCTGGACTTATCAACTCGATGCCAAGAGTCAACATGAATCGAAACTAGGGGGTTTTATGCACCATTGAGCTTCAAGGCGGAAAATCAGCGCGGAAGTTGATGATCACCATTTTCTGGGATTCAAGAGGGATAGCTATAGTAATTTTGTTGGCCTCGTTTAATGACTTCACCAATGAGAAGCATCAATGGGTAGCTTGAATAAATTACAAAATTGTGAGGGAAAACTAAATATATTTAGGCCTTCCGGTTGTATCCTTATTAGGTAAATTAGCTTTCTTGTTTTTTTTTCGTAAAACTGCACAGTTCTCAATTTCCTGACCAGGTTTTGAATCTGACCATCTATCCTGGAATGTTTAAGCAAATACTTAGTGCAATATGCAAACGTTCAACCGAGTTCTCTGAAATAAAATAATCGAAACGCATGCTGACGACTGTGCAGTGTGAACGTTATTTTCTATATTAGCATCAAGAGAAAACATCATATTTGAATGAGCTAAATCTGTTTAAAAAAATAATTATATCTACAAAATCTTCTACCCTGACCTGTACTATACCCAGTAGTCACCTCGTAATCGAAATACTCGATACATTCCCAAACTGCTTAGTAAATGTAATAAAGCCGCTTTTTAAGTTACAAACATTTTGATGCGAAACCCAAAAATGTTGGTGAAGTGGTATGCACTCTAGAAATACCTCCCGCCAGCGCGCTAACTTTAGGTCCGAGCATGCACGGCTTTGCAATGTTTTCAAGACGAAATGCGAATGCGAAGATGGACCCAAGGCCACTTTTGTTGTCACATTGACGTCTAGCAGACGTAAGAAAATGATGTTGTGTTTTCTGAATTGTTTTTTTCGTGGGATATTCGTTGTGTGGAATCGTCATGTACAGTATATGAATTATGTGTTACATATACGTAAGTGAAATCGGTTAATTGGCCCTTAAAATATCTGTTTGTCACAGCTCCTAAAGTTTGTTTATCTAGCAGTTATCGAAAAATCGCTTCCTTTCACATATGAACACGTACGTATTCATTGAATTAGTGTGCAAATAGATTTTGCACCAGTCAACCCATTAGCGCCTATGGTTCTTTTTTAGAACCTGATACAACAATGCCCTCATAATAGAAATAAACGAATACGTTGCCAGCTAATGGCTTAATGTAAAATAATTCTGTTTCCAGTTACTTCCAGTGGCATAATTGTTAGGGATGCTGCCTTGCTCATTATATCGAAATTTATCGTTCTAGTCCCAGGCTACAGTGTAGGTGCTCGGCAGTTCAGCGGTGGCATTTTCATAACTGATTGTCTAATGAGAGAACGGATCTTACAGTCGGGGTCGGCAGTTGTCGTATATATGAGCCTTCTATCAACGACGTCTTAATGTCGGATGTTCTGTGGTCGTCGGCAGCCGAGCATTCTTCAGGGCCCTAGAAGGATTTAGTTGCAGCGCGAACTGGTGCATTTGGGTTTTTTAGTTGGGGTGCGTGGTCAGGTATCTTAACCATCGTATGTATTTGGCTTCACGCGTTGTTACCGTCCGGTACTTTGCCTGTTATCTTTTGAAATAAGCACTAGAGGCACGCGAATTATTGTGCTGAAAAGCTTCACAGCCGATCGCGCAGTGAAATTTTAGAAAAAATCCCGCTTAAAATTGATCACTAGGTCAGGCAGCGTATATAAGTTCCAAGTATTGGTATTTTCAGAGGTGCATTGAGTGCGGGGTCATTCTTTATATCGGTGCGGTATCAGCAGTTACTATGTACTATCTGGTGCTCGGCAATAAATTCAACAGGCTCGCATTGCAGTAATTAACGATTCATTAACTCAAATCTGGTAGAATTTAGATTCTAGTACCCGTTGCTACAGTTATGATTTGTATTAGGGAACAAATTGTTACTACGATCTTCATTTCAATTACAGATGTTTGGACTGATAGTTATTTCTGATAATGGAGATTAGCTCGTAGTGAGATGCATGTACTTGCTCTAATCGCCGAAACTCCTGCTACAATTTTATTTTTTACGGTAAAATTAATTTTTGGGTGTTGTTTCTAATTAAATTGATGAGCGCTTCCGCCCAAATTTGCTGCAGTGACAGCGAATTTCCCTTCACTTCTTACACACCGAAGTGACCCAACAACCTAGGAAATGAGAAGACATTTACCAACATTTTATTTTCTCGACTAACTGCAGCCACGACTTCGCTGACTGCGTCCCCGTGACGCCGGTTGAACAGCTCGATGCTTTTATGAGATACAATGAAATACACACCAGCTTTTTAGCTTTTATTTTCTGTAATTTATTGCTATTTGTGGTTTAGGTCTAGTAGTTTGCCGAGTCAAATTACGGGCCATTTAATCTATTATTGAACTTAGGAGAAATCAAGCAAGCAAGTTCTACACGTTTATCTGAAATTTACTGCTTGTGACCGTTTCGGTTTGGTAATTCATCAAGCGTTGAACTCTGCACCAAGCAATCTTATTTTGAAAATAGCAGAATTTAGTCACGCAAATGCGGTTTGCTGTCCGTAATTTATTGCAGTTGTTCGTTTTGGTTCGAGAATTTGTCGATCGTAATGCATTTTTCAAATCAGAGGAAATTTGGTCATTCGAAAGTTGATGAGCATACGATTAGTGGGGCGGAATGGGAATATCACTGAGAACGAGAAAGCAATGATGATGATGAATCCTGTACACATGATAAAGCTAGACGGACCGACCAATTTTGTGAGCAGCGTACAGTGCTAATCATAAGAAAATAAAAACAGTAATGAATATTCGACCTCTGAGGGTCCTTTATGAATAATTAATTAATCTTGCAAGTTGAGTGCACTTCTCCCTCAGACATTTTGAGCGCCCTTTGTGTAAAAAATAGGGCATTGGGATACATACCTATCGGAATGAAAATTGTGTTGAGTGGAACAGAATATGCAACTGAATAATTTAATTGAAATTAAAGCAAGAAATTCAAAACTGCAAGGATAATCGGAGAGATGGAGATTATTAACATTGTAAAGAAAAATCAAAGATAGGCCCATTCAAAGATCACTGCTGTTGAAACCAATGTGTTTACACTTATATACGTATGAAAGGTGGTATCGTAATAGAGTAAAACATACTTGTGGGAATCTGCGGTAATTCCACACAAGGAAAGCACTATGCTTCTGTGATATCTCGGACCCATTTCACCTTTCTTATTTTGTCCTATATAATACTGAAGGAACTTGTGTATATTCAATAGTAAAGTAAAATTGTTACTTATTTAAAATGCTCTTCCCCCCGACCCGTATCGAGCATACGAAGCGTGAAAATATGTCCCAAGCCAAACCGCCAATCTTAAGTGCCTATGACCCGAGAGGAGTGCCAGCACGAAAGAGGACACACTTTGTCTTCTCCGAGGTGGTATCCAATATACCTACCGTAATTTTCCCTTATCTAATTGTGAAAGCGTAACCGAAGACGCCGGGACATGCGAACAGATGGACGGATGGAGCCTCGAGCAGAATTATAGTATAGATGTTTGATCGAAACACGGGTCAAAATTTGCACATCGCTTAAATAAAACGCTGGTGTATGTACCGTAAAAATTAATCATTTGCAAAATTGTTTCTTAGCTGCATCGACAATTCCTATGAGAAACAAAACAGCACCTCATCCGCCCATGGTACCAAATGGATGACATATTGCATCACAGTGCTTTAGGAGGCTTTAATAAAATGCATATCTCAAGCTACGCTCGATTTTTGCCACCAAAACGACACTACGAGAAAATCACGCACAGGGGTTATCATAGTAATGATAAACGGTAAACACAAGTTTGAACGCTCTGGATCGCCTGAAAGGTTCAAACATGTGAAAATGCAGATGGCAAATATGATGCTCATTAGTTTAGAGAGGGATACGGCCAGCAACTCTCATTAAATCAGAAAGATCGAAAGTGATTAATTTTGTATATCGCAATGAGTATGCCTAGGATTCGCAATCAAGCAGCTTATGCTGAAATTTGTTCAGTGATCTTCTTTGAATGTCTTAGGAAAAAAAAGTAGTGGAAAAAGTGAGGTACTGTGAGAAAACAATTTTACCGTGAGTTTTATTGGAATGAAAATAATAATAATCATAATAACTAGAGCACTCTGAGAGCGCATACCTCCGCCAAGTGAAGCAACGGTAGCAAAAAATTCAAATTGGCTCTGAAACCATAATTTCTTTTGTATAAATTCCAAAATCTGATCATTTGTGCCTTTTCATATTATTAACAGCTTGTTCAATTTTCTTGAAGATCCGTTCATAACTTTTTGAGTTATACTGTTAACAAATGTTATGACAAACATGACTCAAACAAACGAACAAACCGATCTGCACCAAAATTTGACCATTTATGTGTATTAACATTACTAACAACTCCTATTAATTTCATAAAGATCCACTCATTATTTTTTGAGTCATTGTACTAACAAGGACAAAATTAGAAACAGTGACAAACGAACGAACAAACCAGCAAATCATTACTAAAATTTGGTCATTCATTCTTTGCTATATACCTAACAACTCATGTTAATTTCATCAAAATTCATCCATAACTTTTTGAGTTATAGCGTCGAGAAAAATGAGGCAGACAAACAAACAAACAAACAAACAAACAAATGGATGGACATATCTTCACCAAAAGTTAATCATCTGTTCCTCCTAACATACCTAACAATCCCTGCAAATTTCATCTAAATCGGTTCATAACTTTTTGAGTTATCTTGGTGACAGACAGATAGACTAAGAGACAGACAGACAAACCCGACGAAAACATGCGTCAGCTGTTTTCACGCTTGCTCACTTCTTGGGTAATGAATAATAACTTCATCTGCATAAATGTGTCACTTTTTGCATCTTCCGATAACTGCAGTCGCTTCAGTTCATACTTATTGTTTTCTTAAATCGCTGATACAAAATCACCTCTGTCATCTACATCACGCATATTTACTCTTGAACATACTGCAAGATTTTGACGACTCTTGACTGTACACTCTCCAGTTATGGCGTACCTATTTTCCTTTTCTAAGAATTTCATCACACAATTTTCATCATATATATGTGGGTACGAGCTACAATGATGCAGCCCCACATCTTCTGAACAGTCAAGTTACTTCCCATGGTGCTGTTAGGATTGGCCGTCGAGACAGTTTCCTTAGCAAGTGTCACTCATAAGGATTCCAATTTCTCTTATAATTTAGAGGAAATTTAAACTCCGATAGTTTTGCTCCTTTGTGCTGTTTGAACCGATATAACAAGGCATTCGGACGCGGTTCTGAAGAAACTTGTTCATTTGACTATTGTGTGAACCGGCAATCAAGACTGAGACTAACGTACGGTCTGACTTGATGAGCATAGTATCATATGGGGAAATTACTTCAATTTCTTTAGTTCTTTAGAGAAGTGCAGCCCTTTCTGTGAAGAGATATAAGATATACTAGTGAACATAAATGAGGCTATTGACTGTTCTACGATGAGCTTTTAGCATCATGACGTAAATGATGTTATTTTTAACAAATTCAAAGAATACCAGAGTTCAGCCGTTTGCTTACAAAATACTTGTTTATGCAAGAGTAGCACCATTATTTTAGAAAATACTGCTATACTATCCCAGCACCTGCTATTGCAATTCATCAGAGAGAAATCTACAGTTTCAAATCAGTACAAACACTGACGATATTGCAAGTAGCAGAGCAGAAGCACCACTTTGTTCCTGAAATTTAAATATTGTTAAGGCTAAGACTGTAATGCCAAAGTTTAAAAATGGGTGTACATGTGCACGCATATCGCAGTTTTGGAAAATTCTAAACAAATTACAGAATTAATATGATGTGCCAACCAGTGCAACGTTTTAGTGTCCACGCAAACATAGAGCGACGCACCACGCGCAGTTTACGTTTGCACGCGCTCCCGTTGCACACAAAGGCGCACACCGGATGTCCCGCAGCCGCCCCTCCTGCGCATGCGCACGACCCAAAGCGCGCATGTTCGCTCCTCTCACTCGCGTTACGCAAAAACTTCCTGCGTTGTGCGTGGGCAGCGGCAGGGAAAGTAACAGAGAAAGTCCCACGCTCTCAATT
>LQNS02000304.1:3204638-3215475 GCA_001587735.2 Parhyale hawaiensis
ATGACTTCCTGTATTTACTCAAATTCTTTTCACAAGGTGCAGGGTCCGTTAACAGGTGGGTTGGCTCATACACCCCTGAGCTCCGGCTGCTCTGCTCTCTTCTCATGCTTATATCGACAATGGCAGATCATTTCCTCTGCTTGTTAGCGTAGCTAGCCTGCAGTGCCGAGATGATGACAGGGTTGGGCCATTTGACCTCATTTATTTGCCTGCTTTCGTTGTTGCGCCTCGCAATTAATAAACCTCAGCGTCTTACATCAAGTTACCAAAGCTGTTAACTCCGCGTCCCTCACCAACTCCCTCTTCCTTCGAGGGCGCTGGGTACAACGAATTCACCCCAACTAACCGTACTAACGTTGTGCTACTTGGTTACCAGGGTTTTTTCTCCTTTGTGAATGCAATAGGGGACATACCTAACCTTTGTACCACAAATGGCCCAGCCTGACGAAGATTATGTTAAAGCTCAAAATAACTCATTTTTCATAGGACTACCACTGTTTATGTTGTCTCCGTATGGGAACAATGAGTACTCTCGGTTATACGCAAGCTTGTGGATGACGTTGCACTCACGACTTCTTACCTCCATCAAGGAGGTTATGTTTTCGTCGGATTTGTCTGTCTGTCTGTGAATCTGTCTCGTTGCCTGTCATCAAGATAACTCAAAAAGGTATGGACCGAAATTTACAGGGATTGTTTGATATGTTAAGAGGAACGGATGATCAACTTTTGGTGAAGATCCGTCCCTCCGTTTGTTTGTTTGTCTGCCTTATTTTCTCAATGCTGTAACTCAAAAAGTTATGGACGGATTTTTATGAAATTCTCACGAGTTGTTAGTTATGTTATGAAAAGTAAATGACCAAATTTTTGTAACGATCCGTTTGTTTGTTCGTTCGTTTGTTACTGTTTTTAATTTTATGCTTGTTAGCACAATAACTCAAAAAATAATGAATGGATCTTTATGAAATTTATCGGAGTTTTTAGTAATATTAAAAGGCATAAATGATCTAATTTTTGTACAGATCGGTTTGTTTGTTTGTATGTTTGACGCATGTTCGTCATAATGCTTGTTAGCAGCATAGCTCAAAAAGTTATGAATGGATCTTCAAAAAATTATTGACACTATTGAAGGGCACAAATGATTAGATTCTGGTGTTGATACAAAGAAAATCGTAGTCTCAAAACCAATTTTAATTTTTCGTATCCGTTACCTTGCTTGGCGGAGGTATGTGCTCTCGGAGTGATCTAGTTCCGTTATGTGACTGGAAATAATATGGTCTAGCTTGAATCATCATAGTTTTAAAGGCAAAAGTGACAAGTGTATCGTAATCTAGCGTGGACAACTTTAAATCTTTCTTTTTAATGTTGTTTTGGATATCGTAGCTTGGACCTTTTCTGTAGTTTCAGGAACTTTAAAAGTACCTATTACAGTTTTCATTATTAACGTAAAAGACGAACCAATTTTTTCAAACTAGCTATAAAGTGATACAACCGTCAAAATTTGTTCAGCCAAATGAGGTTGAGGAATCCAAATCTCATCCATTTTCTTCTTTGTTAGCAACCGACCTCTCAGTCCTCTGTTTTACATGTAGCCAGCGCAGTTATGGAATTTTGAAGTGTCATCCAACTATTACTTTCTGCAAAGACTCGCCCCGACATCGTCACTGTCGTGACGCCGTGGGCTGGTACTGCCGGGTGACCGTGACCTGTCCGCCATTTGCCGTGACAGGTCGTGACGTGTCGTGCAGTGCCGTCACCATGCGGCCTTCTGTGCATTGCTGCACCTGTCGCTCAAATGCACCGAGAAAAAAATCACTTCTTGGTCTGGTGGAAAAAAGGCTCCCCGTCGACTGCCCCTTACATTTGTCTGAGGATGGGTTGCATTTTTCTCTGCCGCGTTATATTTTAACTTTGAAAAACTAATATAAAGATGAGGGCCACATTTTCATTGTTTTTCCGAGAAATTAAGGCTTTGCAGACGCACATTTAAACTACTAGTTAATTATTGATGTTACCTTCAATTTATCGACAATTTGTTCATTAGTGGGAAGGAGACGTGCATTTACATTCGCTGAGTTTTCCACAGAGTAAAAGTATTATCCTTTTCATTTGTTATATTCCATGTGTCATCGCCGCATTGCGGGGAGAATGAAGATGTATGCACGGGTGATATTTCAATTGGTAATCTGATCATAGTGACCTGAAAAATGTATCATAATTTAGAGCACTTTAATCGAAGAAATAATTTATAAATCGACTTTCAACAGTATTTGTCTCGTTCGGTGATTTCAGTTTAGGTATGCGGTAACGCCCTCTTTCTGAAACCCTTATACCTTCTAAAACACATTGACATTTTGCTCATGCACTGTCCCACGGACACCCATTGTTTACCTTTTACGTGCCGCTTAGACAAAGTCAAATATCATTTCCTAATGTACATTTCGTAAAACTTCCTTTCTCGCCGGTTGCTGCGAACTTTCTGCCTTACACGTCGTGCTGTAACGATGCAGAGGCGCCCAAAATGCTTGCTTCTGATGCTTCTGTTCGGCTCGTTAACGTCGCCGTGCTGGTGCTGCTTTACGGCCGACCGTGCGTGTTCTTCTCACGAATGTTTCCCTAATGTTGACCTTCTTATGTGCACTGCGCGATTGATTGTAATGTGAAGACGCGGTGGCTGCAGCTGGTACCGTTGCTGTTCCTTAACCACTGGGTATTCACCTCGGCTTCCGTTAGCGTCTCATCGTTAGTTTCTTTGAAAAAATGAGACTTGGTTGCCTACTCAGAAAAGGCAGCAGTATAATTGCAAGAGATGTGACTGAGCGCATCTATTGCAAACCATTTAGAAGTTCACAGTCGTACATCAAAGTTTGATTTTGTTATACGCATTATTATTATGTATTTTTCCATTGCATATTATATCGAAGAATCACCATGATGTTTCCTTGCATATATTGCGGAGTATTTACAACAAAAGTGTAATATCTCTTATTTTTGCTTTGTTCTCGCATACATACAGCTAATATTGTGCTCAGAAAATTAATAATTGCTGATGTACTGAAGTTCCGCTGTGCTTATACCAAAGTGCAACGAGAACTAAACGTTGTAAAGGAAATCTAGTAGGCGCTGAGACAACACTGATTGGACTACTTGTGTCGCCTATCTTTTGTCCTATCCTCTCTTTAGGTTATCATTGTTGTGCGTGAAGCTTTTATCCTATGCACCTCTTACCAACTTATTCCAAATCATTTATTATGATCTTGGAAATATTGTGGTATAATCTAAATGCTGGACATCTTGAACATCTTAGGTGTTAGCAGTCATCATAAAGACTGTCATTTTCTTCTCTTACGCTAAGGAGATACGCCTGGGTTACATAGCAGCATGCCTGATCTTGCCGATGTCTCTTGGCTCTTAGAACAGCCTAAACTATAGCATAACAAGACCACTCACTATCCAGCAAAGCTTTTTTTGCTCTAGGAAAGAAGCTCTTGCTCTAGCGCAACATTTTACAGAAAAATCATTATCAATCTAGACGCGTTGGTTACTTCGTTGCGTAGTACAACTATCAGAGTGAAATATGCACAGAACACACTGTAGGTAACATGGATCAGCTGGTATATATACATACATACATTGCACTAGGTTTTTTTCAACGTTTATGGGTGTACTCGCTGGAGGTGCATAAGCCTCCTGTCGTAACTGTAATTTGTACTGGGCTCTGGAAATTTCAACGCACCTTAGAAAGTGATCTGTCATGATCGGTCATTTCGTTTTGCGTATATTGCCATCATTTGTCTGTAATGCATAATTCCAAGGATGCAATTGGGTTTAATTTTTATTTCGATAATAACTCTGACCATCCTGATTATTAGTGTGTGTGACAAACGACTTCTTCCTCCTTCTCAAAAGAAGACCAAGATGGATATTGCCTAGCTAGTTATAAACAATTAGAGTATTGTTTTCCTAACCTTTTCGTGCCCTGAAAATGCATTCAAACAAACTCATTTCCTTTTCTTATTTTGAAGAGCGCTTGGCTGTTGAACTAGTTTTCTTTCCTTGGTTGCTTGACACCATAGACTTCTTTTGGATCATCTAATCTAAGAAACAGAACGAATAATATTTCGATTTTTCTACATTTTTTCATCATGTTTAATTGTTAGTAAAGCTTGCAGTACAGTCGGGACTGTCAAAAGTACCAATTTCAGATCTTTTGAAACAACAAAGGCTGTTTCCCACGACACAGAAAAAAAAACTATTCGAGGAACCCAGCAACTCAATACGAGCCCCGTAGCATCTTTTCCACCCCCGCACGTCGCTCCTCCTCAACCGGACAAGGCTCCAACGCTCACAAAATATCGGCGGCAGTTTATTGGCCGTGAAATTCGCACTTTTTCAATTTTACAGGCGTTAATATCCTCTGGTAGAATCCTCCCATGACCACTAGTGGTCATTGCGCCAGCAAATGACGCAGAACGTCGTCATTTTCGGCCGATGCAAGCGTCACCCGCCGCTTGAGTTGCGCGGGTGACGAAAAGCGCTGTCATTTGACTAACTTGGCTGGTGTTGCCACAGGCGTAAGCGGTGCCGTAATGGTGCCGTGGACCGTGACACTGAAGGAATCTTCCTCCAGTACTGATGCTATTTTAAGTTTATGAAAATGGACGTAATGCCACTGTCACTGTATTGAGTTTTGCGAGTTTATGATGGTCGTTGCCATTTAGTGAATATGAAATTGGAATTTCTGATTTGTCACTCGTCTCTGTTAGAGAACAGTATCAGTAAGGTTTGGCTCTTGAAAGATACGCTGAATGGATATGTGTTGTGGGTTTGAGTACAGAATATCTAACGTTAATACCACTTATACCTCTGCTTACGAAAAAAATGCTTGGTATAAGAAACCTTCTGTTCATGCTGCATTAGCACGAAACCCTCGATCAGCCCGCGATACATTAGTTAAACGGATCTTGTTTGGATGACTGAAACGTGAGAATGAAGACTTCTAATGTTAAGAGTCTGGGAAACTTGCTGGCAGTGACTGGGGAGAAAGTTTCCAGTAATTGTAGAGAACTTGGAAACCTGTGCCTTTGGGAGGCAATATTGGCGTCTATGTAGAATCAGTAACCGCTTGTTATTCCTGTTAGTGATTTTTAGCTGATGATTACCGTCAGTTACGTAGATCATATCATTTATGAAA
Organism: Parhyale hawaiensis; assembly: GCA_001587735.2. NCBI lineage: Eukaryota > Metazoa > Arthropoda > Malacostraca > Amphipoda > Hyalidae > Parhyale > Parhyale hawaiensis. Next base: position 3,209,830 of record LQNS02000304.1, read on the forward strand.
TGTTGTAATCTGTATGCTGACCTAATTTCTAACGGCATTAAGTCAGTTATGTGGCATCATTTATGAATTACTAGTGCACCAAACGCAACCCTTTTGTTGAATAAGTCATAAAAATATATATTTGAAAATATCTCAACTTAACAGAAGGGTTGATAGTCTAGATGAGGCGTAATTAAGTGACATCACCCGTAGCACCGTTGAAAATCAACATGTCCAAACACGGTCAACGTCCGTTCGCGGGTTCACGGAGGGACATAGGTTCTATGGGAGAGGCGTTGTTTTTTCAACCCATGGAGCCTTAAAAAAAGAAGTCATAATCTATCCCCTTTTTATTCCGAAGCCTGTTTGCCCCCCTGCCTGCCTGAGACAGCTCTCTTATTATAGTATAGATTACAATTTGAAAGTTAACTGAAGTTCTAATGGCTGCTTCCACTAACTTCTAAACACTGGTATGATCACGCACTGATATTTGGATAAGCTCATCTAATTATTTTTAAACCTGAACTCCGCGGTTTTATTTTCTATTTTATATATATTTATATTGCTGTAGCTTTCTATTACCTATTCTCTGTAAAGTTGTTTGAGTTTTGACTTCTAAGGGCCGTGCAAAATACTTGCTTAGTCTGCTTAAAGCTTGCATTAAAATTTCAAAATTGTTTGCTGTGCATCATCTGGGTTTGCCCGTGGAACAGTGCAAAGATATTCTCAATGTCTCTGATTTTGCCCATTGTAGTCAACGTCAGCAACAACGTGTCCCTCTCATTACTGAAGGCCGTGTCATTTTATGGAGTTTAAACCTATGTCGTTTCATCCTTTTGTCATACCTATCTTTATTATTCCCCCTACAGATGTTCTGATACGCATGCCGGTGACCTCTCATGCATAACACCCGAAGTTCAACTCACGTAACCTGAAAAAATAACTTCTCGTATCTTTTTCACTCGAATAAGTTAACCCTTACCGTGACCCGCCGCAGTTATCTGCACTATAAAGCTAGCAGAGCGTGTGTGAGGTCTGGGGTTTGGCTCCCGTGTATTTCTTTTATTGGCCCCAACATAGAGGAGCTTTAGGGCTGTAGGTGAAGCAGGGGTGACTTAGACAGGTATCGTACCACGGGTCAAAGTCGTGACTGTGTCAGAGTGCAGCAGTTCCGCTCAGCGTTGAAACAAGAAGATAAACCTGCTTGTCAAAAGTGCGTGGCTTCAGAAGTGAAGGAAAAGTGTGTTTATTACCGAACTCCTACAACTGTCCTCATTTGAAGTCGTTTATAATTTATTCACGAAATGAAGGTAGCTTAACTAATGCAATACTCAATAAATTTTTATAACTCAAAGTTTATTTTTGTTGAAAGAAAGCGACAATGAGCCGAACGCTAGTTTTGAATAGTGAACCCTGGTAAACTGGGAGGCAATTTTTTGAATGATTTTCGTGAAGAATTGCTTGATGGAGAGCCTCCGACTTCTTCCTGTGGCGTCGCAAACCAAGCAGCAGCTAACTGTTTCACGTCCTTTTCAGTAAATATAAAGCGTTTTGATGCCGTGCTGGGCGGTTTGACAAAGAAAAATGGAAAGTGTGCCGGTCAAAGTCCAAGGTTTCGGTATCGTACAGAAATTGCCTCAAGCTTTAAACCCAGCAGGGAAATATAGGGGAAAAGGGACCTTTTGCAGTTTCAACCAGTGACTACTCAAGGTGGAAGTGTTTCTGCTTAATTAGAACTTTGCTTTCTGAATAAATTTAGAGCAGGAAAGCCGCTTCATTCGTTATTGCATAGCGAATTTTATTAAATCATAGAATATTGAGAAAAAGATTGAGTTGTTTGAGTTAGAATTATAAATGGGAAAACACTTGTTTTCACGGCTAAGACACCAAAAATACTCACTGCAGCTGCTCAAGCCGGTCCACTCCAGCGGTTGTTTTCGGAGGGAAACTGTGCTGTTTTTAACTACTCATTTTTGTTTCTGTAGACTTTTCTTGTCTACGCTCTTGTAGCGATTGATTTTTGAATTACCACTTTTAGTTTTTGGTATAAGACACCTAAAATAAGTTGAGTACCTGTGGGTCACACACAAGTCTAGTAGAATGTATCTAATACATGTGCCACTTACTGTATCAACAGCTATTTTTATCTCTTTCGAATTATAAAAACGTACATTTTTTGTTGCGAGTTCAAGAGTTTTGACAACTTTTTGCGTATTTTGCGAAGCCAGCACCTCTGTAACTATAATTAGGGTTAATAGAAATTATATTGTGAGACACCATAATAGAGAAGTTCGTCTTGCAAGCAGCCACAAAGCAAAAAACTTAAAGGACCCCACCCCGTGTTTTTGGGAGAAGCCATTGCCATGGCTTAGCTTTAGGTGGGTCTTCGAGAAAGTTTCTTTTATACTCACTTTGCTTCCTTCCATTTCCACCCTCCTACATAGTCACTTTGTGTTTTATTATTTCTGTGCTTTCTCAACTTGCTGTTAACATGTACGTTGATCCTGTGTGGGACCGCCTTCATGCATGGGTTCCACGCTTCCATCGACATACCGGGTGTCCCATGTTGCTGCCTCTGTTGCATCCCTTTGTAGTGAAAATGTAAACTAATAATAATATGCTAATAGAATTTAATTGGGAAAGTTTAGACAAAAGCAAGTGCACATGGAAAGATCATGGGCTAGCATAGTCTTCACATATGGAGCTTTCACTTAATTTTTCTTTTTGTGCTTCATTCTGCAGTAGGAGCTGAATCCTCGGGCGTGCTGCTGTGTTCGGGGCTTCTGCGCTGTTTGCTAGTGCTTGCGTTTACACCTTGCGGTTTTGATTAGGACGATTTCAATTCTTTTATTTTATTAATGGTAACGGTAGCTCCATTTAGTTTTAAAAAGCATTCCCATGTGAATGATGAGTCGGAAGTGTGTGTTTTCTTTATTGTCGTAACTGGCAATATGTGCACACGGCAGTAATTTTGAAATCAATCTGCACATCATAAGTCTTACTCAGGGAGCTCTACCTTTGTAAACTAAGACTTGCAGTTCATCACTGAACACGTGCATGCGCAGCCAGCTTCTTTTCTTTCTAATATTTTTCCCTTTCTTCTAGTGTTCTGTACGACAGGAAGCTAATAGAAAGAAAATTACATTAAAGAAAACGCTTTATATTGCTTCAACATTATCCTCTATACTTTCTTCAATAATGTAGAAGCATCAGTAGGCTGCCAGCAGCAAGATAAGCTCCCATGGATATTCCAGCAGCTGTTCGTCCATGCTGGCACCCAGTTCCAGCTCCTGCACTGACAGCTCTACAGCGACTATAAGTTTCCGGCAGTTCCCATTGTATGAATTGCACCCCACCGTCGCTCGACGTGTGTGGGAGCGGGATGTGCTCCCTCATACACCGCCCATACAATTAGTGTCATGTTATTGGGCGCAGCAATTAAAGGCAGAGTCCCGTTATTGGGGCCAGGGTCTATTTATCGTCTTCTATGTAAAGAGGGGAGAGAGATCAGGTCTGGAGCACCGCGATTATTTCAGTAGGGAGAAAGACTTCCTCTAGTTACTAATAATCAACTACGTTAGTGCTGAAGGTGGTCCTTGGTATAGACACGGAACGTGATCAAGAAAATCATTATAAAAAATTAATGTAGTTGTAACCAATGTGCATTTATCTATTTGTTGGTTTATTTGTCTACCCATTTTTTCCCGACCTAGAATACTTATAGTGATAGCGGTTTTGGCAGGTCTAATCGGAGCTTGAATAAGGCTGCAGCACTGGCCATTTGTTGCCTACTTCGACGACAGATATTTATTTTCTATTGTACGTTCTGCCTGTAAGAGAAAATTGGGTGCACTACTAATTAGTCTAACTGGAACGGGTGGCGAACCTAGCACGAGCACTGCTACTCTTGTGGCAGCATTACGACAGCTGCCATGAACAAGACTGAAAAGCTGCCTCTATGATTTGTTCTCCGTCATCTTTTACGGCGAGGTTCATCAAGCTTTGACAGCCCATTGCAGCGAAGGGACAGCCAGGCTGTATTGGCGACGTTATGGTGCGAGCGTGTGGTGCCTACGCTCTCGTCCCTCGTCGCAATGTCTGTTCGAGCCTGAGGGCTCAGTGCAGTTCAGAGTGTTGTCGAGGGAGCTTATGCTAAGCTGCGAGCTGTAGCTTACCGCGAGGACTGCAGTTTGTTAGAGCCGGTTGTAGCGAAGCGAGAACGTATTGGCAGCTGTTGGGTGTGGCTGTACGCAATGTTTGTTAGGGGCTCAGGCACTCAGGGTGTGTCATGCTGTTGCTGCGTGAGATTGTGCTGTGTTGCAAGTAGTGGGTCAGACTGGGTCTCCGCTAGGTTTCTAGTTATCTTCTTAACCCAAATGGAAGTTTTTAGGCGATTTTCCGATGTTATCAGAGGCTGTTTGTATATCATCGGACAGATGATTAGACTGACTGAAGGAAATGTTTACTACACCGCCGCACCTACAGTACGTCGTGCGCAGCCTCTGAGCAGCTAGTTACTCCAGGTGTTGGTAATTTGCATTAAGGTAACGCGTATTGCATTACGGTTAAGCGTATTGCATTAAGGTAACGCGTATTTCATTAAGGTAACGTGTATTTCATTAGGGTAGCGCGTATTCATTAAGGTAACGCGTATTGCATTAAGGTAACGCGTATTGCTGTAAGGTATTGCGGATAGCATTTAGGTATTGCGTATTGCATTAAGGTAACGCGTATTGCATTAAGGTATCGCGGATTGTATTTAGGTATTGCGTATTGCATTAAAGCAACGCGTATTGCATTAAGGCAAGGCGTATTGCATTTAGGTATTGCGTATTGCATTAAGGTAACGTGTATTGCATTAAAGTAACGTGTATTGCTTTAAGGTATTGCATTTAGGTATTGCGTATTGCATTTAGGTATTGCATTCAGGTATTGCGTTTTCCATTAAGGTATTGGGTAATGCTATTGTATTGCGTATTGCAGTAAGGTATTGTGAATGGCATTTATGTCTTGCATATTCTATTAAGGTATTGCGTATTGGATTTAGGTACTGCGTATTGAATTTTAGGTATAGCGTATTGGGTATTACAATTAGGTATTGCGTTAAGGTATTGGGTATTAGAATTATGTATTGCGTTAAGGTATTGCGTTTAGGTATTTTTTTTTTTCATTGCATTTAGGTACTGCGTATTGCATTTAGATATTGTATTGAGGTAAATGAAATGTTTCATTAAGGTATTGCTTATTGTATGTAGGAATTAGAAATATTGAAAGATGCACTTTGGTATCCTCTCTACAATTCACGGTTTCCAGAGACGCGTTAAAAAAAGATACATATTGGCCAGAAGACCTTGGAATGTCATAAAGACTGATGTTTGATGAGTAGTTCTAACAAATTACTGCATTTAGCAATTTTTCCCCTATTATTAACCGTGAAATTCCCCCTTCCTCAGCTCGACTGGCAGTAATATTAATTAAATTAATTAAAGTTCTCATAGAAGGGTGAGGCGATCTGCAATACCGCAATACATGACCTCCAGAAGACCTTGCACATCATCACTACCCTTTAGCAGACTATCCTGCCTATACAGTTACGCGCAGTTGACATAACCCTGCCCCCGCAGTTAAGCATACTTCCCATAACACGGCGCAGCACATTACTACCGT
>LQNS02000304.1:3233251-3248524 GCA_001587735.2 Parhyale hawaiensis
TGTAAGGTTTGCCTGTCCAGAGACCGAGCGGAAATCGTTCTCAGGACGTGATAGCTGACGTTTTTACTTCTGTGGCGTCGCTTTCCGTTGCTCCAAATTACGGAAAACCTCCGTCACGGAAAAGAACCGCTTTTATTCTATGCTACGCTGAACCTGGCGTCTTTCATTTCTCCCATTTGTTCTAGTGGATCTGACTTGAGAGAGCTCAGTATGTACGTTATTCTGTACAACGCCCTGCCTGGTTTGCTTTCCTTCGTCTGTTGGTTTCAGTGTTTCTGGCTGAAGAACTTCGTAGCCTTCATTTCTAACAAAACTATAGAGATGGATACTCCGTTTTCTATTTCGTTGCGATCGCTAACTAAAATATAAGGAAAAACAAAGGATTCGGATTTAAGCTGTTATAAAAAAATATTAGGAGGGCAAAAATGGAAATCCAGCTCTATAGTTTTGTTGGGAATGTTTCAAGGATTCCAAAACTGTCATTTTTTTTCTAGCATAAAAACTCACTGAGTTCTATTCTTTTGAAATTTCCAAAAAATACATATATAGCTATATATTTCCAATTGTCTCACAAACTAAGGCATAAATCAAAAAAGTTGTATGAGCAAAATCTGTTTCTTTTTCAAGTATATATTATCTGAACAAGTTTCAGAACAATCTGTCCGAAATTGATCATTTTAGGCCCCTCACCATGCCCCCCTCAAAAATGTACCAGGTGCGAAAGTTCTACCAAACTTTATTTAATGTCCCCAACATATGGAATAGGAATAACTGGAAGCGAGGATGAATAGCTCAATTGTCGTCCTGTAATAGATTTAAACTCGGTAGCTTAGATACGGTAGCATGTACGACATGCGAGCCGCACATCCTCGCATCCCGTTGTATAGCGTGGCTCCAGCATTATTCGTTTAATTTCTACTGTTGACTTCAGTGTTTCTGGGTAACACCTCAGTTTCGCCGCTGCTATCTTTTTCTGCCGACTTAATGTTCTGAGTGACAGATCATCTGCAGTGATCTCAATAGTGGTGACAACATGCCAAGGTTATTGCATGCATTTGAGCAAGGTATTGCCAGATGGGGCTCATCGTTTTTCGGCGGATTTTTCCTTTGCCGGACGGCACGCTGCTTTTGTTTCCCTTCCAGCTGAGGAATTCGGAGCAGCTGCGTTGAGCAAGCGTGCGGATTGCCGGCCGCTGCGATGCAACTTCTCTGTGCCTCTTTGTGCTTGACTTTGACTGTGGCTTCAAGGCTACCTGTGTTACGGGGAGTCCCGCAACCAAGGGTCCCCCCCCCCTTAGGCTACCAAAACCCCAGTCGTGCTTGTAGGACGTGCTTTTTTCATTCCCACTTGTCTGTGTTATAATTTCCGTACTCCCACTGATTAGTGCTTTTGCACTAATTCTTTTTCCCTCCTGGTTTTCTGTTATCATGCATGGATTTTTCGTTTCCATGACATGCTACACATTCCTGCTTTAATTCCCTGTAAGGATGACCGCACATTTGTAAAAATAGGAGCAGCGAAACACTTAGACTTCCTAAAAGCATTCCGCAAAGTCCCTGATCAACGGTTAAGGAAAAAATTGGAAGCCAATGGCATCCATGAAGACTATTCACTATTCCGTGCTTGGCTCACTGGTAGGCAGCAGCGCGGGAAGCTGCACTGCGAGACGAGCGACTGGACGCAGCCTCATCTGGGGTTCCACAAAGGAGCGTGCTTGGCCCACTTTTCTTCATAATACGTATTTAGAAATGATCTTGATTTATATATCCTTAGTAAAATCAGTAAATTTTCACGAGGCACGAAACTTATGTCATCCTGCCTGGAATAGAACTAAACTCGCAGCAAAATGTTGACCGTCTCATGGAATACAGTACACAACGACGAGGCAATTGTACTTTAATGTTGTCAAATCTTAAGTGATGCATTTAAGGCCGGAGAACCCCTCAACCCGGTTGAAAATGAACGGGTTAGAATAGGCAACTTTCACTCAACAACATGACTTTTGAATAACTAGTACAAACAAATTACAGCATATTCAGCAAGTTCACATGAATGGGAAAATGGCAAGCAGAGTACTGGGATACACTACCGAACGAAAATGGTTATAAAAATTTAATAGTCTGATTTTGAAACTCAATTATATTTTACCCCACCAAATACATGGAACAATAATTGATAATGGAATCAATTGTCATGGCGTTTGATGTCTTGTTAGACGTGGCAGTGATAGATAATAAGTGCCATGAGTTCACACATCCCTCATCGTAACGCGTTCAATCACGAAACTGAACACGAGCTGTGCGTCAACTTTATTTTGTCTCTGTCCACCCGTAGAAGTATCCTTCATTCATATGAATGACGCCACGCATTCAGTTATGACATCGTTTTTTACTTTTTCGCTTATATTTCGCGTCGGTTTGAAGTCACATTCGTATCCCATAATCTTATAGACTGATTTTGATAGGACCAGCCTATTTCCAAAATATTTATAGCCTGATAAACCGACAAAAGAGAACTCAGCACAGAATAATCACTTGGACTTCCAAATCAAAGATGGCGTCTGTGCTCTTAAAACGTTTTAAGGTTTTCTAGTTTTCTTCTCTTAAACGGGAGTACTGTAAAGTGATTCTGATCATTAGCGAAAAAAAAAAAAAAAATTGTCGACTTGCCCATGATCGGTGAACGCTGCAGAGGATAAATTTAGCATTTATAAGTTCTGTTTACTGAACGTGAATGACGCAGCGCTTTAAAAAAAAGGAACATGCTTCATTCTTCAATTTACCGCGTTTGTTACAGCTGCTTCTCTCAAATCAACGCGCCGCGTCCATCAGTTTGAGTAAATGCGTTAAAATGAGAGACATGTGAACACGGCTTAATGTATTGCATTTATAGCTCTCATTGTAGTTACTGTACTTATTGCTGTTATTGCTCTAACGCCGAAAACTGTAATAAGTACGGGCTCTAATGATGACCCTTCCTCTTTTATTTAACTCGCGTCACTAATATGTTTTTGGAGAATACGTTACAACTGCCACCTCAAATTGTTATAAGATATGTCTGTTTCAATTCATTTGAGCAGCAGACTCCTTCCTTCCCTTGGATGACATGCGAAGATAATGAATTTGTTTGAGTAAGCAGTGAAGCATCACTGAATTTAATAAAGGGCGCCAATGCGTATCCTATTTACGGTCTGACAAAACTTCAGTACATCGAATTTTTTCGCACTCAAGCGGATACTGCTTTGTCAAACGAAGAAAGAAAGCTTGAGAAAACAATCTACTACATCTTGAAATATCGTCTTCCCTGCGCTGCTTCATTGATCAACTACTCAACTCATTTATAAGTTATGAACTGACAGCAAATAATATAGCTTCAGTCCACGGAAAAGTGATAAAACTCAGACTCCATGTCATTGTATGAGAAGCTATACATATCTTCATTGTTTAGATTAAAATGTGGGCTAAGTAAGAAGCGCATTCAGTTTTAAGGATCAGGATTACCATTCCCACCATCTCTGTGACCTGGTCTAATTTTCGAGGGGCCAATCTCCATCATACAGCAATATTACTCGAAAACCTGCAACTTGGCCTATTTTTTGCCGATTTATTTTGATAGAGCTTCACGAAAAAGGTGCAACTATATATGTAAATACCAGAGTGTCCGCGATGTCAACAATAACAGCGAGGAATTTGTAATGACCCTTCGTCGTTGATCATACTTTCATTACTAATATGGTTTTGAAGGCTACACTGCAACAGCCAACTCAAATTGTCATAAGGTAACAGTGCTTTCTGTTTCAATTCATTCGAATAACACATTCCTTCTTTCCTTTTGGTGACATTGCGAAAACAATCAATTAATAACAACAAACAGTGACGCATCACTGAATTTCAATGTATTTCCCGCCGTGTATCCTGTATACGGTACCGGATGAAGCAATTTCTGCACATTGAAACTCTTGCGCTCAAGCGAAAACTGCTTCGTGAAAGCAAGACTGCCAGCTGGAAAAAATACTGCAGCGTCTCTTGCACCGTAAAACATCGCTTTTCCCGTGCTTTGTTGATCATCTACTCACTTTGTACGTTGTGAACTGAGAGCGAATTTAGTTTCAATGTATGGAGAGGCAATAAATAATGAGACTCCGTGACAGCTGTTCGAGGAGCTGTATTGTTTGGATTTGAACGGTGGATTTGCAAGAAGTGCATTCAGTTGTAAAGATAAGGATTCCCATTCTGGCTATATCTGAGACCTTTTCTAATTTTCATCAAACAGCAATATAACTACAGAATCTGTAACCTGGCTAATTTTTCGCCTGTTTTGTTCAGAGTGTGACACGGACGGTACAAATATATAAATACATAAATTCATGAGCATATAAAATACATAGGCCTATAAATACACGACTGTGTTTTTTTATATTGTTTTGGTGTTGATTTTAGTGTACCGTGGATGCTGATCGTGAATGGGCAAATCCGTTTCCTTAACAGAGGATCTGAAACGGCTGTGTGTCAATTGCCATTACTATATACAAGTAACTAGTCACTTTTAGTTGGTATAATGAAAGATTTTAACATGATGTTCTTATGCCTTGAGAATTATCATTACCGTAATAGTTCCAACTTTAGCGTTTTGCATGCGGAAATTGAAAAAAAAATTAAATCAGCACTTCCTTCTCCACTAGAAAAGCTGAGGAATTGGTCTGCTGTGAAGCACTAAGGAAGTAGACCGCGTTAAGAGCCAATTTGTGGATCCCTCATACTCCCCTGACCTCTTGCGGCCCAATTGTTTCCTGTGAGAAATCCACTAACACGAGGTGGGGTCGCAGTCGTGCCGGCCACCTGCTCGAAGACGGAGCCTCTTTTTCCGTTGCAAAGTCTCGCTTACAAGGCTAATAAGTTGATGAAGAGATCTCTCACGTGTATGTTTTCCCACTTTAGTTGTGTGAGCTGAAAGCGTTACATTACTTTCACTTTTACATAGAATAAAGTACCGTTTATTAGTTTTTACTTCTAAGCGGGTGATGTAAGTAAAACTATTGTAAAACTTTTGTAGCATAAGCTTTTCTACCACTCATGATTCATTTGGGTGGCGAGAGGAGAAGAAGCGCTGACCAAACGGTTGGAGGAGGGGAAGGGCAATGACGATATCACGATCCTTCAGTTTATGATGTCATATCTCAAGCATGATGCGGTTGACTGCAACCGTTCACACCTTTTGGCCCTAGTTGCGCTCTGTCTGCAGCACGAACCGTTGCACATAAGTTGGTCTTAGTTGGAGTGTGCGGTGAAGACGTTGTTACATTTACCTTTAAGTTGTCTATGCAAACTGGAAGAATTCCTTAACTTTCACATTTTCCCATTTTATATACACAGTTTGAGGAGTTTTACATATCTCTGTGCCCTCCTAAGCGTGAGATTATTGGAAAATTATATGGTTAAAAAGCCTTCTAAATGTATTTTACTTCCTTTATTTCACTTCTACAATATTTGCAATGAAAAGTCCCTAAATTCTCTTTAGGTGCTTTTGATCTATCCAGTTGAAGCATGTTAAAATCCAAACGTTTTGTTGGTTGAAGCGCTTTCTTATGTGTTTTAGCTAATAATTGTTCGAGAACCATTACATAACCTCCATTTCCTTGACGCTTGTAGTACAACTGTAGTCCCGCAACAGCTGCAGCTTTCTCGCACACTTCTAGAAACTCCGAATTTGGGGCCGAGAAAAATCGTTCATGGAAACGATCGTTCCGGTTGAGCTTGCGGCGGCGTGGCGGTGCCGCTCCGTGGGTGTGCTCGCCGGAGCTCTTCAGTGCGTCGCTGGCTGCTGGTGGTTATGAAGTGTTCGGGGACCCCTGCCGTCAGGGAGTCCATGAGTAGTTGTTCCGCAGCAGGTGTCCTTTGGGCCCATAACGATATCTATTGGAAAACAATACGACGGTGTTGGAATGAAAACTATTGGGAGGGTAACTGCTACGTTGAAGCAGTTGGATAACAATGCAGTGTGTCCGTTGCTGTGTGTGTTAGTGTTCATAGCAGGCGTCGTTTATTAGCTAGATGGAAATAAGCGCTACATGCCCTAGCGCACGGACATTTTAAATGAGAATTACGTTCGTTGTAGGCTCTAGCGATTGTATGATGGTGCAATGAGAAAGTGACTCGCGTATGCTACTGTCTTTCATAAGTGCAAAGTTTCACGCAGCGGACTTGTAGAAAGCAACTGGCACTGTGGTGCCCTTATGGACATATTTTTTCCTACACCATCAAACGAAGTACTTATTGAGGTATTGCTATCTTTCCATACGTGATTGAATAAATAATAGCAGAGATTCTATAGGGAAGATGTGATGTGTGGGTTACAGTACGAAATACTGATAGAGTTAATGCTTTCGCAGCTCCTGCCCCAGCTAGTGTCTGGATTCCCATAAACCGTTAGAAAAAAGTGATGTATGTACTAAAGAGTGAAATCTTTATGGAGGATGTATAGACTTAAAGTTAAAATGAGCTCATATCAATAAAAAATTGTAAGAAAATGACTACATCTGTGGAAGTTACCATTCGAAACATAGATGTTGCTTTCATTGCAGCCATTATTGATTGGAAAACAAATCGTAAGGAACAAGTTGCACGAACCTCACGTCAGGGGCGTTGGAGCTGATAATTGCTCATTGTCGCGTAGAATTTTTAAAGAAACTTACACTAGTTACCCAATTTATGCATCGACTTATGATCAGTAAACACTAATGAAAGGTGAGGTATTATTGCATTGAATTATGAAATGCTGGCCAAGTGAAATATGGACCGCAGGTGTGGACGAGAAAACCACTAGTGCTGTGCCACAACGGCCACAGGTTGTCATTGTACAGTTTATTCTTTTTATTTCGTATTGCCATTACCCTCAATTGTGCTGAATATCTAAATAACGCTGTTAGAAGCCTTGAGCGCTTAGGAACTTGAAATGTTCAAAAAATAAACAAGGATAGTGCTAAAGGTGCTTAGAAAAATATAAAAAAAACAAGGTCTGTTGATACTTTTGGCCCGAACGATCGGGTTGATGAAATTGTAACGTGCGTCCGAGGTATTTTTTTAAAGAAAAATGCTTACGGAATTCTCCATTATGAAAACGTGCACTTTATGCTGAGACATACTTTGTTCAAAAAATAAACCGGGAGACGGTCCAAAAAATTTGTTCAAACATTAAACTGGGAGACGGTCCAAAAAATTTGTTCAAACATTAAACCGGGAAACGGTCCAAAAAGAGTGAAGCCCGGCATGATCTAGGTAGCTCTGTAAGAATATGAAGAAACAAACGCTGTTCTTTCTCGGTTACAGATATTATGCAGTGACTGGTTGCAATGTGTAGTAAGATGTATGCTACGAGCTGAATATGATGTAGCCTCTACTTATATATATGGTCGCTGAGTAACAGTCAAGAGCTGCATAGCACAATTATGTTACGGTTATCATATTTCTCAATTAGGTAGTTTTACTAAACTAACAGTATGCATTGTTTACTTAAACTTATAAAAAGTGTATGTCATAGATTTGAAAAGTGATGAGCAATATTGTGTATCCATACATCATTTATTGAAAGCCATTGAAATAATTAATAAGATTAATTGGTTATTTCAGTATAATTACCCGGGATCTCCTTTTTTGATAATGAATCGATTTTTTTTCAAGTAAAACGTGTAATGCTCCAGGGCGTTAAGTATTACAGTATACTTAGGGATTCAATTTTAATAACCTGCTTTGGTTACTGTGAACAGCAGAAGTTGGAAAATTAAAGTTTGTTAACTATGCATCTCTTTCTTACATGTGTTACTGCTGTAGTTTAAACACCATTTGTTCCCCTGTTAACTTCAGAAAATAATTTTATGGAGTGGGTGACATTATAATTTAACGATATTGACTACAATGTCATAAATGATTTACTGTGCTTGAATTAATGCATATCACGGACCTTACTAGTTATAACTGTTGTGTTTGGATGAACGAAAGTTTGTTTTACCATGCCAAGTGGCGGCCGTTGAAATTTCGGAACTTTCCCTGTTTTCCATGGTGCACCGCATTTCTGGGGCCAGGTAAGGATAATGGCATCCTTATCTTTTTTTATGGAAAATGAGATTGTAGAGAATAATGAAGTATTGGAGAGTTTTCTGTCGAGTGAAACTGCAAGTATAATTTTAAAGTTTTTACCTTGTTGTAACCATGTTGATTGGAGGTAAGTGTATTACTATGGAGAGCCATCACTACTTTTATTTTTTCGTTAACTAACCTGGTTTTGATACTGGTACGAAAAATTGAAAAAATAGACGTTGGCTGCTCAGCAGGGGATAGCTCCTTAATAGTTTTATCATTATTAACAATTATTCAACAGGGATTCATAAAAGTCATAGCGTAATGCAACTTAGGGGTCGTCATTTACGAGAAAATTGTACAACGCCTTATGTTCCATTGATATAAAATTTCCTACTTCTGAATCAGTGTATTGAATTATAAATAAAACGATATCGTTGAATGTTTCTAAAGCATGAAATGTATTAGTGCTACGATGCCAGCGTATTTTTAACTTCGAATTTAGAGAAGTCAGATATTTTGGGTTCCACTTATTACAACAAGGGAAAATTTTGTCACAAGTACAACACAAGTACAACATTCATGTACTTGAATAGCTTCAACGACGTACACGCAACGGGACTCTTTGTAAGAGACCTTATTGATCGCTTGCCAATCAACGGTCAAAAACTCGGGCATAAAGCTCGAAGAACAACCTTAAGTCAGCAGTTCTTTCCCTATTTCATAGTCAGCATTTGGAATAGACTCCCTTCCCACGTTGTTGGTGAGGAGTCGGTCCACTCGTTTAAAAATCGTTTTGACATACATTGGGAGAGACATCCTCCACAGCTAAGAACTCCTCCTTCACGAGTCGGAAGCACTTAACGGCAAAGCTTCCCAGGCCATTCTTTTCACTTCTTCTCACTTCCGCTCCATCTATATCTTTAAGCTCCGCATATCAGCGGGTATCGATCATGCTTGCGTGCATTCATGATCATCTCTTTGGCTGAGATTCTTTTCCCCCTTCTTTTTTTCTTTCTTTTTTTCTCTTTCGTCTTCCATTTTTTCTCCTCTCGTTTCTCCATTCCTCTACATCCTACTAACATTATGGCAATAGCTCATAGAGGGCCGGGGCGTAAGTTCTGGTGTCTCTTTGTGAATGGGCCTCTTGGTTCGTCTACTGCCGCCTATCTAATCTAATCTAAGTAACACTCTTGAAGCCTTTGACGTATGAAGTTTCCTGAGAAAGTTTACCATTGTTTACCTTTAAATTTAAGCCTTGTCTTACGGCTACAATTGAGGTAGAGGTCATACTTGTCAAAACTAAAGCAATACGCCTGTTTTAGCTTTCACAGCTCCACTCTGCCACCACATGTAACTCTGAATGTATTTTCCGATTGCCCTCTTATAGTGAACTTGTGTTATCATAGAAGTCGGGCTAGTATTTAGAGCAAGATACTTCCATGCGTCGGAGAAATATGTGATATTATTATTATTATTATTATTATATGAAATGTGCCTGCAGGCGTATACTACCATTCTGTAGTAATTAATCCATCACCCATTCGCACATTGGTTGCCTCGCAAATATCATACGCAATTTTTCTATTTAAGTACGACCAGGGCAATAGGTTGAGATGTCTACGGGTAGGTAGCACCGTCAAAATCATGCACTATTTTTCTGTGTCATTGCACGACTTTTTTCAGTTATTTTTCATTGGTTACGACATAGCTTTATAACTTCTACCCCCAGAACTCCTTGGCCCGATCGAGCAGCGTTCGCTCTTACGAAAGGATGCGCAGCTTGCAAAGGTTGTCGGGATTTCAAAAGTTGGCATTTGCAAAAAAACACTCGGGACGTTCGCTGCTAGACGTACGTGCTGCATGTTCAGTCCATTGTTCTGAAGTCATAACTTTGGTGGTGCGTTTTTTATGAAGACGAGAAGCAATGTCTCGGAAGCTCTTTACCATTGTTGCTGCTGAGTCGCAAAACACACAAAGGGAAGTCTATTTCTTGTCGTGTTTGAATCTGCGGTCTTCTCGAGTATCGTATGTCTTGCGGAAATTCATGCAGACACAGAGAACGGCTTAGCTCCATGAACCGAAACGTATCTCATTAAGACTGCTAGCAATATACGTTGCTTGGCCCTCAAAACCATATTCGATCTAATCGCACAATTTAGCTCTCCTTTCACCCTCTCCGTAGGTCACTGGTAGCTGGCTGCAACGTCCATTTTGCGGCTGGTAAAAGTTCTATCCTACCCACAAGTGGCTATATTCCTATAAATATTTGGACGTCTGGAGGTTAGGAGACAATAGTTGATATTCCTAAATTGGTACTTGGTGATGGATGGCTACTTGCTCCGTTCTTCATACTACCAGTTCATGAAGAGTGTAGATTTTAGAGTCAAGTACGTGAAGCGTGACGTGTTTATTCGCTGTATTATGACAAAATATTAAAGTCATATAACCGTATGACTTTTACAGTTACACCTTTTTATTCTTAAATTATGAAAATTGGCGTTAATTTTTGAATGGACTGAAGCATATTTATGATACTAAATGCAAATTAAAAATATTAATTTTGTAATAAATGTAATGTCGTCACAATTTAACTTTCTGAAATTAAACTTTCATATGAATCACAGGAGCACTTTCGCTTAATTCAGCTTAACTATTTTTTAGGTAATTGTTTATTGTCAATGGTTACATGTGTACATGCACTTCTACGTACAGGAGAATGCGAGATAGAATATAAATTAAAAATTCCAAAGAATAATACAACCTTCGTCAGTAAAACAATCGGTAAAAATAAATATATCTAATCTATGTTGGGAAAGTGGTCGAGATTTGTCTTGCCTTATTTTTAACTTCACTAATCTTGACTAGATTGTGTATTTCTGGATGTACCTTCAATTATTATGAGAAACCTTATTTTTAACCAAACTATAGTCATTATTTTGGGAATAAGTTAAACTTTGCAAGATGAAAAAATTATTTTGAAAATATGAACTTATTCCCAAAATAACAGCGAACTGAAACATCCAGTCTGTAAATAACTCGATATGTTGTAATTTAGACATCAGTTGTTGTAAAATTCAACTACAGCTAGAGCACTCTGAGAGTGCATACTTCCGCCAAGGAAGGCAATGGTAACGAAAAATTCAAATTGGTTCTAAAACCATGATTTTCTTTGTATCAACATAAAATCATTTGTACCTTTTGATACTACGAACAGTTTCTGTGCTTTTCTTGAAGAACCGTTCATAACTTTTTGAATTATGCTTCTAACAAACATTTTGACGAGCATAAGTCAAACACACAAGTGGAATAACAGATCATCACCAAAAAATTGATTATTTATGTCTTCTAGCTTTACTAACAATTCCTGTAAATTTCGTAGAGATGCATCCATATTTTTTATTTATTGTGTTAACAATCATAAAATCAAACACAGCGACAAACAAACGCACGAAGAAATAGATCATCACACAAATTTGTTTATTCACTCTCCGTGATATAGCTACCTAACAACTCATGTAAATTTCTTGAAAATCCGTTCTTGAGTTTTTGAGTTATGATACTAAGAAAAGTAGGTAGACAAACAAACAAACAAACAGATGAACGGATATTCACCAAAAGTTAATTATCTGTTACTGTTATCATGCCTAACCATCCCTGTAAATTTCGTAAGAATCCGTTCATAACTCTTTCAGTAACTTGGTGACAGACAAATAGACAAACACGGCAGACGCATAACCTCCTTGGCGGAGTTAATTATGTTAATTTGAGGGTGAAGAGGTGTAGAGTCGTTCATTTGCGTAACATGTGCAGCCCCCGCACAATCTGCCGAAGCTGCTAATTAGTTCTTAGCCGATGCTAGAAATCTGCCAGACGAACCGCAGGCTTCTGAGTATGTCAGTGCCGGGAGCAGCTGTTCCAAGCTGCCGCTGTTGTTCCTGTAGTCTATTTTTTGCTGGTCGTTGCAGTTGCATTTTGCCACGAAGAAAGCTACAGAGTTGGCCTAAATAGGGAAGCGGCCTGTCCCAGCCCGTGAAGCCTGGTTTCTGATTTGACCTTCTAAGTGCGACAGAAAGTTGAAAGTTCTTAGAGGTCGTTTCAACTAATGCTATTTTTATGCGAGAGAGCGACATTTGAATTGGTCATTACGGGATCAGGCTGCTGCACGGAAAGAAATAGAAACTCATTTTTATAATGTGTCCTTTTGTGGTCACGTTTCACAATTATGGCACTACTTGCGCTCTTCAGCTTGTCTAACACAGCTTCATCATTTTCCTCATAAGCCTTGTCCTATAGTGCCTCCTCAATTAAATTGGCTTTCATCGGAATATTATTGTTTGAAGTGTGACCGTGTATAATAACTGTGGAAGATATAGGGTAAATTTGTTCGAGCAATTGTGTAGCACTAAGTTTTGTGTCTGCCCGCTCTTGGAAAGAACTTAGCTATCCTTTGTTTACTGTTCTCCTTTTTGTTCTGTTTCCTTGTTCGTATGCTATGCAGCCCATTGATATGTGCTTAACAGTGTTTCCGATGTGGCTACTTTCTGATTTTCTCTTTACCCGCAGTGTTTTTTTAACTGGAAATCATACAACTTTCCTAGTCCTGATTTACAGTCTGTATATGACGTGGAAAGTTTCAAGATCGCAGGCACGAGATCTTAAAAATTCCGCAGTGTAGGTAACGCTCTCGTAAGAGTCTCTGTCGATACGCGTTTGCTTGTATTCTTTCGATATGGTGAGTAGCTGCGCAGAGCTGACAGGCAGGCCCCTTATTGAGTTAGGGAGAAAGTTGAGAGTGAACGCGCTGGTGTTCGTGACGTTACTGTTCGGAACAGCAACTCTCACGCGTCACTTCGTTAATACGACTACGTATTGTTTCGTGGGCTTCCATTCAAACATCACTGATGAGTTTTTGCGTAACTTCTACTTTCCCAGGAGCTGGTGTCGGTATCCTTTCGTAATCTTACGGCTTTGACTCTTGGCCGCAATTTCTGTGTGATTGTCCGGTGTTATGGAGGAAAGTGTCCTATAGTTGCAGTTAACGTTTTGGCTGTAATTTTACTCAGAGAACTATTTTGGTTTTAAACTTCTAAACATGTGCCACCACATCTCACTCTGAATGCATTTTCTGATTTCTCTCATGTGGTGATCTTGGGCTTGTATTTATAGCACAATACTTGGCGACTAGAGAGCGTGCAAGTGTCAAATCCTAATATAATAGAAAACTTCGTGTATTAAAAATTGGCCAGGTTGCAGATTTCTTTTATTTAAGTTGCGTTTTCATAGAGATCAACGACCAGGTTACAGAAGATGGCGAAAGTGGGATCCTTATCCCTTTATTATCTGAAAACACTTCATGCGTGGAACACTTCTTGAAATCGGAATAATAAGTATGCAACTTCTGGAGTCCAATTTTATTACTTTTTTCTCTCAGGTCACGACGTATAAATTTGGCAGATGGTTACGGAGCTCTCACGAGGTGATGATTTTTCACGGGTAGTGGTAGTAAACAATTATTTCTTGAAAGACAGTGAGCTTACTGTCTTTCTCTGACAGAGCAGATTTCGTTTCATAGGCCAAAATTTCAGCACTTCAATCAAGCAGATATTTGAGTTTGAAAGACAGTATCATGGCTACTGCAGGTGCACTCACATTGCATATAAGCTGACTGGAGTTACATTCAAGTTAATTGCAGTGTTTTAGTCAAGTTTTTGCTTTTGTCTCTCACTATGGAAGACGTTCGTTTAATTAAAAAGAGGGATAGAGAATGTAAAAGAAGAACGAAACTACTACAGTCTCAAGAACAAAGACGTGCTGCCAATGGATAGAGATAAAGCGTCTCTGCGACA
Organism: Parhyale hawaiensis; assembly: GCA_001587735.2. Taxonomy (NCBI): domain Eukaryota; kingdom Metazoa; phylum Arthropoda; class Malacostraca; order Amphipoda; family Hyalidae; genus Parhyale; species Parhyale hawaiensis. The sequence continues at coordinate 3,247,174 of LQNS02000304.1, forward strand.
CAGTGTCGAGAAAGACTTGAAGCTGATTGGTAACAGATGGAAACTAGAGCACTCTGAGAGCGCATACCTCCGCCAAACGAGGCAACAGTAGCAAAAAATTCAAATTGGCTCTGAAACCATATTTTTTTTTGTATAAACTCGAAAATCGAATCATTTGTGCCTTTTGATAGTAATAACAGCTGGTGCAATTTTCATGAAGATCCGTTCTTTACTTTTTGAGTTATACTGCTAACAATCGTTAAGACAAACATGAGTGAAACATACAAACGAATCAACCGATCAGCACCAAAATTTAATCATTTATGTCTTTTAACATTACTAACAACCCCTATAAATTTCATAAAGATCCATTCATTTTTTGAGTTATTGTGTTAACAAACATAAATTTAAATACAGTGACAAACGAACGAACGAACGAACAAACGGATCATTACCAAAATTTGGTCATCTATTCTTTGTTATATACCTAACAACTCATGTTAATTTGATAAAGATCCATCCATAGCTTTTTGAGTTAGGGCATTGAGAAAAATGAGGCAGACAAACAAACAAACGGATGGACATATCTTCACCAAAAGTTAATCATCTGTTTCTCTTACCATACCTAATAATCCCTGTAAATTTCGTCCAAATCGGTTCATAACTTTTTGAGTTATCTTGGTGACAGACAGACAAATAAGACGAAAACATCACCTTCTTGGTGGAGGTAATAAGAGCTGCTGATACGCGTGAGCGGGAAAATGTGGAAACGGCAAGTTAGAGAAGAGAGGACCCAAGGATAAGAGCACGAAAAAGGGTCACTGAAGTAAATGAAGAAGTCAGAGATGAGAAGATTTTTCACCGGCCTTTATTAAGCTAACAAATCGATTACTGCGTGAATTTTTTCACGCACGGGTCGACTAGTATATAAATAAGTAGAAGACTGTAGCTAATATGTAAATCATGTTTAATGTGTTTGTGTACTGTTCGGTAGCATACTTTCGTGTCGGCCAAGTGCACATTGAGGATTCTAGTAAATACGTTTTGATGACTGAAATTCCATGCTGAAAGTGTATTTTGCTGATTGGAATGCATTTCGGCTTACAATTGCACTGGCCTGCTGTGCTAACTGCTCCCTATCAGTGCATGTAAAGCCCGCTGCAGACGATGGCCTTTTGTCTTGTTTATTCACCTCACCACGTTCGAATCGCTCGTACTGTCCTTGCAAACACGACTGTATGTCTACCAAAAGGTTCGATAAAATGTTTACCGTCGCATTCTCTGGCTTAGTCCCTGTCACTAGTGCAGTGTCTTGTGTCTTTTCAAAATTTTAGTGTATGTCATCTCAAAAAGTAGTGCTCTTTTTTGTTGC
>LQNS02000304.1:3248535-3267294 GCA_001587735.2 Parhyale hawaiensis
TGTCTACCAAAAGGTTCGATAAAATGTTTACCGTCGCATTCTCTGGCTTAGTCCCTGTCACTAGTGCAGTGTCTTGTGTCTTTTCAAAATTTTAGTGTATGTCATCTCAAAAAGTAGTGCTCTTTTTTGTTGCTTATACAAATACAGCAACGCATTTGAACGGTTGGAAGTAAAAATACATGACAAAAGACTATCGTCTGCAGCGGGCTTTAGAGTTTCATAGCGTTAAGAAACGAACTTTCGGAGAAAAAGGAACTCACGGTACGTCTATAATCATCTACAATACACCTATTATTTACTTACTTCTGAAATTCTTTTGTTAAACTAATGGAATGATAATTACCAATGTTATTATACAGCATTAACGAGAGTACTACTATTTCGCATCAGCAGCGCGTTTTAGGCGTGTCCTTGCTATGACGCAATGGTCAAGGCATTCGCTGTATGTTTCTAGGTTGAAATCTCGTTCGTGGCAGTGACTTTCATAGGGCGCTACGCCACCTTGCTGTATGACTCCAAGCCATTCCCGAGCTGGCCCGCTTTTTCGGAACTTTTTCTACGTATTGTAAAATAAATACTGTACACCCTGTGTGTCAGGTACGCTTGTCATGCAAATAATTTACTGTTCTTCGGGACGTGCGTAAGTGATTTTTGTCATGAGTTATCCCCTATGCACGTTGAGGTTATGAAAATGAAAGTAAAGGTGTGCCGGATCAGATGAATGACACAGTGAAGCGAAGACAGTTTTAACTATACAGTTGGCTAATTTTTAAAGACCAACATTGTTATTCTGTCTTGCCACTATAGTTTGTGAGCATGGTGATGAATTCGCTATACGACTTTCTAAAGCCTTTACTCTTTCATGCATGCTGCACTCATTTATAGACGTACATAGCTACTACGGTAGCACTATTCCTTCTAAAAGTTAAGTTTAATTTCTGCAGGCACGAATGGTTAAACGAACTCTGCTGATATTCCTGTTCCATGAGAATTGCAGCTAAGCGAATATTTGTCTTTGTTTACAGACCCGAGAACATTCGTTCCCTGTACGAGCAAGTGGCGAATCTTGACTGCATGTTGACGTCACTGGAGACACAAATCGAAGTGATCACTTCGGTGCACTCCAGCCTGCCTAAGGAGTTCCACGGTGAGTACGAACCACTTGTACATTACTCATGGACAATGTGAACAGCATTAAAAGCTAGTTAGAGAACACTCATGGATAATGTGATCGAAGAGTAAAAACATATTATACTTTTACTCAGACAAAACAACGTCATGCATGATGTGACAGCCTATTACAACCAATCATGCTTCGTTATCTTCCCCATTACGAGGTTAACTCGTCTACTTGGCTGTGACTAGCTGTGACGTCATACAAGACGGTATTTTAGTCACGTGAGGATGAATTATGATGATGTGTAGTTACAATGAACTCATAACAATTATTAGTTATTGCGCTGAGAGTTGTCTCGTCTTTCACAATTGCTATGATGGAGTAAGGTTGGTTACGTGCAAGGCTTCCACGCCCTGTTTTAAGGAAGAATTCAAGTTATTTTCGCTTTAATTACTTTGGTCTTTTTTACCTACTTTGTGTTTCCCGTGCTCCTACTGAGAGTTTTTCATTGTTGGTGTCCCATTTTCCTGCTCATAATCTTCCTGTATTTTCTCCCATTGTTGTGTCCCGTTTTCCTGCTCATAATCTTCCTGTATTTTCTCCCATTTCTTTCCTCGCTGACACCGTTCGTTTGTCCTCTCTACATGCTAACTTAATATTTGTTCATAACGTGCGGTTTTTACTTGCTGTTCAGCTGCGATTCTCCGTGAACACGTTCCTCGCTTTCCATTTCCTTTTCTTTTCCTTGAAACATTGAGTTGCTCTCTACTGTTAGTAGGTCTATCTGCCCCAGCTGCGTCCACGGCTCCATTATGACTTGCATTTCTGCATATCCGTACGAATAAAATGATGACGATGTTCCGTGTCGTGATGTCATAAACAGCAACGTAAGATCCTGACTGCGACTGACGACCAACGGTTTTTTTTTTTTTAAACTGAGGAAATGCAGAAATCTTGAAAAGTAATCCACAAAGCAGGAGTATTCAAAACTTTATTCTATGTCGAAAATACTGGTTTGAACTGAGAACTCCATTCTACTTTGAAAACATAACCTCCTTAGCAGAGGTAATTAACAGCTTGGACTCAAAATTTCACCATATGTCAAAATACTGACATAGGGATTAATTTTTTCGGGAGTAAAGTTACCTATTTAGGTTTCAAAGTTCATCGTACGACAAAATTAGTGGTTTAAAAATCAAAATGCTATCTTAGGGCAAAATTAACTATTTGCATTTCTACATTTCATCCTACGTCAAAATGAAAAACTTAGGATTGAGAATACCAGCCCGCCTCAAAATTAAAAATTTAAAACTGAGAATGCCAGCATGCTTCGAAATTAACAAGTTAAGATTGTGAATACCTGATGGCGTCGAAATTATTTAAGTAATGCTTAACCTTCAGAACTTAGTCACTCCTACATCGAAATTACCAGTTTATGTTTCAGAATTTCATCTTGCACTGGAATTACTGGCTTAGGAATTATGATTTTCTCATTTGCATTAGCTTATTCGAACTTAGAACTCGCACTGGCTGTAATTTAATACATCATCGTCGTAATGTCATCAAATGCCGCCAGACATTGCACGTGCGGTCAACACCATCTCACTCTCAGTCCCCCACCCAGACACGACCCCGGACCGTGCAGTTTCACAGCCCCCCCCCCAACACGCTCTACTTCTGAGACGCGCGTGGTCGCTCGAGTGCGTAATTCCACAGACGTGCACGCGTGTTACAATCGCGTTGTAAACGCAATTATAGGGATTGCTCTCTTGCTGCACCAGACGCATCAGCTCGCTTCACTGTATGGCTTTTTGGAATTGTGTGCGCACGAGTACTACAGGGTCAACTAGAGAAGCATTCTGAGAGAGCATATCTCCGCCAAGTATGATATTGCTGACGAAAATGATTAAACTTGATCTTGAAGCAAGGATTTCCTTCTTACCGTCACCAAATTTTATCATTTATTTATCTTAGCATTAGTTAACAGTATCTGTAACGTTCTTAAGGATCCACTCGTAACTTTTTGTGCTATCTGTTAATAACTGCCGAGATAAACATACATGTATGTAGTCAAACACACAAATCGACAAACCGATCATTACTAAAATTTGGTCAATCAGGCTTAACGTTTCTAACAATTCTAACAAATTTCACAACTTTTTAAGGCATACTTTAATAAACACTAAGGTTAGCATATGGACAAGCACACAAACGGATTACTTGCTCATCAGAAAAATTGGATCATTTGTGCCTGTAAACATTTCGAACAATTCCTGCAAATTTCATGAAGACTTATTCAAAGTTTTTTGTTATGTTAGTGATGAACGTAAAACAGACATAGAACCAAACACACAAATGGGCCAACAGATCATCGCAAAAATTTGGTCAGTTGCTCTCCGTAACATTCCCGACAATCCCTAAGACTCTGATGAGGATCCAGTCATACCTAGTTGAGTTGTGTTATCAAGAAAAAAACAGGTAAACAAACATTCAAACACATATATGATTGAACGGATCATCACCAATACTTAATCACGTATTCCTCTTAATATCGCTTCGCACATTTTTTTCACTTAGGCGGTCACGTGACTATAGAACTTAGACGTTTGAAGGGAGGCATCCAGCTCAGAGTTTTTTTATTTCCCGTCTGATTTATCTGAAACTTTGTAGTTATATTTAAAAATAAATTATAAGACTTTTTCTTCCTGAACATTTTTCTTTGTTTTTGATATTTTTTGAGTTAATGACAGTTTTTTGTTTCTTGGACAATTTTGAACATGAAATTTCTCCAGCATTTGTCAACCGATTTTCGCGATTCAACTTGCAAAATAAAGAGAAAGGTGTTTGCTATGAAGTTATTACCTGCCCTGTTTAAATCTCGTTACGAGGTTTTAGAAATGGGAAAAAATATAATTTTCATTTTTTGCAAATATTTTCTAAAAAACAAAGAAAAATTTTGAAGACAGAAATTGAAAGTATTCGGTCGTACTTTTATAGCTTGTACAATTTCTTTATTTTATAAGTTGAATGGTGAAAATCGGTCGAATAATGCCGGAGAAATTTGGACTTGAAGTTGGTACGTGTTGCAAAAATTGAAATAGGAGAAAACGGAGGAAAAAGAGGATCCGTGTTCTTTGAATAACTCGTTTTCTATGGGGAAAATGGAAAAAGTACATAAATGGAACCCACATTTTTCGATTTTACATATCTGTATCAAGTTTAATGAAAATCTGTAGAATCATAAAAATTTTATTTTTTCTCTGCAAAAAAATTTTTACTTAATTTTTCATGAAGATTTTACTGAAACTTGGTACAGATATCCAAAATTGAAAAATATCTGGGTGAGACTCATGTACTTTTTCCCATATTCCACGTAGAACGCGAGTTATGTAAAGAAAACGTTTTTCCCATTTTCTTTGAATAACTCGTTTTCTATGGAGAAAAAGGGAAAAAGCACAGGAGTTTAACCCGTATTTTTTTTCGATTTTACATATCTTTACCTAGTTTCATGAACATCGGTCCCAGAAAAAAAATTTCTGAAGTTGAAAAATGAATTTTTGAAGAAAGGCCATCCACCTCCAGTCCCCCGTTCTACCCAGTTAGGGTTGCACTGGCTGCCTAAAACTTCGCCTGCATGTTAGTCTGATATATATTTATTGTGTCAACGCTCCCCTGAATGTCCCTCTGAAACTATATGTCACTGCAATTTTAAACTAATTCAGAAATAAGAAATAGGAGGTATAATCAAAGCTTGACCACTGCTGCTTGCCAGAGCGTACACAATGCTAGAAACGACTCATATTTTAAGTATTTATTTTCGGCTGTGGAAGCCGAAGCTTTATTTGCAGCGACATCATCGGATTTGGAATTGTGTGGAGGTGTAATCTTCGCAATAGTGTGTACCTACCCACCATTACATAGGTACATAACATGCTCTGTAGATAACTTAGAGACCCGTCCCAAATTTTTGAGTTATCTTAGTGATCGACACACAAACAGACAAATGCCTTCAAAAACATAATCTCATTGGTCGGAGGTGAATATCCAGGCAAAAACTAAAATTAAAAAATATATATTTAAAGTCTTTTATGCATTAAAAAAAAAAAAAAAGATTCGGCTATTCAGCCTTCTTCAACAATTTGAATTGAACGGAAATGCATAAAAATCTACATGGCTATAGAGCTTAGTAAACCGACCATAAACTACTACATACTTTCTCAGTTACTGCCTGAAGAAGGTGAGACGACTGGAGGTCGTTCAGTTTTTGGTATGAGTTTAAAACATGCATAGGGATTCTAAAATACTTAATACTCAAGAGGATTTGTCTGAACCTAAAAACTAAATTTTTGGTTTTTGGATGATGTAGGGATATGAGCTAATATCGAGCCATTCCTAAAGCTTCTCCCAGAATGCTCGAAAGTCTTTGCTCTGAGAGTAAGTATTGTGCATCCCACATATTCCGATCCACACTGTTGACAACAATACTGATGGACAGCAGACGAGAGCATGCTGATAGGGCATGCTGATAGGAAACTTCTCATTGAACTGAAAGAATAAACCGATTTTATTAACTGAAATTTTGTTCAAATAGATGTAATGAAAAAATCTTATAACTTGCAACGCAACCTCACGCCTCCGCTTTTCCGACTGCTGGGAGCTCCTTTGTTACTCGTAATACCTGGAAAAAACGCAAAATTTATATCATCTTCAATAACTGCAGAGAGTACGCGACACTCATTGGCAACATCTAATGACGACAAAAGCTTCATCGTATTACTATCAAACTATCAAAATTGGCTCGTAATAGCCTGAAGAAGCACTCTGACAGCGCATAGGAGACGGTTCTTTGCTTGACAATCATTATTCAACTTTTACCACCTGAAGGCACTTTTTTCTATTACCATTAAAGTGTGATCAACTGTTCTTCGTAACAATCGTAGCAGTTCCTGAAATTTTTTTAAAGATCCACTCATAACTTTTTCAGTCATCGTTTGGCAAACAGAGAAACGACCACAAGCGGACGAACGGACTATCTCTAACATTTTTAGCAAATTTTATCAACATCCGTTCATAACTTTCTGAGTTATGTTGCACAAAAGAATGTTTGACAGAGAAACGAGAGAACGAATTTTTACCGAAAGTCAATGAGCTGTTTCTCCTAACATACCGAATAATCCTCGTAAATTTTATGAAGACTCTTCCATTAGTTTTTGGAATTATTTTGTGACAGACAGACACACAAACTCCGAAAAAATATAATCTCCTTGGCGGAGGTAGTAATACAAGTTCAGCTGTAGAATAAACTTCGAATCATAAAAGTACTTATTATTATGTTTGACGACGAATTTTCGATCGATGAAATCTATTAGCAGCGTAACACATGAAAGCGAATTGAAAAGTCAGGTTACAACATTGACGTACTCTTGCAGTCCTCATGCAACTAACATATAATGCTGGTACTATGAGGAAAGGGGACGGAACGAGGTCCGTGTAGAGAGAGTTTACCACAATGCAATTAAGTTTGTTCCACAATGGCTATTGAATGAATTATGTTAATCACTAGAGGAAAATACAAGGCGGGTCCGGGTCGCATGACTAAAGGCCTTATGGGATACAATAGGATGTGTTCATTTGACTTTTGTAGTTTGACGCAAATCGCGCAATTTCGTAGTCTTTGACTACCGACAGCTTCTGTAAAAACCTCAGCCAAGACGTTATTTCTTGTTGAGCTTGTTTGGTTTGTCTGTCTGTCACCAAGATTATTCAAAAGTTTATTGAGGGATTTGGACGAAATATGCAGGGATTGTTAGGTATGTTAAGAGAAACTGATGATTAAGTTTTGATAAAGATCCGTTTAACCATGTGTTTGTTTGTTGGTTTGCTCCTGTTTTCTCAGTAGTTTAACTCATAAAATTGTTGACCGATATTTATGATATATGCAGGAGTTGTTGGGGCTGTTACTAGCAGCAAATGCCCTATTTTTTTTTGCTGATCTGTCTGTTTGTTTGTGTGATTGTCTTCATGAAATTTGTAAGAGACACAAATGACCAATTTCTGGTGTTGATGAGTTCGTCCGTTTGCATGTTTGACTAATGCTTCTAAAAATGCAATGGACGGATCTTCTAGAAAATTCCAGAGCTGTAATTACTGCCAAGAGGCACAGATGACCAAATTTTGGTGGTGATAAAACGGAAATCATAGAATCAGGACCAAATTTGACTTTTTCGTTAACGTTGCCGTCGTCGAGAAGCAATTTATTTCGCACCCAAGGCTCGTATCTGTGGCATTGTGTACCGTCGAACATATGACCAAATAAGGAACACCAGAAATCAACGATTAAAAAAGCAATTTCTAGTATTTTAGCCGAACGATTACGCGGATTTTATTATTATTTTGACTGAGTTAATTCGGTGAACCTTATATACGAATAATACGACAGCTAAAAGTACCATCGTGGGCCTAGTTCTCTCTACAATAAAAACAAAATTACATTACTTGGCGGAGGTATGCGCGCTCAGAGTGCTCCATTCGTATATGGTTTAATGCCACAGATTTATTACTTTGTATGGTCTTCATTTTTTTCATTGTTTTAAGTGAGTGATAGCATCAATAGCATTGTAATCTGGTAGCCATAATCACTCTTTCTTTCTTCCAATTCTTCCTAAGTCCTTTCGTCCCAGGTCCCTGCTATCTCGTTTCAGTCACCCCTAAAAAGACTCAATTTTCTATCAATGTTCGCAAAACTCTACGGACTTGACACCTGATGTTTAACTTACTCACTGGAGCGTGACGGCCGTTGCTCTTAGTTATTACAATGAAGTGCTCAAGTTCATTAGAACTCTTCAAGTTTACTCTGAAAATACCTTGGTCAATGAATTTCTGAAGATAAAGTTCACTATTATCTTTTACAACAATCTGGTGCTTGCGCTTACCTGATTCAACGTTTCCCATTAATTATTGTATTCCCTTTTCTCAAACGACACTTGTAATTGATATATGTATCTGTTTTACCCTTAAACTCACATTGCCAGTTTGCAAGACAGCCTTTTGAACGCTTTCTTCCAGCTAAGCGTCCGAATGCGTTGCTTTGCCGCTTTAACGTAAAAAAGTACACATAACTTCCTAAATTTTAATTCTCTGAAAATTTGAAGTGATATCAAGACGCTATACGAGTGGCATTTGCTGAGTCTAACTGAGCGGACGGTTAATTGTCGAACAAATACTGTGGCAGCTTCACAGTTCTGTGGTAGGAAACCCTTCAAAAACATTGGAGCGATCTGCTAAGAGAGCAGTTATAAAGGCTGTCATTTTTTCTTTCTCTGACCGAACCTGGGAGACCCGATGAAAAGTTTTGATTATGAAATTTCTCGAAATTTATTTTGATCCGAAACTTAATGGCTCCTTTACTATTTAAGGTGCCATCGATTAGAACAGTGCCATCGAAATAAGGAACTCTGATTAGTTTTACACTTTCCGGACTTTCAATTCTGAGCCTCTGCTTCAATATTTTTGATCGCTTCTCAGGCGATTATCCCCAATCGATTGGGCTTGCGACCGACCAGAATTAAGTCTAAAACAGTTTTACCGGCTCGGGAATATCGCCTAAGACTCGATGCGAAATAGCGAAACTAACGCTTATGGCTAAATAGTCGGGGAATTTTTATCTAATGAGATTAACTTATCTGAGTGGAACTGTTCTAGATTAATGATACTTTTAGCATGTTTCGAGAAGTCAATAACTTACTCAGATAATTAGCGTCCAGGCTTCAGGGTTCACTCAGTCAACTGGGATGTGCAAACTTTCTTGCCGTTGGTGTGTTTGAAACTATCTTGGTTTATTTCAATTTTGAAGGTTTTCTTTGGATACTTCAAGCAATGCTTATGTTCTGAAATTTTTTACTTGTCGTTCATGATTAATTCTTAGTAAACACGTCATATGTAGAGGAGGTGATTTAAGTCATTTAATTCATGGAAAGTTAACATAGGAAAGTTATTTACTTGGTACTCGAAGTAAAATTCAGATTGTGTTTTATGATGGTGTAAGGAGTTAAATTATGTAATTTAGTTCTCAAGAAAGCTTTTCATCTTTAACTTGGGTAACTAAATCCAACGTTTATCTTTTGATTACATTTAACACATTATTCTGCTTGTATATTATGTTCATTATTTGTTTTCAAACTAACTCTAACTAATACTAACTAACGGTAATTGACAAGCAATCTTCGTTGAGATATGTTCTTCACATAATTTAATTGAAATATAGTAACTGTTCTAAAGTAACCAATATTTTTACCAAGAAAATTGTCATCATCCTTTTGTTTTTATACTTCACGGTTTCTCTTGCCTCTTTACGTTCATGGTATCTCCCTTGAGCTGACAGCCTTTGTTTTGTATTTTTAATCATTCAAAATATACCATTCTTATTCGCGGATCTTTCTCTTCATTGGCTTCTCTGTTCCTTTTTCTTTTGGAGTACCACACGTCCATTTTCTTTGTGCCTTCCCAAAGGTAAAATTTTTCTTTAAGCAGCCGATATCATCTGATGTTCTCTCCTGTAAACATCTTTTACTTGCCAAAAATATTCCAGTTCAGTTGAGAGGATAAAATCTATTAGTACAGGCTTCTAGTTCTTACCCTTTTGCCTCGTCTTATCGACTATGTGCAATAATTCCCATGAAAAATGAAGGTGCCATGCATGTGAGGTTCGTGCTCGCCTCTTAAGCAGCGTTCGCCGAACCAATAACGATTTCCGTGAAGTGGCGCCCCCCTTCTTTTGTTTAAATTTTTTGCTCAAGTCGTGCAGCAGACCTTGGCCTCTCAGATACTGTGCAGCATTCGCCACCCAATTGTCTATCTTACTTGGAGTGCAACTAACTGCTGCGTTGGTTTTTTGCTGATGTGTCTTGTTCAACGTCACTCCCCTGTTTACTTGCATCCTTGATTTTGTAATTTCACCGGCTAAATTCTTTTTATGTATTTCCCGGGACAAAATTTTTCGATGTATTTCGCTGAGACATGTGGTTGTCATCGAATTTCTCTCTATAATGTTCATATTGTTCAATTTTTTGTTTGTTCATAGGATTCATTTTTAAGACCTACTGTCTTGTTGTACAAATTTTAAAAATAACTAACCTATGCTATTGAACATCGGTAAAAAAATTTTCTATTTCTTTAAAAGCAGATTACGTATACTTGCTAATCGGATATTTTATTATTAGTTAGTGTTTTTACATTGTCACTCTACTCACAGTATGAGTAAAAATCCGGAAAAATAAATCGGTGTAATAGCTACCAAGGCAATCGATTATATAGGTCCGGTTTGCGGTAAGGTGTGACAAATGGATTTCACCTCATGGCACACGTGAGTCATAAGACAATATATGGTTCAATATTGCGGCTAAAACCAGATGATTCCTGTTAAGTCTAAGGCCGTACGCTCCTGTCTCTCCGATGTATCTCCTATTTACGCCCTGCAAAGAGTCTAGATTTTCAATATGTATTGATATGGATAAAATGTTCATAATATACCCGTCAAGTAAATGCCATTTCTGCATGAAGTAGAATGACAAGAATAGTTTTTCTGGCTAATACGAGTAATTTTGTAGCCCATTTTTTTCATAATCTTGCAGGCATCAAGAATGTTGTTGCCCTTCTATGTATGTAATGAGAGGCATGAAAATTCAGGAACTTCAAAAATTATAAAATAAAAGTTAAAAATTTCAATTTATCATAATTTTTGGACATTATATAGTAGGGAATACTAACTCCTATACGTAGGTTGTTTAATTAGTGCTGAGATAACTCTGCTGAGAGTTGAATTTTTTAATTTGATTCTTGTCTGTGTCATTGAAATTTCTTCTACTTCTTGTTTTCCTTCACACAAATTCTCCGAACAATCTTTTCATGTTTTCGTTCATTTATGCTATCGTTTTCATCTACCCAACAAGTATTGTTGGCGTTTTTGGGTTCTGAAAAGTATTTCGCTAATTTATAAAGTATTCAGTAATGTAGGTGCTTATAGCAAACATCCATGAATGTGGCAGTAAACAACACGGGTTTTATCTTAATTTATATCCGATTATCCTGAAATAAATATTGATGAGGACCAGCATTCTATATTTGAGTTGCCTGACTTTACATTCGACTAGTGAAAAACGAAATTACTTGTTTCCAACCCACTGCAGATCAGGAACATGGTCGCCTATACCTACCACTGAACTCCGAAAGAAACTATAGCACCATTCAGGATTCTGTAATATTACTAGAGGGCCCGTGCGTGAAAGAATTCACGCAATAATCGATATGTTTACTTAATAAAGGCTAGTGCGCAATTTTCGCTTCTGTGAATTGCTTCTTCATTTTCTTCATTGATTATTTGACCTACTCTCATCCTTAGGTTCTTCCTTCTCCATTCTCCTTCTTCCACGTGCTTCTTTCATATTAACAGGCGGAAGTAAAATCTTGAGTAAAACACTGCAACAAACTTGAATGCAACTCCAGTCAGCTTATATGCAATGCGAGCTTACGGTAGCCATGATGCCGCCAAATTCAAATATCTGCTTCACTGAAGTGCTGAATTTTGGCCGATGAAGAGATAACTGCTCCGTCAAAGAAAAACTGCAAGCTAGAAGAAATAATTGTCCACTGGCCGTAAAAAATCATCCCTTCGTGAGTGCTCCGGTGATGATCTACTGAATTTATACGACGTGACCTGAGAGAAAAGAAGTTGAAACATCAGACTCCAGAAGCTGCAAATAGCTTTGCTTCGATTTCAAGAAACGTTTCAAGGAAAAAATGTATTCAGGTAAAGAGATAAGGATATCACTTTCGCCATCAACTGCAGCCTGGTCATCGATCTTCATGGAAATACGACTTAATTACAAAATCTGCAACCTGGCCAATTTTCCGCCTATCTATTATCTTAAGAAGCGGACTCGAAATAAATACACCAAGCGTTTTTTTTATACTTGGATTAAAGACGAATTATTTCAGGCTGAAATACTGTCAACGCTTTTTAAAACGAGTGATGAAGTTATTTATTCGCCCTGCCGTACTTAGTAAATTAAGTTCTAAAAAAATGGAAAAAAACGCCTTTATGCATGTACTGTGTCTTGGAATAAAGATTTATGGTTAGAGTGAAGTTCTGAAATTTATTAGTGGGTTATACATTGTGAGCGCTAAAAGTATCTTCAAGGAAAGAAAGACAGTAGTGTGTCATATTACCTTTGAGGGACTTGAATATGAAGTTAATTCTGCTTGCCATCCTATACAAATTGGATATTACAGGGTTGGACCTATGTTTTGTTGCAATGAAGTGCATTTTTACAGCAATGAAGGCGTTTTCTCGAGCCAACACGTTGGTTATTTACGTCTATGTTCAGCAGCTTTATCGTTGTTCTCTTTTTCATACTGCGAATATTACTCATCATTGTTCACCGAACACACATTTTTTACACTGTCTTGTAGCCCTTTACATAATCATGTTAGCAGTTCATTTCAGTGAAATTACCTTCACGGGCATCTTTGTACAACCGCATACTATCGTGATAATACCAATTCGTAAATTTCACACGACAATGATATGTGCCAGAAAAATTATGTTTTTGCTATGACTTTCTAGAACGAATGTTGTGTCAATTCTAAGATGGACTAGAGCCCTCTGAGACCGTATACCTCCGCCATACTTTGCAAATGCAATGAAGAATTAAAATTAGCTCTGAATCAATGAATACTTTTGTATCAGTACATAAATCTATTCATTTGTGCGTTTCAATGGTAACAATAGCTTCTGTAATATTATTGAAGATCCGTTCATAACATTTCAAGTAACGATGCTAACAAATATTTTGACAAACATTAGTCAAACACATATACAGACCAACCGATCAACACCAAAATTTGATCATTTATGTCTTCCAGCATTGCTGCAATTTGCATTCCTGCAAATTTCATGAAGATCTGTTCATAAATTTTTAATTTTTTTGCTAACAAGCATAAAATTAAACAGAGACAAACGAATTGACAAATTGTCACAAAAATTTTGTCATTTATTCTTTGCAATATACCGAACAACTCCTGCAAATTTGATAGAAATCTATTCTCAACTTTTTGAATTATGATAATAAGAAAACAACAGAGGCAGATTAACAATTAATTAAATGGGTACGGATCTGCACCAAAAGTTACTGTTAATAGTCTGTTCCTCCTAACATACCGAACTATGCCTGTGAATTTCGTTAGTATCCGTTGAAATTTTTTGAGTTATCTTGGTTATAGATAGACACACAAACAAATACAACGAAAACATAGCCTCCTTTAGGCCGTGTTTGCACTTGGGATAGTAGTTAGTCAAGTGGTAAGTATCTACTTGTCACTAGACTAACTACTTACCAGAACTCGTTCACACTCTAGCTAATATTTTTTTATGCCATCACAAATCAATATGGCTCAACGACTGCCCGATTAGTTTCAAACCCATCCATTATAAACGTTTACGTTAGGATCCTATTTTAAATTCAAAGATAAGCCTCCCACAACCTCCGGTCTAGTGTTGTTTACGCCTTTCCTTGCACGAGCTGCTCAGCTCTGTACTACGGCAGCACTGGACAGCATTTCAAAGCCCGCGTTGACCAACATTTAGGTATATCAAGCAGAACTGGTTTACCGGTAGCAAAACCTGCTCATTCAGCTCCCCGTCTCCATGCAGAGCAAAGCAACCATCCCATTAGTAGGAAAGACTTCTCTATGATAGCTTATTCTAATCCAATAGAACTTAGTACTCTGGAATCACTATATATTCATAAAGTCAAACCTAGCCTCAACATAATGTCTTCAGCCGTGCCTCTCGTCACGATCCATGATTGACACTTTTGCCTTCGACTGTGCTTGCCCGCTCCCCTCCGCTTCCCATGCCACCCGTCACTTATATAGGGACCCCCGTTGCGCGCTGCTGTCATTTGCCTTTGGTTCTCTCCAGGCAAACACTGTCCTTAATTCATACGTAGTAAAATTTCATTTTAATCATTCCTTTACATCCTAGCATTTTATTTGAATTTCTGATGATGGGAATCTGACCTTTCCCGAAACGTCATGATTTTTATCAAATTTGTCGACTATCGTATATTTGTTTTATAATATTTGAAGTGTGTTCAGTGCATTACTGGCTACTCCGTAATGAGGGGCTAGTCCCAGTTGACTTACCTGAAAAATAGAACAGAATGAATTGAGAATTTAGTCCAGTAGATT
The DNA here is from genome assembly GCA_001587735.2 of Parhyale hawaiensis. Lineage (NCBI taxonomy): Eukaryota > Metazoa > Arthropoda > Malacostraca > Amphipoda > Hyalidae > Parhyale > Parhyale hawaiensis. The sequence goes on from LQNS02000304.1 coordinate 3,262,898, forward strand.
AGCAACTGACTAAACAACTTGATTAAAACCTTACCGGTCGGCACTTAACTACTCACCACTTGACTAAATACTATCCCAAGTGCGAACAATGCTTTAGAGATTATATATTCGGTCGGAAACTCACCTTACCGTTTATAAATAAAGAAGTTCGTGGATATCATAAAAATACATTTGGTTTTGGCCATTCTGATCACTTTTTTAAATCACGATGCTGTCCATAAACTTGATAGCTTAGAATTTTCAGTGTTCTATTTGCCAATTTTATAAACGCAATCACTCTCATAATAACGTTTAACTTGAAACTAACTGACCTGAATTGCAACCGATGATTTTCTGTCTCAATATTTACGAAAAAATTTCACGCGCAATGGGTTTGGTCCATAGAAAAGTTCCTTATGTAATTTATAGGCAATCAGCTCCCTCTGGTGGTTGCCACGCACGGTTCATTTATCACCGGTCTGGTAGATACTATCTCTGTGAAGGTCTTGCTCTCAGGTGTTCCTCAGTTCATCGCGGGCCTTGGTGGGGTAAAGTGTCGCGCAGCCGAGCTCCTTGGATTGTGATGTGCTCCCACAAATGGTTTTCAATGTTCCGCGCAGTCTTTTTTCCTTTGGTACCAGAGGGATAATCAGTGATTACAGAAGTCACTCCGTTTTCTTGTATCTCTGGAGTAGAAAGAAATGATGCCATTCTGGAAGAATTTTGGAAATTCTGTCGAATTTTTCGATAGCAAAGATGAACAGTTCTACTGCTCGATAATTTTTCAGCCGATAGCTACTGTTACTATACCACTGAAAAAGAAACAACGTTTTGTTGATTTTGATAGCTATAATAATGTTGATCTGAGGAGAATCTGAGAAACTAGAGTAACACTTGGGTTAAAATTAGCAAGTGGCAATAGATACAGAGTGTTTGGTACTTATGCATACATCCTTGCCGTGACCTTCCAATTGTTTATTTTTTCTTGTATGTTGTGAACTTTGTCTTTAAATGCTTTTTTATGCATTCCAACTTTAGAATCTTCCCGGGGCGGCGTTTCGTTTGAAAAAAAAGGGCTAATTGTAAACCGTCGTTATTGACCTATATTCCCGTCTCTAAGAAGCTTATTTAGGGAGAGGTGCGTACGCAGTATCGGATATAGGCAATCGAATACTTTTGAAGTGAATATGGACAGTAAATTTACTCTTCAAAGATGACATCTTGATTATTAAAACGTAGCATTTTCTATAACTGGCATTTGTTTTCATGCAAATTACTGAATTCAGAATTCAGTACTAACTGAAAATAGAACGCATCATAGCGTAAGACCATCATCCGCTGTGAAAGAAAATTTCATCATCATTTTTGATGGCCAGCTAATCTTAGTTTTTTTTTGCATGGGTTGCATCGAGGACAGCCAACCATACTCCCTGCAAAAAATTATGAACTTACATTGACTCTTTCTACCTGTTTTTTGGGTGAACAGCAAATTTCATCGCCGTCATTTTTGATGGCCAGCTAATCTTAGTTTTTTGGTGTGGGTCGCATCGAAGAAAGCCATCCAGATTCCTTGCAAAAAATTATGAACTTTACTCAACGTCTTATACCACTTTTTGGGTGGGCTGACAAATATATATATATATATATATATATATATATATATATTCACCAATATACTTGAATCTTCAACGAAAACATTATCACCTCTCTCACTTCCTTCGCGGGTGGTGAACATAAAATTATCACAGAACTTTCTGACTCGCTGCTGCAAATGCTGCTATTGAAGTTTGAGAAAAATACTTGTTCATTATTTAATAAATAGCGGTCACTCCCTGCGGGAACCTCGTACAGTAGGTTACCTTAGCCTCTGGCAGTCCTTCGAAGCTCTTTTTCCTTTTCCAGTTTGCTTCTTCCCTTTTCATAGGCCTACTAATGACGTTTTGTTCTGTTCGTTTTGTTCTGTTGTTCCTCTTCTTTTCTAACTGTGCCCTTGCGTCCTTGATTCAGTGTGGGATCGAACAGCCTCGTCCAGGAGTTCATATGTTCTTCTTTCGACATACTTTATGTCCCTTCCTTTCCTTTCTTTGGATTACGCTGTCGACAGGCAGGCTTAAACTAGCACCATGAGAAATTAATAACATTTACATCCCTAAATACAGCCAAAGCAAAGGTTGGGGAGGAAAATCGATAAGAGTTCCACTGCTGCTTATGGGAATAATAGTGACGTTGTTTGAAGTTAGTCCTGCCTTTTGATATTGTGTAGAAGGGAGTGTAAATCGCTGAATACGTTAATGCTTGCGATGCTCAATACATACTAGAAAATTCATGGATGTAACACGTCAGTGTGATAAATAATTATGTGCTTGCGCAATACGAAAGACACTTCGGGACATACGTTGTGGCAGGAGAATATAATCATGTAGTACATCGAGACATAACTTCTCCCACATAAACTATCGCCTGAATTTCCACGAGAAACAATGGCGTGGAGGCTGAAGTTCTTGTGTAAATTATGTCTATGCATTTTAGGAGAATGTGCTTTCTAGCGTGCACTCAATATATTCTATTTATTTCTTCATTTCATGCAACTTTCCTTCCCTACGTTATTAATTTTCGAAAGATATACATAATGGGCATAATAATTTCGCATATAGTAGCTATTTTGTTTCGTCTGCACGAACGTTGAAATGCACATTGCAGAGCACCGTTTTTAGTAAGTAACGAATTTGCAATAGAAACTGTTTGTGATTAGGGTTGGACACATACTCTGTCTCGATGTATTATAACATGGAATTTGAGTATGGGTACCTGCACGGCAGTGAGCTGCACGTCATCAAAGAAGAGGGAGAAGAAGGTGAGTTGCAGTAACTTTCGCTATTGCTCGCGACACTATTTTGGTACATTTTTACTTTATTGTACTTCTTATGCATCTCACTTCGCAAGCCAGTTTGTAGGGTAGTCCACATATATATACTTATGTAGGTTTTTTTTTTACAATTTCATTCACGCAAGTTGTTGAGATACTGTTAGGGGGCGAAGTCATTATCAGTTAATCTAATACTGGAAAAACACCCGTAAGATGAATTATTGTGAATGATTCTTCAGCGAGTGATGGGAGTGATTATCTAGAAATGCCTGCTTATTACGCATAATTGTGTCACTGAATTAGTCATTTTTCTAATTAAATAGCTGCCCATCTTTTGAAAAACTTCTTCACATGTCTACGCGTGCACCATCTGCTTATCGTGCAGCTGGTGTATGTAATATTTACTGATTTCAGAGATACCGGTATTTATTGCGTCTAAGTTATTTTTCATACTTTTACCATAGTTCTTTATTACTCTTTCTCTTTTTTTGTTTAGTGTTTTATGAGCGAGTTCGTAGCTTAGATAGCTTGTATGTACACTCTCTTATCATCGCTGCAAATACCGAAGATAAAAGTCGGATTATCATAACACTTACATACTGTACAACGCTTCATAATGCGCAATTCAATTACTAAGTGCACGAATATCTATGTGACTGTGTGCCTCTGCAGAATTGCATGGGATAATGCTTCAAATCTTTACGTGTGCAATTTTCATTGGTTCGATTTTCTCACAATTTTTACTGCCAAACTGTACATCTTTGATCTCGATACTGTCCCACGCGCAAAATTTAATTTTACGAGGGCAGTAGATAAATAATTGTCGAATGAAAGACTGCGTTTTACTTAGTTTTGCTGATGTCAGCTCATCGATTTTCACTAGTGTAAGTTTACTGTTACATGTACCGCAATTCAAAAGTGCTAAGTAAGCAGATGACTTATTTTATGTGTTGTACGTTGTGTGTATTGCTGAACAATTTACGCAGTATCATATACTGCGACATCACGATGACGCTCTATATGAATACAGTGTATTTATGTGAATTTTTTGCTAATCTTTGAGTATTTTAAAGTGTTAATGGGCAGCAACCCTTTGATGCTAAAATATGCAGTTGATTTTTGTGCAGTTGAACATTCAGTAATTCTTGTTAAGTAAAAGGGATGTACAGTATCGCGTGATCCTGTCTTCTGTACGTTTTCTTATACATTATAATAAAACAATTGTATCGCTGTACTAAATATAGTAGCTTAACTTTCACTAGGTGTAATGTTAGAGCAGGTAACGAGTAACGGGAGCGTTACGCCGCCATGACACCCACCGACCAGGGAAAGTCACGTAACCAAGTGTAGCCCATACATGTGACACCGTGACTACACTACGCCGTTCATCCCCGGTAACCTTCACTCATTCACGCCTCACTTTCCTTCCCCGTTCTTCCTTCTTCTTTCGCTGCCACTTGACTGCCTCTGCGGTGCCTCTCACGGCACGGAGGACCTTAACAATGGTCTGCTGGCAGACCCCGCCGTGACGAGGCGTTTTGAGTACTTTATA
>LQNS02000304.1:3277915-3293168 GCA_001587735.2 Parhyale hawaiensis
TCAGAGTGTCCGTTCCTATAATTTGATACCGGAGGGATTGACGCTGCCTATGAGCGACGAAGAATTCAAACTTAAGTACAAAGATTTCATCATCATGCAATACTAACCATATTTTTCTGTGATATTTGAGTGACTAGTGCAATAACTATACCTCTATGCAAAGTTTGTAAGACTGTCGATTTTATGATTTTAGAGTTTGTTGTCAAAATGAATACCAATAAGTTGAAGCTGTAGTGCACGTGTGGTGACCATTGAGTGACAAAAGAACCCAAACCAAAGTACGGAGGCTTCAACCTAATACAATGAAAGCTATGATCTTCATGTGATAATATTTTTAATAATAAGTGCAATAATTGAACTTATTTACTAGGTTTGAAAGGCACATAAAACTTATGATTTTAAAAAGTACTATTTAATCTGTATAGAAATCATTAGTCACTGGTGCGTGCATTGAATAGCGTATTAGGTACAATAAATAAATGTTATCGTTTGCTAATGTGCAACCGAATATTACCCGGTGATTTTTTTTTGTTTTGCTTAGAGCTGGGGTGTATACAATTTGCATATGTACATATTTAGGCCGCCTCATCTTATGATGCAATAGAAAGACATTTTTGACATCTGAAGCCATGTGTTCCACAAGTGAGTTTATCACTTTAGAAGAGCACGGCTGTATTTTACTCTGTAGTTTGACATTTTTCGATATGTGTTTGGTGATTTTACTGTGTTATATGTGAGTATGATTGTAAAGAGAACAAATAAATGCGTAAAGGTGTAGTGTTTATTAAAGTATGCCTTGAAAAGTTGTGAAATTTGTTAGCATTGTTAGAAATTTTAAGCCTGATTGACCAAATTTTGGTAATGATCTATTTGTCTATTTGTGTGCTTGACCTCATGTATGTTTATCTCGGCAGTTATTAACAGATAGCACAAAGAGTTACGAGTGGATCCTTAAGAACGTTATAGAAACTGTTAATTAATGCTAAGATACATAAATGATCAAATTTGGTGACGGTAAGAAGGAAATCCTTGCTTTAAGATCAAGTTTAAGTTTTCGTCAGCAATATCATACTTGGCGGAGATATACTATCTCAGAATGCTTATCTAGTTGACCCTGTAGTACTCGTACGCACACAATTGCAAAAAGCCATAAAGTGAAGCGAGCTGATGCGTCTGGTGCAGCAAGAGAGCAATCCCTATAATTGCGTTTACAACGCGATTGTAACACGCGTACACGTCTGTGGAATTACGCACTCGAGCGACCACGCGCGTCTCAGAAGTAGAGCGTGTTGGGGGGGGCTGTGAAACTGCACGGTCCGGGATCGTGGGTGGGTGGGGGACCAGGAGTGAGATGGTGTTGACCGCACGTGTAAATGTCAGGCGGCATTTGATGACATTACTACGATGATGTTTTAAATTACAGCCAGTGCGAGTTCTAAGATCGAATAAGCTAATGCTAATGAGAAAATCATAATTCCTAAGCCAGTAATTCCAGTGCAAGATGAAATTCTGAAACATAAACTGGTAATTACGATGTAGGAGCGACTAAGTTCTGAAGGTCAAGTCATTACTTAAATAATTTCGACGCCAGCAGGTATTCACCATGTTAAATTGTTAATTTCCACGCATGCTGGCATTTTCAGTTTGAAATTTTTAATTTGGAGGCGGGCTGGTATTCTCAATCTTAATTTTTCGACGTAGGATGAAATAAGGAAATGCAAATAGTTAATTTTGCCCTAAGACGGCATTTTGATTTTTAAACCACTAATTTTGTCGTACGATGAACTTTTGAACCTGAGTAGATAACTTCACTCTAGAAAATAAAATGAATCCCTATATCAGTATTTTGACATATGGCGAAATTTTGAGTCCAAGCTGTTAATTACCTCTGCCAAGGAGGTTATGTTTTCAAAGTAGAATGGATTTCTCAAGTTCAAACCATTATTTTCGACATAGGATAAAGTTTTGAATACTCCTGCTTTGTGAATAACCTTCCAAGATTTCTGCACTCCCTCAGTTTTCAAAAAAAACTAAACCGTTGGTCGTCAGTCGCAGTCAGGATCTTACGTTACTGTTTATGACATTACGACACGGAACATTGTCATCATTTTATTCGTACGGATATGCAGAAACGCAAGTCATAATGGAGCCGTGGGCGCAGCTGGAGTAGCTACACCTACTAACAGTAGAGAGCAACTCATTGTTTCAAGGAAAGAAAAGAAAATGGAAAGCGAGGAACGTGTTCACGGAGAATCGCAGCTGAACAGCAGGTAAGAAACGCACGTGATGAACAAACATTAAGTCAGCATGTAGAGAGAACAAACGAACGGTGTCAGCGAGGAAAGAAATGGGAGAAAATACAGGAAGATTATGAGCAGGAAAATGGGACACCAACAATGAAAAACTCTCAGTAGGAGCACGGGAAACACAAAGTAGGTAAAAAAGACCAAAGTAATTAACGCGAAAATAACTTGAATTCTTCCTTAAAACAGAGCGTGGAAGCCCTGCACTTAATCTACCTTACTCCATCATAGCAATTGTGAAAGACAAGACTACTCTCAGCGCAATAGCTAATAATTGTTATGAATTCATTGTATATACAGATCATCATAATTCATCCTCACGTGACTAAAATACCATCTTGTATGACGTCACAACTAGTTACAGCCAAGTAGAAGAGTTAACCTCGTAATGGGGACGCTAACGAAGCATGATTGGTTGTAATAGGCTGTCACATCATGCATGACGTTGTTTAGTTGAGTAAAAGTATATTATGTTTTTTACTCTTCTAACACATTATCCATGAGTATTCTCTAAGTAGCTTATTTTGCTATTCACATTGTCGATGAGTAATGTGCAAGTGGTTCGTACTCACCGTGGAACTCCTTAGGCAGGCTGGAGTGCACCGAAGTGATCACTTCGATTTGTGTCTCTAGTGACGTCAACATGCAGTCAAGATTCGCCACTTGCTCGTACAGGGAACGAATGTTCTCGGGTCTGTAAACAGAGACAAATATTCGCTAAGCTGCAATTCTCATGGAACAGGAATATCAGCAGAGTTCGTTTAACCATTCATGCCTGCGGAAATTAAACTTAACTTTAAGAAGGAATAGTACTACGTAGCAGCTATGTACGTCTATAAATGAGTGCAGCATGCATGAAAGAGTTAAGGCTTTAGAAAGTCGAATAGCTAATTCATCACCCTGAAATGTATGCTCACAAACTATAGTGGCAAGACAAAATAACAATGTTGGTTTTCAGAAATTAGCCATCTGTATAGTTAAAAACTGTCTTGGCTTCACTGTGTCATTCATTTGATCCGGGATAATTCATGACAAAAACCACTTACGCACGTCTCGAAGAACAGTAAATTATTTGAATGACAAACGTACCTGACACGCAGAGTATACAGTATTTATTTTACAGTACGTAGCAAAGTTTCGGAAAAGCGGGGCAACTTAATCGGGAATGGCCTGGAGTCATAAAGCAAGGTGGCGTAGCGCCCTATGAAAGTCACTGCCACGAACGGGATTTCAACCTAGAAACATACAGCGAATGCCTTGACCCTTGCGCCATGGCAAGGACACGCCTAAAACGCATTGTTGATGTGGAATAGTAGTACTCTCGTTAATGCTGTATAATAACATTGGTAATTATCATTCCATTAGTTTAACAAAAGAATTTCAAAAGTAAGTAAATAATAGGTGTATTGTACATGATTATAGACGCACCGTAAGTTCCTTTTTCTCCAAAAGTTCGTTTCTTAACGCTATGAAACTCTAAAGCCCGCTGCAGACGATAGTCTTTTGTCATGTATTTTCACTTCCAACCTTTCGAATGCGTTGCTGTGTTTGTGTAAGCAACAAAAAAGAGCACTACTTTTTGAGATGACATACACTAAAATTTTGAAAAGACACAAGACACTGCACTAGTGACAGGGACTAAGCCAGAGAATGCGACGGTAAACATTTTATCGAACCTTTTGGTAGACAAACAGTCGTGTTTGCAAGGACAGTACGAGCGATTCGAACGTGGTGAGGTGAATACACAAGACAAAAGACCATCGTCTGCAGCGGGCTTTATATGCACTGATAGGGAGCAGTTAGCACAGCAGGTCAGTGTAATTGTAAGCCGGAATGCAATCCAATCAGCAAAATACACTTTCAGTATGAAACTTCAGCCATCAAAACGTATTTACTAGAATTCTCAATGCACTTGGCCGGCATGAAAGCAAGCTACCGAACATAGCACAAGCACATTAAACATGACTTACATATTAGCTACAGTCTTCTAATTATTTATATACGAACTGACCCATGCGTGAAAACATTCACGCAGCAATCGATGTGTTAGCTTACTACATGCCGGTGCAGAATCTTCTCTTCTCCGACTTCTTTATTTTCTTCAGTGACCCTTTTTCGAACTCTTATCCTTGGGTCCTCTTTTCTCTAACTTGCCATTTCCACATTTTCCCGCTCACGCTTATCAGCAGCTCTTATTCCCTTCTGTAACCATTCTGCTTCAAATCTTTTTCGACACTGTGTCGCAGAGACGCTTCATTTCTATCCATTAGTTGGTAGCACATCTTTGTTTTTGAGACTGTAGTAGTTTCGTTCTTCTTTTACGTTCCCTATCCCTCTTCTTAATGAAACGAACGTTTTCCATAGTGAGAGGCAGAAGCGAAATCTTGACTAAAACACTGCAATAAACTTGAATGCAACTCCAATCACCTTATATGCAATGTGAGTGCACCTGCAGTAGCCATGACACTGTCTTTCAAACTCAATTATTTGCTTCATTGATGTGCTGAAATTTTGGCCTATGAAGCGAAATCTGCTCCGTCAAAGAATGACAGTAAGCTAGGAGAAATAATTGTTACTATTCATGAAAAATCATCACCCCGTGAGTGCTCGAGAATTCGTTGACCGTCTGGAGAAATTTTTACGTCGTGACCTGAGAGAAAAAAAGTTATAAAATTGAACTTCAGAAGTTGCCTACTTATTGTTTCGATTGCAAAAAGTGATTCACGCAAGAAGTGTATTCAGATAATAAAGGGAAAGGATCCCACTTTCGCCAACATCTGCAACCTCGTCATTGATAGCTATGAAAACGTAACTGAAATAAAAATCTGCAACCTGGCCTATTTTGCGCCAATTTATTCCCTTGAGATCGGACACGAAATAAATTAGTACACGAAGTGTTTTATTATATTAGAATTTGACATTTGCACGCTCTCTAGTTGCCAAGTATTGTGCTTTAAACACCAGCCCAACGTATATGATAAAATAAGATCACCACAGGAAGGAAATCAGAAAATGCATTCAGAGTTACATGTGGTGGCACATGTTTAAAGGTTTAAAACCAAAATAGTTCTCTGAATAAAAGTAGAGCCAAAACGTTAACAGTAACTATAGGACACTTTCATGAACAACACGGCCAAAAGCCAAAGCCGCAAGATTACGAAAGGATACCGAGACCACAGCTCTAGGGAAAGTAGAAGTTACGCAAAAACTCATCAGTGATGTTTGAATGGAAGCCCACGAAACAATACGTGGTCGTATTAACGAAGTGACGCGTGAGAGTTGCTGTTCCGAACACTAACGTCACGAACACCCGCGCGTTCACTCTCAACTTTCTCCCTAACTCAATAAGGGGCCTGCCTGCCTGTCAGCTCTGCGCAGCTACTCACCATATCGAAAGAATACAAGCAACGCGTATCGACAGAGACTCTTACCAGAGTGTTACCTACACTGCGGAATTCTTAAGATCTCGTGCCTACGATCTTCAAACTTTCCGCGGCACAGACAGATTGTAAACCAGGACTAGGAGAGTTGTATGATTACCAGTTAAAAAAACTGCGGGTAAAGAGAAAATCAGAAAGTAGCCACATCGGAAACACTCTTAAGCACAATTCAATGGGCTGCTTAACATACGAATAAGGAAACAGAACAAAAGGGAGAACAGTAAACAAAGGAGAGCTAAGTTGTTTCCAAGAGCGGGCAGACACAAAACTTAATGCTATACAATTGCACGTACAAATTAGCCATATATCTTCCACAGTTATTATACACGGTCACACTTCAAACAATAATATTCCGATGAAAGCCAATTTAATTGAGGAGGCACTAGGGCAAGGCTTATGAGGAAAATGATGAAGCTGTGCTAGACAAGCTGAAGAGCGCAAGCAGTGCCATAATTGTGAAACGTGACCACAAAAGGACACATTACAAAAAAATGAGATTCTATTTCTTTCCGGGTAGCAACCTGATCCCGTAATGACCAATTGAAATGACGCTCTCTCGTATAAATAGCACTCGTTGAAACGACCTCTAAGAATGACTGTCGGTCACACTTAGAAGGTCAAATCAGAAACCAGGCTTCACGGGCGGGGACAGGCCGCTTCCCTATTTAGGCCAACTCTGTAGCTTTCTTCCTGGCAAAATGCAACTGCAACGACCAGCAAAAAATAGACTAAAGGAACAACAGCGGCAGCTTGGAACAGCTGCTCCCCGCACTGACATACTCACAAGCCTGCGGTTTGTCCGGCTGATTTCTAGTATCGGCTAATAATTAATTAGCAGCTTCGGCAGATTGTGCGGTGGCTGCAGACGTTACGCAAATGAACGACTCTACACCTCTTCACCCTCAAATGAACATAATTACCTCCGCCAAGGAGATTATGTTTCTGCCGTGTTTGTCTATTTGTCTGTCACCAAGATTACTCAAAAAATTGTGAACGGTTCTTACAAAATTTACAGGGATCGTTAGGTATGTTAACAGTAACAGATAATTAACTTTTGGTGAAAATCCGTTCATCTGTATGTTTATTCATTTGTTTGCCTGCCTACTTTTCTTAGCATCATGACTCAAAAACTTATGGACGGATTTTCATGAAAATTACATGAGTTGTTAGGTATATTACGGATAGTGAATAACCGAATTTGTGTGATAATCTGTTTCTTCGTGCGTTTGTTTGTCGCTGTGTTTGATTTTATACTTGTTAATACAATAAAGAAAAAATATGGATGGATCTCTATGAAATTTACGGGAATTGTTAGTAAAGCTAAAAAACATTGGATGGATCTTTACGAAATTTACAGGAATTGTTAATAAAGCAAACGATATAAATAATCAAATTTTTGGTAATGATCTGTTATTCCATTTGTGTGTTTGACTTATGTTCTTCAGAATGTTTCTAGGAGCATACCTCAAAAAGTTATGATCGGTTCTTTCAAAAAGTCACAGAAACTGTTCATACTATCAAAAGGCAAACATGATTAGATTTTTATGTGGATACAAAGAAAATCATGGTTTCAGAACCAATTTGAATTTTCGTTAATATTGCCTTCCTTGGCGGAGCTATGCTCTCGATCTCAGAGTGCTCTATCTGTAGTTGAATTTTACAACAACTGATGTCTAAATTACAAGATATAGAGTTTTTTAAAAACTAGATGTTTCTATTCGTGGTTATTTTGGGAATAAGTTCATATTTTCAAAATAAATTTTTTATCTTGAAAATTTCAACTAATTCCCAATATAACAACAATAATTTGGCTGAAAAAAGTTTTCTCTTAATAATTGAAGGTACATCCAGAAATACACAATCTAGTCAAGAAAGTGAAGTTAAAAATACGGCAAGACAAATCTCGACTACTATCCCAATATAGATTAGATATATTTATTTTTATCGATTGTTTTACTGACGAAACTTGTATTATTCCGTGGAATTTTTAACTCAAATTCTATCTCGTATTCTCCTGTACGTAAAAGTGTATGCACACTTGTAACCATTGACAATAAACAATTAACTAAAAAATAGTTGAGCTCAATCAAGCAAAAGTGCACTTGTGATTCGCATGAAATTTTAATTTATTACATTTATTAGAAAATTAATATTTTAAATTTGAATTTAGCATCATAAATATGCTTCCGTCAATTCAAAAATTAACTCCAATTTTCATAATTTAAGAATAAGAAGTTGTAACTGTAAATGTCATTCGGTTTTAGGACTTTAATATCTGTAATACAGCGAATAAACACGTGACGCTGACTCTAAAATTTACACTATTCATTAGCTGATAGTATGAAGAACGGAGCAAGTAGCCGTCACCAAGTGACAATTTAAGAATATTAACCATTGTCCCCTAACCTCCAGACGCCCAAATATTTGTAGGAATATAGCCACTTGTGGGTAGGATAGAACTCTTACCAACCACAAAATGGACGTTGCAGCCAGCTACCAGTGACCTACGGAGAGGGTGAAGGGAGAGCTAAATTATGCGATTAGATCGATAATGGTTTTGAGGGCCAAGCAACGAATATTTGTGACAAGATAAACAATCACAGTGAGCATTTGCAGCCATTAAAAGAAATCAGTCTTAATGAGATACGTTTCGGTTCCTGTAGCTAAATCGTTCTTTGTGTCTGCATGAATTTCCGTAAGACATACGATACTCGAGAAGACCGCAGATTCAAACACGACAAGAAATAGACTTCCCTTTGTGTGTTTTGCGACTCAGCAGCAACAATGGTAAAGAGCTTCCGAGACACTGCTTCTCGTCTTCATAAAAAACGCACCACCAAAGTTATGACTTCAGAACAATGGACTCAACAAGCAGCACGTACGTCTAGCAGCGAACGTCCCGAGTGTTTTTTTGCAAATGCCAACTTTTGAAATCCCGACAACCTTTGCAAGCTGCGCATCCTTTCGTAAGAGCGAATACTGCTCGATCGGGCCAAGGAGTTCTGGGGGTAGAAGTTATAAAGCTATGTCGTAACCAATGAAAAATAACAGAAAAAAGTCGTGCAATGACACAGAAAAATAGTGCATGATTTTGATGGTGCTACCTACCCGTACACTACCTAACCTATTGCTCTGGTCGTACTTAAATAGAAAAATTGCGTATGACATTTGCGAGGCAACCAATGTGCAAATGGGCGATGAATTAATTTCTAAAGAATGGTAGTATACGCCTGCAGGCACATTTCATATAATAATAAAAATTTATCACATATTTCTCCGACGCATGGAAGTATCGTGCTCTAAATACTAGCGAGACTTATATGATGAAACAAGTTCACTATAAGAGGGTAATCGGAAAATACATTCAGAGTTACATGTGGTGAAAACTAAAACGGGCAAATTGTTTTAGTTTTGACAAGTATGACCTCTACCTGAATTGTAGTCGTAAGAAAATGCTTAAATTTAAAGGTAAACAATTGTAAACTTGCTCAAGAAACTTCATACGTCAAAGGCTTCAAGAGTATTACCTGCGACAAAATTTTCCCCCTCTTGTAATAAGTAGAATCCAATATATCTAACTTCTCTAAATTCGAGGTTAAAAATACGTTGGCATCGTAGCACTAATACAACATTTCATGCTTCAGAGACATTCAACGATATCGTTTTATTTTTAATTCAATACACTGACTCATAAGCGGGAAAATTTATATCAATGGAACATCAGGCGTTGTACAATTTTCTCGTAAATGATTACCCCTAAGTTGCATTACGCTATGACTTTTATGAATCCCTGTTGAATAATTGTTAATAATTATAAAACTATAAAAGAGCTATCCCCTGCTGAGCAGCAAACGACTATTTTTTAAATTTTTCGTACCAGTATCAAAACCAAGTTAGTTAAAGAAAAAATAAAAGTAGTGATGGCTCTCCATGGTTATACACTTACCTCCAATCAACATAGTTACAACAAGGTGAAAACTTTAAAATTATACTTGCTGTTTCACTATACAGAAAAAAACTCTCCAATACTTCATTATTCTTTACAATTTCATTTTCCATAAAAAAGATAGGGATGCCATTATCCTTACCTCGCCCCAGAGATGCGGTGCACCATGGAAAACAAGGAAAGTTCCGAAATTTCAACGGCCGCCACTTGGCATCGTAAAACAAACTTTCGTTCATCCAAACCCAACAGTTAAAACCAATAAGTTCCGTGATATGCATTAATTCAAGCACAGTAAATCATTTATGACATTGTAGTCAATATCGTTAAATTATAGTGTCACCCACTCCATAAACTTTTTTTCTGAAGTCAACAGGGGAAGAAATGGTATTTAAACTACAGCAGTAACACATGTAAGAACGAGATGCATAATTAACAAACTAAAATTTTTCAACTTCAACTTCACAGTAACCAAAGAAGGTTATTAAAATTGAATCCCTAAGTATACTCTAATACTTAACACCCTGGAACATTACACATTTTACTAGATGAAAATGTAAATGCATTATTATGCATGAAAAAGAAGATCCCGGGTAATTATCATACTGAAATCACCAATTAATCTTATTAATTATTTCAATGGCTGTCAATGAATGGTGTATGGATACACAATATTGCTCATCACTTTTCAAATCTATGACATACACTTTATATAAGCTTAAATAAAAAATGCATACCGTTAGTTCAGTAAAACTTATAGTGAAATACGATAACCGTAAGATAATTACGCTATACAGCTCCTGGCTGTAACTCAGCGACCATATAAGTAGAGGCTACATCACATTCAGCTCGTAAGATACATCCTACTACATATTGCAACCAGTTACTGCATAATATCTGTAACCGAGCAAGAACAAACTTTGTTTCTTCATATTCTTACAGAGCTACATAGATCATGCAGGGCTACACTCTTTTTGGACCGTCTCACGGTTTAATGTTTGAACAAATTATGTCGCAGCATAAAGTATACGTTTTCATAATGGAGAATTCCGTAAGCATTTATCTTAAAAAAATAGCTCAGACGCACATTACAATTTCATCAACCCGATCGTTCGGGCCAAAAGTATCAACAGAACTTGTTTTTTTATTTTTTATTTCACTACGCATCTTTAGCACTATGCTAGTTGAATTTTTGAACATTTCAAGTTCCTTAACGCTCAAGGCTTCTAACAGCGTTATTTAGATATTCAGCAAATTAAAGGTAATTGCAATACGAAATAAAAAGAATAAACAGTACAATGACTACCTGTGGCCGTTCTGCCAGAGCACTGTTTCCTCTTCCACACCTGCGGTCCATATTTCACTAGGCCAGTATTTCATAATTCAATAGAAAAATACCTCACCTTTCATTAGTGTTTACTGATCATAACTCGATGCAAAAATTGGGTTACTAGTATAATTTTTTTTTTTAATTCTACGTGACAATGAGCAATAATCAGCTCCAACGTGAGGTTCATGCAACTTGTTCCTTACTGTTTGTTTTCTAATCAATAATGGCTGCAATCTATGTTTCGAATAGTAACTTACACAGATGTAGTCATTTTCTTACAATTTGTTATTAATATGAGCTCTTTTTAACTTTAAGTTTATACACCCTCCATAAAGATTTCACTCTTTAGTGCATACATCACTTTTTTCTAACAATTTATGGTATTCCTGGCACTAGCTGGGGGCAGGAGCTGCGAAAGTAATAACTTTATCAGTATTTTGTACTGTATCCCGCACATCACTTCTTCCCTACAGAATCTCTGCTATTATTTATTCAATCACGTATGGAAAGATAGCAATACCTCAATAAGTACTTGGTTCGTTAGTGTAAGAAACAATATTTCCAGAAGGGCACTACAGCGCCAGTTGCTTTCTACAAGTCCGCTACGTGAAACTTTGTACTTATGAAATACAGTAGCATACGCGAGTCACTTTCTCATTGCACCATCACACAATCTCTAGAGCCTACAATGAAAGTAATTCTCACTTAAAAAGTCCGTGCGCTAGGGCATGCAGCGCTTATTTCCATCTAGCTAATAAACGACACCTGCTATGAACAGGAGCACACACAGCAACGGACACACATTGCATTGTAATCCAACGGCTTCAACGTAGCAGTTACCCTCTCAATAGTTTTCATTTCAACACCATCGCTATTATTCCAGCACCGTCGCATTGTTTTCCAATAGATATCGTCATGGGCCCAAATGACACCTGCTGCGGAACAACTACTCATGGACTCCCGCACAGCAGGGGTCCCCGAGCACTTCATAACCACCAGCAGCCAGCGACGCACTGAAGAGCTCCGGCGAGCACACCCACGAAGCGGCACCGCCACGCCGCCGCAAGCTCGACCGGAACGATCGCTTCCATGAACGATTTTTCTCGGCCCCCAAATTCAGAGTTTCTAGAAGTGTGCGAGAAAGCTGCAGCTGTTGCGGGACTGCAGTTGTACTACAAGCTTCATGGAAATGGAAGTTATGTAATGGTTCTCGAACAATAATTAGCTATAACACATAAGAAAGCGCTTCAACCAACAAAACGTTTGGATTTTAACATGCTTCAACTTGATAAATCAAAAGCACCTAAAGAGAATTTAGGGTGTTTTTTTTTTTTTGTTGCAAATATTGTAGAAGTGAAATAAAGGAAGTAAAACACATTTAAAAGGCTTTTTAGCCATATAATTTTCCAATGATCTCACGCTTGGGAGGGCACAGAGATATGTAGAACTCCTCAAAGTGTGTATATAATGGGAAAATGTGGAAGTTAAGGAATTCTTCCAGTTTGTATAGACAACTAGAAGGTAAATGTAACGACGTCGTCACCGCACACTCCAACTAAGACCAACTTATGTGCAATGGTTCGTGCTTCAGACAGAGCGCAACTAGGGTCAAAAGATGTGAACGGTTGTAGTCAACCGCATCATGCTTGAGATATGACGTCATAAACTCAAGGATCATGATATCGTTATTACCCTCTCCCTGCTTCAACCGTTCGGTCAGCGCTTTTTATCCCCTCGCCACCCAAATGAATCATGAGTGGTAGAAAAGGTAATGCTGCAAAAGTTCTACTAAAGTTATTCTTATATCATCTGCTTAGAAGTAAAAACTAATAAACGGCACTTTATTCTATGTAAAAGTGAAAGTAATGTAACGCTTTCAGCCCACACACCTAAAGTGGAAAAACAAACACGTGAGAGATCTCTTTATCAACTTAGGCCGCCGGGGCTCCACAGAAAGCAACAAGCGACGCAATGCGATTTTTACGGGAGTCGTGTTGCAACACTGCACAGGTGTCGCGAGGCATCGCAGTTGCGGCAGTGGGGGCAGCAGGCTGCTGTACCCTCCGTTACATTTTGTCGTGCAACAAATTTTACGCGTTGCACGAGAAAATGTAACAGAGGGTACAGCAGTCTGCTGTCCCGACCGCCGCAACTGCGATGCCTCGCGACACCCGAGTATTGCTGCAACACGACTCCCGTAAAAATCGCATTGCGTCGCTTGTTGCTCCGGTCTGTTCCCGGCCTAAGTGAGACTTCGCAACGAAATAAGAAGCTCCGACTTCGAGCAGGTGGCCGGCAAGACTGCGACCCCACCTCGTGTTAGTGGATTTCTCACAGGAAACAATTGGGCCGCAAGAGGTCATGGGAGTATGAGGGGTCCACAAATTGGCTCTTAACGCGGTCTACTTCCTCAGTGCTTCACAGCTGACCAATTCCTCAGCTTTTCTAGTGGAGAAGGAAGTGTTGATTTAATTTTTATTTCAATTTCCGCATGCAAAACGTAAATTTTGTAACTTGTACGGCAATGATAATTCTCAAGACATATAGACATCATATTAAAATCTTTCATTATATCAACTTAAAGTAACTAGTTACTTGTACATAGTTAATGGTATTTAGCACACAGCTGTTTCAGATCCTCTGCTAAGGAAATGGATTTGCCCATTCACGATCAGGGTAGGAGCCTGTTCAGCATCTACGGTACACTAAAATCAACACCAAAACAATATAATAAACACCGTCGTGTATATATAGGCCTATATACTTTATATGCTTATGTATTTATATATTTGTAACTTCCGTGTCACACTCTGAACAAAACAGGCGAAAAATTAGTCAGCTTACAGATTTTCTAGTGATATTGCTGTTTGATGGAAATCGATACGGGAAAATTAGAAAAGGTCTCAGATATAGCCAGAATGGGAATCCATTTCCATACAACTGAATGCACTTCTTGCAAATCCAACGTTCAAATCCGCACAATACAGTTCCTCGTACAGCTGTCACGGAGTCTGATTATTTATTACTTTCTCCATACATTGAAACTAAATTCGCTCTCAGTTCACAACGTGCAAAGTGAGTAGATGATCAACAAAGCACGCGAAAAGCGATGTTTCACGGTGCAATAGACGCTGCAGTATTTTTTCCAGCTGGCAGTCTTGCTTTCACGATGCAGTTTTCGCTTGAGCGCAAAAGTTTCAATGTACAGAAATTGCTTCATCCGGTACCGTATACAGGAAACACGGCGGGAAATACATTGAAATTCAGTGATGCCTCACTGTTTACTGTTATTAATTGATTGTTTTCGTAATGTCACCAAAGGGAAAGAAGGAATGTGTTATTCGAATAAATTGAAACTGAGAGCACTCGTACCTTATGACAATTTGAGTTGGCTGTTGCAGTGTAGCCTTCAAAACCATATTAGTAACGAAAGTATGATGAAGACGAAGAGTCATTACATATTCCTGTTATCATTGTGACATCGCGGACACTCTGGTATTTATATAGCTGTACCTTTCTCATCAAGCTCTGACAAAATAGATCGGTAAAAAATAGGCCAAGTTGCAGATTTTGGAGTAATATTGCTGTTTTAGGGAGATCGATACGCGAAAATTAAACCAGGTTACAGAGATGCCGGGAATGGCAATCTTATCCTTGCAACTGAATGCGTTTCTTACTTAACCCACATTTTAATCTAAACAATGAAGATATGTACAGCTTCTCATACAATGACACGGAGTCTGAGTTTTATCACTTTTTCCGTGCACTGAAGCTATATTATTTGCTGTCAGCTCATGACTTATAAATGAGTTGAGTAGATGATCAATGAAGCAGCGCAGGAAAGACGATATTTCAAGATGCAGTAGATTGTTTTTTCAAGCTTGCTTTCTTCGTTTGACAAAGCAGAATCCGCTTGACTGCGAAAAAAATTCGATGCACTGAAGTTCTGTCAGACCGTAAACAGGATACGCAGTGGCGCCCTTTATTAAATTCAGTGATGCTTCACTGCTTACTAAAATAAATTCATTATTACCTCCGCCAAGGAGGTTATGTTTTCGTCGTGTTTGTCTGTCTGTTTGTCTGTTTGTCTATTTGTTTGTTTGTCTGTCACCAGGATAACTCAAAAAGTTATGAACCGATTTGGATGAAATTTACAGGGATTGTTAGATATGTTGGGAGGAACAGATGATTAACTTTTGGTGAAGATATGTTCATCCGTTTGTTTGTTTGTTTGTCT
>LQNS02000304.1:3315940-3327791 GCA_001587735.2 Parhyale hawaiensis
GCTATTATATGAGTCTATAGTGCATGCAGAGCAGTCATGGTAGCGACAGGCGCAGACCGACAATTGTAGCAGAAGTCGCAACACATGGTCTATTAAGTATGCAAGTGCATAGATGGTAGTGAGAGGTGCTAGCAAAGAACTGTAACACTTGTTGCAATCGAACGCTGTTACTACAACAGTGTGCGTGTATAATCCAAACACTTGCTGTTAGCGAGTCAAAACGTTGGGGGCACAAAACTCACTTTATGCACGCTAGTATCTATTTGAACAATACACCTGGGTCTCGTGATATGCGACTTCCTTATATATAAAAAATCACTTGGAAGCAAATAGACAATTATAACCATTGATTGTATTTATGGTCGAAAATTAGCTCATAAGCGAGTTGTGTGTAGAAGGCAGTGCCGCTAGATAGGATCTTGATTTGTCATATACATAAATTACTGTAATCTATGATATTAATAGCGTTGTTCCTTCGTTCGTGTGTTAAGCTCTTCAACAATAGATAGAGGAAAATTAAACTTGTGAGAAGCTCTGATTTTTGCTGGAGGAAGTTCAACCACAGCTGTTTTCCTTCAGCTCGCACTTGAAAAAAAAATTTCAGTCAGTTTCGACGCAAAGACATGAACTTCATTTTGCACTTATCATACCTACCATGTTGTACATGAACAGGGTGACTTAGGGCGCGGGCACGCCTACGTAAAAGTTGCATTGCCACGCAAATTTGTATCTCTTATTTGTTGAAAATCTGTATCTGATTGGACATTGCTATGCCACTAAAAAGAACATCTAAGGTTTCAGTCGTTTCTGGCAGTAATGGCCAAGCTTGGGAATATGTACCTCCCACTTTTGAATTAGTTTAAAGTTGCAATGACGCATAGTTTAGCATGACTTTCAAGAGCTATTAGTAGTAGTCACGGCATCTTGATGGCCAAAGCGAAAAGTTAAGTGGCTGAGCAATTGTTACGATCGTGGGCCCACACTATTAGGGATGGACTTGCTACGAGTTGGAAGACCGAAGCGCTTCACGCTCTTGGAACAGATGTTGCTGTGCGCATAATAACGGTTGAATCAATTAAGACACATCGATTGCAAAATCTACGTACAGTTGTGAACTGAAACTCAATAGTAATTCAAAGACAGAGTCTAAAGTGAGCACGTGACCCTCGCTGTAGTGGAATAGCTGCCGCGGCTCGGAGTTTAAGCAGCTTTTTGAAGATAATAATATTAGATAAGTCGAAGCTGCATACATAGCAGCGCAAGAGGAAGGATAGGGAGCAACGTTGCCATGTTTCGACTCACGTGTACAGCGCACTTGAGGTTTGGCTTAGTTCATTAGGATTAAGGAATGGCGCTATTTATTGGTAGGTTAGGTTGAGAAGCTGCATTAGGTCGAATTAAAGTGAGCTATAATAGCGTAGGTTAGGACAGGTTCATTGCAAAAAGTGAAGACATTAACTAACCGACCGTGGAATTCCCAAGGGTCCCGCTGGTATAAAATTACTGCTATAGTCCAGTTGTGATTTAGTACAATAAAAAGTACCAGATTTACCATTAAGGGAGGAAGTGTAAAATATGGATCATGGAACGTAAGCATCTTATAAATTAGCATGCGAATGCATCTTCTGCAATCATTTTCGGCATCGTAACCCTCGTATTTATCGAAAACCAGGTGCATTAACCGATTATTTTAACAATAGAATTATCTTGTCGATACAACCAATACAACAGCCACGTCACATTCCAGTTGAGACATGGAACGCAAGCAGTGCAAACGTAACAGTGCAAGTGACGCTAATACATTGCGTGACTGAGAGCCATTTCCTGCGGGTTTAACGCAGTCTGTGACGGTAGTAATGTGCTGCGCCGTGTTATGGGAAGTATGCTTAACTGCGGGGGCAGGGTTATGTCAACTGCGCGTAACTGTATAGGCAGGATAGTCTGCTAAAGGGTAGTGATGAAATACAAGGTCTTCTGGAGGTCATGTATTGCGGTATTGAAGATCGCCTCACCCTTCTATGAGAACTTTAATTAATTTAATTAATATTACCGCCAGTCGAGCTGAGGAAGGGGGAATTTCACGGTTAATAATAGGGGAAGAATTGCTAAATGCAGTAATTTGTTAGAACTACTCATCAAACATCAGTCTTTATGACATTCCAAGGTCTTCCGGCCAATATGTATCTTTTCTTAATGCATCTCTGGAAACCGTGAATTGTAGAGTGGATACCAAAGTGCATCTTCCAATATTTCTAATTCCTACATACAATAAGCAATACCCTAATGAAACATTTCTATTACCTCAATAGAATATCTAAATGCAAATGCAATACGCAGTACCTAAATGCAATAAACAATACCTAAACGCAATACCTTAATGTAATACCTTAACGCAATACCTAATTTTAATACCCAATACCTTAACGCAATACCTAATTGTAATACCCAATAACTTTACCTAATACGCTGTACCTAAAATGCAATACACAATACCTAAATCCAATACGCAATACCTTAATACAATATGCAAGACCTAAATGCCCTTCACAATACTTTAATGCAATACGCAATAGCATTACCCAATACCTTAATGGAATACGCACTACCTGAATGCAATACGCAATACCTAAATGCAATACCTTAAAGCAATACTCGTTACTTTAATGCAATACACGTTACCTTAATGCAATACGCGTAACCGTAATACAATACGCGTTACCTTAATGCAATACGCGTAACCGTAATACAATACGCGTTACCTTAATGCAATACGCGTAACCGTAATACAATACGCGTTACCTTAATGCAATACGCGTAACCGTAATACAATACTCGTTACCTTAATGCAATACGTGTAACCGCAATACAATACGCGTTACCTTAATGCAATACGCGTTACCTTAATGCAAATTTCCAACACCTGGAATAACTAGCTGCTCAGAGGCTGCGTATAACGTACTATAAGTGCGGCGGTGTAGTAAACATTTCCTTCAGTCAATCTAATCATCTCTCTGATGCTATACGGACAGCCTCTGATAAAATAGGATAATCGCCTAAAAATTTCCATTTGGGTTAAGAAGATAACTAGAAACCTAGCGGAGACCCAGTCTGACCACTACTCGCAACACAGCATAATCTCACGCAGCAATAGCATGACACGCCCTGAGTGTCTGAGCCCCTAACAAACATTGCGTACAGCCACACCCAACAGCTGCCAATACGTTCTCGCTTCGCTACAACCGGCTCTAACAAACTGCAGTCCCCGCGGTAAGTTACAGCTCGCAGCTTAACATAAGCTCCCTCGACAACACTCTGAACTGCACTGAGCCCTCAGGCTCGAACAGACATTGCGACGAGAGATGGGAGCGAGAGCACCACACACACGCACCATAACGTCGCCAATACAGCCTCGCTGTCACTTCGCTGCACTGGGCTGTCAGAGCTTGATGAACCTCGCCGTAAAAAATGACGGCGAACAAATCATAGAGGCATCTTTTCAGTCTTGTTCATGGCAGCTGTCGTAATGCTGCCATATGAGTAGCAGGGCTCATGCTCGGTTCGCCACCCGCCCCAGTTAGACCAGTTAGTGGTGCACCCAATTTTCTCTTACTGGCACAACGTACAATAGAAAATAAATATCTGTCTTCGAAGTAGGCAACAAATGGCCAGTGCTGCAACCTTATTGAAGCTCCGATTAGACCTGCCAAAACCGCCATCACTATAAGTACTCTAAGCCAGGAAAAAATGGGCAGATAAATAAACCAACAAATAGATAAATGCACATTGGTTACAACTATAGTTTTAATAATGATTTTCTTCATCACATTTCGTGTACATACCAAGGACCACCTTCAGCACAAACATAGTTGATTATTAGTAACTAGAGGAAGTCTTTCTCCCTACTGAAATAATCGCGGTGCTCCAGACCTGATCTCTCTCCCCTCTTTACATAGAAGACGATAAATAGACCCTGGCCCTAATAACGGGACTCTGCCTTTAATTGCTGCGCCCAATAGCATGACACTAATTGTATGGGCGGTGCATAAGGGAGCACATCCCGCTCCCACACACATCGAGCGACGGTGGGGTGCAATTCATAGAATGGGAACTGCCGGAAACTTACAGTTGCTGTAGAGCTGTCAGTGCAGGAGCTGGAACTGGGTGCCAGCAGGGACGCACTGCTGATGGAATATCCATGGGAGCTTGTCGTGCTGCTGGCAGCCAACTGATGCTTCTACGTTATTGAAGAAAGTATAGACTATAGAGGATAATGTTTAAGCAATATAAAGCGTTTTCTTTAATGTAATTTTCTTTCTATTAGCTTCCTGTCGTACAGAAAACTCAAAGAAAAGAATCTCGCTTCGCATGCACGCGTTCAGTGAAGAACTGCAAGCCATAGTTTACAAAAGTAGAGCTCCCTGAGCAAAACTTTTGATGTGCAGATTGATTTCGAAATTACTGCCATGCGCACATATTGCCAGTTATGACAATAAAGAAAACACACACACTTCCGACACATCTTTCATATGGGAATGCTTTTTAAAATTAAATGGAGCTACAGTTATCATTAATAAAATAAAAGGACTGAAATCGTCCTAATGAAAAACGCAAGGTGTAAACTCAAGCATTTTAGCAAACAGCAGAGACCTCGAACACCAGCAGCACGCACGAGGATTCAGCTCCTACTGCAGAATGAAGCACAAAAAGAAAAATCAAGTGAAAGCTCCATATGTGAATAGTTGATGCTAGCCTATGATCTTTCCAATGTGCATCGGCTTTTGTCTAAACTTTTTCGATTAAGTTGTATTAGCATATTATTATTGGATTACATTTTCACTACAAAGGGATGCAACATGGGACACCCGGTATGTCGATAGAAGCGTGGAACCCATGCATGAAGGCGGTCCCACACAGGATTAACGCCCATGTTAACAGCAAGTTGAGAAAGCACAGAAATAACAGAACACAAAGTGACTACGTAGGAGGGTGGAAATGGAAGGAAGCAAAGTGAGTATAAAAGAATGTTTTCTCGAAGACCCGCCTAAAGCTAAGCTATGGCAATTGCTTCTCCCAAAAACAAGGCATGGGGTTCTTTTAGTTTTTTGCTTAGCGGCTACTTGCAAAATGAACTTAGATCTATTATGGTGTCATGTAATATAAGTTCTATTAGCCCTAATTATATTTACAGAGCTGCTGGCTTCGCAAAATACGCAGAAAGTTGTCAAAACTCTTGAACTCGCCTAAAAAAAATACACGTTTTTATAATTCGAAACAGATAAAAACATCTGTTGATACAGTAAGTGTTAGTTAGTAATAGTAGGAAGTTTAAGCCACCTTTCCGAGCAGAACGATATCACAGAGGAAAGAGCAAGGGACATATAATATGCCAAGAAAAACGGGGAACCCATGCACGAAGGTGTTCCCACCACACAGGATCAACGCGCATGGGACCAACAAGTCGCGACAGAAGAGGAAGAACCGATAAAGCATGTGCAAGTAGGAGTAAGAAATCAGGACGGAAGCAAAGTGGGTACGAAAGAGAGACGTCCCGAAGGCCTAGCTAATGGCTGAGGTAACGTACACGAGCCCCCTGGATACAGTAAGTGGCACATATATTAGATACATTCTACTAGACCTGTGTATGACCCACAGGCACTCAATTTATTTTAGGTTTTTCATACCAAAAACTAAACGTAGTAATTTAAAAATCAATCGCTACAAGAGCGTAGACAAGAGAAGTCTACAGAAACAAAAATGAGTAGTTAAAAACAGCACAGTTTCCCACTCCAAACAACCGATGGAGTAGACTGGCTTGAGCAGCTGTAGCGAGTATTTTTGGTGTCGTAGCCGTGAAAACAAGTATTTCCCATTTATAATTCTGACTCAAACAACTCAATCTTTTTCTCAATAGTCTATGATTTAATAAAATTCGTTATACAATAACGAATGATGCGGCTTTCCTTCTCTAAGGTTTTTGCAGGAAGCAAACTTATAATTAAGCAGAAACACTTACACCTTGAGTAGTCACTGGTTGAACTGCAACAGGTCCATTTTCCCCAATATTTCCCTGCTGCGTTTACAGCTTGAGGCAATTTCTGTACGATACCGAAACCTTGGACTTTGACCGGCACATTTTCCATTTTTCTTTGTCAAACCGCCCAGCACCGCATCAAAACGCTTTATATTTACTGAAAAGGACGTGGAACAGTTAGCTGCTGCTTAGTTTGCAACACCACAGGAAGAAGTCGGAGGCTCTCCATCAAGCAATCCTCCACGAAAGTCATTCAAAAATTTGCTTCCCAGTTTACCAGTGTTCACTGTTCAAAATTAGCGTTCGGCTCATTGTCGCTTTCTTTCAACAAAAATAAACTTTGAGTTATAAAAAATTCGTGAGTATTGCATTAGTTAAGCCGCCTTCATGTTGTAAATAAATTATAAAGGATTTCAAATGAGGACAGTTGTAGGAGTTCGTTAATAAATACATTTTTCCATCACTTCTGAAGCCACGCACTTTTGACAAGCAGGTTTATCTTCTTGTTTCGACGCGGAGCGGAACTGCTGCACTCTGACACAGTCACGACTTTGACCCGTGGTACGATACCTGCCTAAGTCACCCCTGCTTCACCCACAGCCCTAAAGCTCCTCTATGTTCGGGCCAATAAAAGAAATACACGGGAGCGAAACCCCAGACCTCACACACGCTCTGCTAGCTTTATAGTCCAGATAACTGCGGCGGGTCACCGTGAGGGTTAACTTATTCGAGTGAAAGAGATACGAGAAGTTATTTGTTCAGGTTACGTGAGTTGAACTTTGGGTGTTATGCATGAGAGGTCATCGGCATGCGCATCAGAACACCTTTAGGTGGAATAATAAAGATAGGTATGACATAAGGATGAAACGACATAGGTTTAAACTCCATAAAATGACACTGCCTTCAGTAATGAAAGGGACACGTTGTTGCTGACGTTGACTACAAGGGGCAAAATCAGAGACATTTAGAATATCTTTGCACTATTCCACGGGCAAACCCAGATAATGCACAGCACACGATTTTGAAATTTTTAACGCAAGCTTTAAGCAGATTAAGCAAGTATTTTGCACGGCCTTTAGAAGTCAAGCCTCAAACAACTTTATAGAGAATAGGTAATAGAAAGTTACAGCAATATAAATACATTCAAAATAGAAACGCTGAGTTCAGGTTTAAAAAATAATTAGATGAGTTTATCCAAATATCAGTGCGTGATCATATCAGTGTTTAGAAGTTAGTGCAAGCAGCCATTAGAAATGCAGTCAACTTTCAAATTGTATTAATTCATAAATGATGCCACATAACTGACTTAATGCCGTTAGAAATTAGGTCAGCATACAGATTACAACATTTCATAAAGGATGTGATCTAAGTCACTGACTCTAATTATCAGTGAAGAATCATTAACAGAATTAACAAGCGGTTACTGATTCTACAGAGACGCCAATATTGCCTCCCAAAGGCATACAGGTTTCCAAGTTCTCTACAATTACTGGAAACTTTCTCCCCAGTCACTGCCAGCAAGTTTCACAGACTCCTAACATTAGAAGTCTTCATTCTCACGTTTCAATCATCCAAACAAGCTCCGTTAAACTAATGTATCGCACACTGATCAAGGGTTTCATGCGTGCTAATGCAGCATGAACAGAAGGCTTCGTATAGCAAGCATTTTTTTTTTTCGTAAGCAGAGGTACAAGTGGTATTAATGTTAGATATTCTGTACTCAAACCCACAACACATATCCATTAAGCATATCTTTCAAGAGCGAAACCTTACTGATACTGTTCTCTAACAGAGACGAGTGGCAAATTAGAAAATCCAATTTCCATATTCACTAAATGGCAACGACCATCATATACTCGTAAAACTCAATACACTGACAGTAGCATTACGTCCATTTTTTTAAATGTAAAACAGTACCAGTACTGGAGGAAGATTCCTTCAGTGTCACGGTCCACGGCACCATTACGGCACCGCTTACGCCTGTGGCAACACCAGCCAAGTTAGTCAAATGACAGCGCTTTTCGTCACCCACGCAACTCAAGCGGCGGGTGACGCTTGCATCGACCGAAAATGACGACGTTCTGCGTCATTTGCTGGCGCAATGACCACCAGAGGCACTAGTGGTCATGGGAGGATTCTACCAGGAGATATTAACGCCTGTAAAATTGAAAAAGTGCGAATTTCACGGCCAATAAACTGCCGCCGATATTTTGTGAGCGTTGGAGCCTTGTCCGGTTGAGGAGGAGAGACGTGCGGGGGTGGAAAAGATGCTACGGCGCTCGTATTGAGTTGCTGGGTTCTCCGAGTAGGATTTTTTTTTTTTTTTTGTCGTGGGAAACAGCCTTTATTGCTTCAAAAGATCTGAAATTGGTACTTTTGACAGTTCCGACTGCACTGCAAGCTTTACTGGACTAAACATAACGAAACAATGTAGAAAAATCGAAATATTATACGTTCTGTTTCTTATATTAGATGATCCAAAAGAGGTTTATGGCGTCAAGCAACAAGGAAAGGAAACAAGTTCAACAACCAAGCGCTCTTCAAATTATGGAAGAGGAAATGAGTTTGTTTGAATACATTTTCAGGGCACGAAAAGGCTAGGAATAGAAAACTCTAATTGTTTATAGCTAGCTAGGCAATATCCATCTTGGTGTTCTTTTGAGGAGGAAGAAGAAGTCGTTTGTCCCTCACAATAATAATCAGCATGGCCAGAGTTATTATCGAAATAAAAATTGAACCCAATTGCATCCTTGCAATTACGCATTACAGACAAGTGATGGTAATATACGCAAAACGAAATGACAGATCATGACAGATCATTTTCTAAGGTGCGTTGAAATTTCCAGAGCCCAGTACAAATTACAGTTACGACACGATGGTAATGCACTTCCAGCGAGTACACCCATAAACGTTGAAAAAACCTAGTGAGATGTATAGTACATATACCAGCTGATCCATGTACCTACAGTGTGTTCTGTGCATATTTCACTCTGATAGTTGTACTACACAACGAAGTAAGAGGGAGACGGCCATCATAATCGACGCGTCTAGATAGATAATGATTTTTCTGTAAAATGTTGCGCTAGAGCAAGAGCTTATTTCCTAGAGCAAAAAAAGCTTTGCTAGATAGTGAGTGGTCTTGTTATGCTATAGCTTAGGCTGATAAGAGCCAAGAGACATCGGCAAGATCAGGCATGCTGCTATGTAACCCAGGCGTATCTCCTTAGCGTAAGAGAAGAAAATGACAGTCTTTATGATGTCCGCTAATTCTTAAGATGTTCAGTATGTCCAAAAATTAGATTGTACCACAATATTTCCAAGATCATAATAAGTGATTTCGAATAAGTTGGTAAGAGGTACATAGGATAAAAGCTTCATGCACAACAATGATAACCTAAAGAGAGGACGGGATAGAGAATAGGCAACACAAGTAGTCCAATCAGTGTTGTCTCAGCGCCTACTAGATTTCCTTTACAACGTTTAGTTCTCGTTGCACTTTGGTATAAGCACAGCGGTACGTCAGTACATTAGCAATTATTAATTTTCTGAACACAATATTAGTGGTATGTATGTGAGAACAAAGCAAAAATAAGAGATATTACACTTTCTTTGTAAATAGTCCGCAATATATGCAAGGAAACATTATGGTGATTCTTCGAGATAATATGTAATGGCAAAATGCATGGTGATAATGCTTATGACAAAATCAAACTTTGATGTACGACTGGGTTGCAATAAATGCGCTCAGTCACATCTCTTGCAATTATGTTGCCTTTTCTGAGTAGGCAACCAAGTCTCATTTTTTCAAAGAGACTAACTATGAGACGCTAACGGCAGCCGAGGTGAATACCCAGTGGTTAAGAAACAGCAACGGTACGAGCTGCAGCCACCGCGTCTTCACAGTACAATCAATCGCGCGGTGCACATAAGAAGGTCAACATTAGGGAAACATTCGTGAGAAGAACACGCACGGTCGGTCATAAAGCAGCACCAGCACGCCGACGTTAACGAGCTGAACAGAAGCATCAGAAGCAAGCATTTTGGGCGCCTCTGCATCGTTACAGCACGACGTGTAAAGTAGAAGGTTCGCAGCAACCGGCGAGAAAGGAAGTCTTACGAAATGTACATTAGGAAATGATATTTGACTTTGTCTAAGCGGCACGTAAAGGGTAAACAATGGGAGTCCGTGGGACAGTGCATGAGCAAAATATCAATGTGTTTTAAGAGGCATAAGGGTTTTAGAAAGAGAGCGTTACCGCATACCTAAGCTGAAATCACCGAACGAGGCAAATACTGCTGAAAGTCGATTTATAAATTATTTCTTCGTTTAAATTGCTCTAAATTATGATACATCTTTCAGGTCACTATGATCAGATTACCAATTGAAATATCACCTGTGCATACATCTTCATTCTCCCCGCAATGCGGCGATGACACACAGAATATAGCAATGAAAAAGATAATACTTTTACTCTGTGGAAAATTCAGCGAATGTAAATGTACTTCTCCTTCCCACTAGTGAAGAAATTGTCGATAAATTGAGGGTAACATTAATAATTAACTAGTAGTTTAAAATTAATGTGCCTCTGCATAACCTTAATTTCTCGGCAAAACAATGAAAATGTGGCAATCATCTTTGTATTAGTTCCTCAAAGGTAAAACATAACGCGGCAGAGAAAAATGCAACCCGTCCTCAGACAAATGTAAGCGGCAGGCGACGGTGAGCCTTTTTCCACCAGACCAAGAAGTGATTTTTTCCCTGTGCATTTGAGCGACAGGTGCAGCAATGCACAGAAGGCCGCACGGTGACGGCACTGCACGACACGTCACGACCTGTCACGGTAAATGGCGGACAGGTCACGGTCACCCGGCAGTGCCAACCCATGTCGTCACGACAGTGACGGTGTTGGGGCGAGTCTTTGCAGAAAGTTATAGTGGGATGACACTTCAAAATTCCATTACCGCGCTGGCCACATGTAAAACAGAGCACTGAGAGGTCGGTTGGTAACGAAGAAGAAAATAAATGAGATTTAGATTCCTCAACCTCATTGGGCTGAACAAATTTTGACGGTTTTGACACTATATAGCTAGTTTGGAAAAATTGGTTCATCTTCTACGTTAATAATGAAAACTGTAGTAGGTACCTTTAAAGTTCCTGAAATTACAGAGAAAGTTCAAACGACTTTTGCCTTTAAAACTATGGTTATTCAAGCTAGACCATATTATTTCCAATCACATAATGGAACAAGTCATGAGTGCATCATCGTCGAGAAGCTTTAGCATGACCGTCAGAACTCATTGTTCCCATACGGGGATATCATAAACAGTGGTCGTCCTGTGAGAAACGAGTTATTTTGAGCTTTAACCTAATCTTCGTCAGGTTGGGCCATTTGTGGTACAAAGGTTAGCTATGTCCTTTATTGTATTCATAAAGGAGAAAAAATCTGGTAACCAAGTAGCACAACGTTAGTACGGTAAGTTGGGGTGAATTCGTTGAATCCAGCGCCCTCGAAGGAAGAGGGAGTCGGTGAGGACCACCACTACGCGGAGATAACAGCTTTGGTAACTTGATGTAAGACGCGGAGGTCTATTAATTGCGAGGCGCAACAACGAAAGCAGGTAAATAAATGAGGTCAAATGGCCAAACCCTAAAATTATCTCTGCACTGCAGGCGGCGCTAACAAGCAGAGGAAATGATCTGCCATTGTCGATATAAGCATGAGAAGAGAGCAGAGCAGCCGGAGCTCAGGGGTGTATGAGCCAACCCACCTGTTAACGGACCCTGCACCTTGTGAAAAGAATTTGAGTAAATACAGGAAG
>LQNS02000304.1:3331124-3346164 GCA_001587735.2 Parhyale hawaiensis
AGTCGGAAATTATGATTGTGATTATAGTAGAATATAGTGGTGTATGAGAGATTAAAGTCGATTATGGATGATGAAACAATATGGTAGATATGTCGACCATAACATAACATTGATTTTAGTATATTTAGGTCGATATTGGTGGAGGCGATATTGGTTGTTAAAGGTTGGCCAGGAAACGAAGGTCTATGGTAGTACATGGATGCGTGATGACTATATATGGTAGATAGTTGTACAAGGATGTTTAACCCTTTGCCTCCTGACGGCATCACCAGATGCCACTCTCTATTTTTCCCTATACAAAAGCTATGCATCATGTAAATTACCCAAGACACTCACGGCATCTGTAGTAGCCGATGCAAAAAAATACTGTTTTTTGCAAGTAGAGCTAATTTTTTTCTCAAATATGTGTTTAACTAACCTATTTTTCATAAATTTAACAAAAAAAAGTGAAAAAATGTTATCTGAATTTCAGGAGGCAAAGGGTTAAAGACTATATATGGTAGAGCATATGCTTGAGTATAACTATGGTAACTCATCAACCGATTTCCGTTCGTTCGATCATGAATGGAATTCCTCCCATTATATGGGGCAGAATATGTATGGATTGCCATGGATTTCAATAATATGGCTAGAATTCCCAACATTATCGACCAACATAATATTGTATTACCATAAGTTTGAATGCTAAACATCTAAAAATTCATATCATAGTGCAAAAATTGTGCATATTTTCAGTCTTTTCTTTCCTGTCGATGAAATGTAAAAATTGTAGCGTATATATGGCCACTAACGGCCTTAACCTTATTTTTATCTATTGTTTACCGATTTTTTTACGCTTAGCCACTTTAGCGCAGTTACCCATTATTTTCATTTTTATTTGTTCTATCACCTGCTGAATAGTATTGCAATCTTTGATCAAATTTTGACATCCATTTTTGTGTTCATTCAGCTTATATCTGTAAAGATTCATCAAGAAATTATTCCCGTTAGCATTATGTGGAAGATGTAAAGTTTTATGAGATATTTAACCTTTCGTACTCGTGTTTTAAAAACGGGTGGGCCCCGGTAATTTACACATGAGTAGTGACTTCCTCTAAACTGGGTAGAGTAGCTCTGTACCGACTTAGAGTTAGAGAAGTTACGTATAAACGTGCGTTAACTGCACCGACGTACTGGATCAAGCTCCTGCTCTAGCATTGTGCTGAAGTTTAGAGCCTTAAACCATTCTGAGCTGCAGGCCTAACACGTACGTAATAATTAAACTATTATTATTATAATAAGCGACTAATCATCAGCAAACAAAGCAAGCATCGACTGCATAATATGTCAACAGAGAAAAAAGTTTATCTTGGTAGAATATAGTTGTATCATTCGCTAAACACAGTCGATTTTGGTTGTGAATGGTGTTTTATACGGTTGACTATGGCAGATCATGATTGTGCAGCTAAAGCCTTAATGGTTGCAATTGGATATTTATGGCTGGGAATTATGGTTGATAATATGGTCGAAGGTTGTGACATATCTCTGCCATACTGCACCCCATAAATGGTTGAATATGGAGAATATTTCGATGATAAACAACCAAAGTCTCGACCATAATCATGGTTGTTCTACTATAATCACAACCATAATTTCCGACTGGGTTAAGGAGGTTATATTTTCGTCGGGTCTGTCTTGTCTGTTTGTCTATTCGTTTGTCTGTCTGTTTATCTTTCTCTTTGTCTGTCGGTCACCAACATAATTCAAAAAGCTTTAGCGGATTTTGACGAAATTTACAGGGATTGTTAGGTATGTTAGGAGAAACAGATGATTAATTATAGGTAAAGATCCGTCCATCCGTTCATTTGTTTGTTTGTTTATTTTTCTGCTTCCTTTTTCTCAATGTCATAACTCAAAAAGTTATAAAAGGATTATTATGAAACTTACATGAGTTGTTAGGTATATCACAAAGAGTAAATGACCAAATTTTTGGGATGATCTGTTTGTTCGTTCGTATGTTTGTTACAGCGTTAGATTTTATGTTCATTAGCGCAATAACTGAAAAAGTTCTCATTGAATCTTTATGAAACTTACAGGAATTGTGAGTAATGTTGAAAAACATGAATGATTAAATTTTGGAGCAGATCGGTTGATTCTTTGCTATGCTTCAGTTGTGTTTGTCATATATTTGTTACACAATAACTCGAAAAGTTTTGGCTGGGTCTTTATGAAATTTACAGGAGCTGTTAATAATGTTAAAAGGAAAAAATGGTTCAATTTTGGTGCAAATCGGTTGATTTTTTTTATGTTTGAGTTGTGTTTGTCATAATGTTTGTTACGCAATATCTCAAAATAAATTTGAATGGATGTTTATGAAATTTACAGGATTTGTTAATAATGTTAAAAGGCAAAAATCAGTAAATTTTGGAGCAGATCGGTTGATTCTTTTCTATGTTTGAGTTGTGTTTGACATAATGTTAGTTACGCAATAACTCAAACAGTTATGAAAGGACCTTGAAAAAATTTGCAGAAACTGTTAATACTATTAAAAGGCACAAATGATTAGATTTTGGAGTTGATGCAAAAGAAATCGTGGGTTCAGAGCCAATTGGAATTTCTCGTTACCATTGCCCTACTTGGCAGAGGTATGCGCTCTCAGAGTGCTTTAGTTTCTTCGTACAATTACTCAAAAACTTATGAATGGATTTTTCTAAAATTTTTACGAGTTGTTGCGTAAATCACGAAGAATGAATGACCAAAGTTTAGGCTCGATCTGTTGGTTCGTTTGTTTGTAGCTGTGTTTGATTTTATGTTTGTAAGCAACATAACTCAAAAAGTTATGAACTGATCTTCAAGAAAATAGCAGAAACTGTTATTACAGTCAAACGGCACAAGTGACTACATTTCGGGGTTGGCACAAAGGTAATCATAGTTTCAGAACCAATTTGAATTTTTCTGTAGCGTTGCCTAGCTTAGCAGAGGTATGCACTCTCGGAATGCACTAGTTATTTTATGGTCTCATCAGTAAAAATGATAAGCTGTTCCGCATTAGAGAGAATATTTCTTAAATTAGGAACATAATAATACTCCCTTCTCCTTATTATGCTAGCAAATTTTCAAAAAAGTAGATTTCAGAATTGTGGTCCTAGATGTGTTATATTTCTGAGGAAAACACTTAGCGTTCGGCGAAACCTTTGACAAGGATAGCTTACCTAATGTAATAGAATCGCATTTGCGGCGACGAGGGAACCAGAATAACTTACTGGCACGATGGATTAATTCTCAATGAGGTGCACGAAGGCAGAGATCAGTTTTTTTTTAGGCAGGCCGTTCTTCTTTTAATAAACGGACCATAAAAAGTGTTAAGTGTGAGACTATATTCTTCAGAGAAGAGTTTACAGCTGAATTGCGGTTTTAGCTTCTGTGGCCCCCGCTTTTTGAGAGAAGAAATATTAGTGTATTGGAAACATCGTCCGAAGCAATCGTGCCTGATTCGGGAAACTATTATTTTCTGGAAAAAGAAATCGGCTCATCGCGAACTTAGAATTCAACCGAGAACACCACAGTTAGAAATATCTGAACTCTAGTTTAATGGTTGAAAATTAAAGAAAATTAGTTGAAAAAGTGAGATTTTTGGTGATAAATAATATTACCGCAAGTTTTACTGGTATACCGGAAAAACTTAAGGTAATATTATTTTTCACAAAAAACTCACTTTTGCAACTACTTTTTTACTGGTATTCCAGTAATACTTACGATAATATTATTTTTTCACATGAACCTCACTTTTTCAACATGTTTTTTTTCCTAAGACATTCAATGAAGATCATTGAGCAAATTTCAAGATAAGTTGCTTGATTGCGAATTCTAGGCATACTCATTGCAATATGCAAAATTAATCACTTTCGATCTTTCTGATTTAATGAGAGTTGCTGGCCGTATCCCTCTCTAAACTAATGAGCATCATATTTCCCATCTGCATTATCACACGGTTAAAATTTAAACCTTTAAGTCAATCCAGAGCGTTCAAACTTGTGTTTGCCGTTCATCATTACTGTGAGAACCGTGTGCATGATTTTCTCATAGTGGCATTCTGTTGGCAATAATCGAGCGTAGCGTGAGATATGTATTTTACCAAAGCCTTCTAAAGCACTGCGATGCAGTATATCTTCCATTTGGTACCATGGGATAATGAGGTGCCGTTTTTGTTTCTCATAAGAATTGTCAATGCAGCTAAGAAACAATTTTGCAAATGAATAAATTTTACGGTACATCCACCAGCGTTTTATTTAAGCGATGTGCAAATTTTGGGCCATGCTTCGATCAAAAATATAGTTTACTCTATTACGTATGTAAATGTGAACACACTGGCTTCAACAGCAATGATCTTTGAATGGGCCTATCCTTGATTTTTCTCTACGATGTTCGTAATCTCCATCTCTCTGATTATCCTTGCAGTTTTTAATATCTTGCTTTTATTTCAATTAAATTATTTAGTTACATACTCTGTTCCACTCAACAACCGTTGTAGAACTCGAATGTCGTAGTTTGTTTATATTTGTTGTGATACTTATTTTGTCACTTGCATAATTTATCCTTTTCAATGTCATTTTCTCCATTTTATTATTTATCTTTTGGAAGTTGTTCGCCTGCACTCCTATCATTAATGAAATTTTATATGCAGACAAACATTGTTTACTTCTATTCATCACGTCATGACACAAATACTTGCTCTTGATCAAAATTATTGGACTTGTGAAGAAATCAACCGGTCCGTACCAGTATTACGAGTATAAACAATGAGGGCAGAGAACTGAGCAGGAAGACAACTGAATATACGCCATTTTTATTCCCCTTTCAGCATTCATTTTGATAGGTATGTATGCCAATGCTCTATTTTATACTTCACAAAGGGGTCTCAAAATGTCTGAGGGAGAAGTGACCTCAACTTGCAAGATTAATTAATTATTCATAAAGGACCCTCAGGGGTCGGATATTCATTATTGTTTTTATTTTCTTATGATTAGCACTGCACGCTGGTCACAAAATTGGTCGGTCCGTCTAGCTTTATCATGTGTACAGGATTCATCATCATCATTATCATTACTTTCTCGTTCTCAGTGATATTCCCATTCCGCCCCACTAATCGCATGCTCATCAACTTTCGAATGTCCAAATTTCCTCTGATTTGAAAAATGCATTACGATCCACAAATTCCCGAACCAAAACGAACAAGTGCAATAAATTACGGACAGCAAACCGCATTTGCGTGACTAAATTCTGCTATTTTCAATATGAAATTGCTTGGTGCAGAGTTCAACGCTTGATGAATTACCAATCCGAAACGGATACAAGCAGTAAATTTCAGATAAACGTGTAGAAATTGCTTGCTTGATTTCTCCTAAGTTCAATAATAGATTAAATGGCCCGTAATTTCACTCGGCAAACTACTAGACCTAAACCACAAGTAGCAATAAATTACAGAAAATAAAAGCTAAAAAGTAGGTGTGTATTTCATTGTATCTCATAAAAGCATCGAGCTGTTCAACCGGCGTCACGGGGACGCAGTCAGCGAAGTCGTGGCTGCAGTTAGTAGAGAAAATAAAATGTTGGTAAATGTCTTCTCATTTCCTAGGTTGTTGGGTCACTTCGGTGTGTAAGAAGTGAAGGGAAATTCGCTGTCACTGCAGCAAAATTGGGCGGAAGAGCTCGTCTATTTAATTAGAAACAACACCCAAAAAATAATCTTACCGTAAAAAATAAAATTGTAGCAGGAGTTTCGGCGACTAGAGCAAGTACATGCATCTCACTACCAGCTAGTTTCCATTATCAGAAATATCTATGAGTCCAAACATCTATAATTGATATGAAGATCGTAGTACCAATTTGTTCCCTAATACAAATCATAACTGTAGTAACGGATACTAGAATCTAAATTCTACCCGATTTGGTTTAATAAATTGTTAATTACTGCAATGTGAGTCTGTTGAATTGATTGCCGAGCAGCAGATAGTACGTAGTAACTGCTGATACAATACCGATATAAAGAATAACCCAGCACTCAATGCACCTCTGAAAATACCAATACTTGGAACATATATACGTTGCCTGACATAGTGATAAATTTTAAGCGGATTTTTTTTTTAAATTCACTGCGCGATCGTCTGTGAAGCTTTTCAGCACAACAATAATTCGCGTACATAGGTGCTTATTTCAAAAGATAACGGGCGAAACACCGAACGGTAGCAACGCGTGAAGCCAAATACATACGATGGTTAAGATACCTGACCACACACCCCAACAAGAATACCCACATGCACCGGTTCGCGCTGCAACTAAATCCTTCTTGGGCCCTGAAGAGTGCAAGGCTGCCGACGACCAGAGAATATCCGACATTATGACGTCGTTGATAGAAGGCTCATACGATAACTGGCGAACCCGACTGTAAGGTCCGTTTTCTCATTAGACAATCTGTTATGAAAATGCCACCGCTGAACTGCCGAGCACCTACACAGTAGCCTGGGACTAGAACGACGGATTTCGATATGAGCAAGGCAGCATCCCAAAAATTATGCCACTGGAAGTAACTGGAAACAGACTTATTTTACATTAAGCCATTAGCTGGCAACATATTCGTTTATTTCTATTATGAGGGCATTGTTGTATCAGGTTCTACAAAAGAACAGCAGGCGCTAATGGGTTAACTGGTACCAAATCTATTTGCACGCTAATTCATGTGAAAGTAAATGATTTTTCGATAACTGCTAGATAAACAAACCTAAGGAGATTAGACAAACGGACATTTTAAGAGCAAATTAACCGCTTTCACTTAGGTATATGTAACAAATAATTCATATACTGTACATGACGATTCCATACAACGAATATCCCATGAGAAGAGAAATTATTCAACAAACACAACATCATTTTTCACGTCTGCTAGACGTCAATGTGACAACAAAAGCGGCCTTGGGTCCATCTTCACATTTGCATTTCGCCTTGAAAATATTGCAAAGCCGAGCAACCTCGGACCTGGAGCTAGCATACCAGCGTGAGGTATTTTTAGAGTGCATACTACTCACAAACATTTTTGGGTTTCGCATTATAATGTTTGTAACTGTTAAAAAGCAGTTTTATTACATTTACTAGACAGTTTGGGAATGTATCGAGTACAAGGTAACTTCTGGGTACAGTACACGTAAGAGTAAAAGATTTTGTAAACTTCATTATTTTTTAATCAGATTTTTCTCGTGCATATATGATTTTTTCTCTTTATGTTAATATAGAAAAAACCGTTCATACTGCACAGTCTTCAAGATGTGTTTCGATTATTCTATTTTAGAGAAAACTGCTAGACGTTTGCATTGCACTAAACATGTGCTTAAACATTCCAGGATAGATGGTCAGATTCAAAACCTGGTCAGAAAATTGAAAAGTGCAGTTTTACGAAAAAAAAACAAGAAAGCTTATTTAACTAACAAAGGTTACAACTGCGAGACCTAAATATATTTAGTTTTCCCTCGCAATTTTGTAATTTATTCAAACTTCCTTTTTAAGCTTAGCATTGGTGAAGTCATTAAACGAGGCCAACAAAATTACTATAGCTGTTCCTCTTGAATTCCAGAAAATGTGATCTCCAACTTCCGCCTTGATACTGAATGGTGCAGAAAACCCCCTAGTTTCGATTTCTATCTTGGAATCGAGTTGATAAGTCCAGGACTCCTCTCCGCTAATGAGTCATTCCACATAAATTTCAATTTCCACACTGACCGGTCTTTTGAGTGAATCAGTAGGTCAGCAAGCAAAGCATTGCCTACCCAGCGGGCAAACAGCTTAGTGAGTAAGGATATTCACGCAAAATACTGTGAAGAGTGGCGATCCATTTAAAATCTCAAAATCCATTGCTACGATTTCAATTGGAATTCGATCGTCTGCTTCCACTGATGTCTAAACGTGGACCACGGTTTCTTATGGTGACGAGATTGATGACCTCCCCTTCAAATTCCTTCTACGATCTCTGAGACTTCTCTTCCTTTATTTATGCCTGTTTACCCATTCTTACACTGCTATTATGAGGGAAAGCAGCTTCTTAAACATTCTGTAAAGCATGAATATACTGAAGTGCCTTCCCTTAAGTTTTGCTTCTCGCTTGGTGTTGAATTTCATTTCAAATCTCGCAGTTTTTCTACACTCCTTAAGTATTCTTCAGACAAGTACGCGTGAACCGAATAACAGCTGGTGCACGGATTACCGAACTCGTGCATAAAGATCTTTGATATTATAGGTTGTTCTGCTTTGGTGAGCGAGTGATCTAATCAGTGTTCGAGCAATAAAATTTGTAGCAAGACTTATTACTCACCCTCGTACCAGTTTTCTTCGTACAACTAGAGCATTTCCAGAGCGCAAGAACGCTGTCACTTGGAATAACCAGCACTTACAGCCCAGGAAAAGAGCTAAACACCACAACATATCGTCGCAATGAGCAACCCAAGGGTAGCATGCATCCCTGACAAACTGCAGCTCCTCACGCTGCCGCTGAACAACTTGTGCTGCAGAGCATAACAGGATGAAAGCAAACCAACATTCCGGTCGCACAAGATGCGCTCATCTCCCTACCCTTACAAAAGACTAAAGATATTTACTAGAGCGCATACTTGACCAATGCTACGGTAATGAGGCTTGAATATGTTTGTGTAGAGCAAGTGTAAGTATTGTTTTGAGAATCATCCATGCTTTGATGTAGACGCTACCTATCGCTCCGGCTTAGCATTGTTTGATTTGGAATTACGAACGCAGTGAGCTGCAAAATTTTCGAGTTTATAACTGTACGAGCGTGGTTTGCATACTGTATATGAGGCGTACAGTTGTGTTTCCGCTGGATCACGTCTCTATAGGCCTACCAGAGTGAGACCACACGTATCGTCATAATATTATGCACGTCATATACTACCCTGCGTTGTAGATCAATATTAATATTATGTTCTATCTGGTATACATAAATAAAACGATTCTATCTGAGCCAGACATACACCATTTGTTATTAACAAATTATGTATTACAGTATTTGGATAGGTTTTGAAAAGACACAACCACAAGCAGCCACGGCGCAGGCACCTCACGAGAAGTCCCGCATATACATCAATCGCAGAGTAGAGCGACGCCACAGATGAATGAACTTGTCGTACAAAGTCCGGGTTATGTTATTGACACGCCAGTCGCCATCTGCAGCGGCTTCTCTGCGGTACTCTGCTACAAACAACAGATCCAATAACGAGTCATCCCCGCAATGCACGTAACCACCTACAGCTGCATTATCTGGCATCATGACATAAGAGCACAGTAAGTTTTTTTATCATTTTAACTTCACATGAAAAAAAACGAAAAGCAGTAGGATCGGCATGAACAGCACCCACGCCTGCCATTGTAATTTTTTTAATTCCTCATTTAGCAGAGATTAAGCCCGTAAAATGTCAGAAGCTCGCCCTGCTTCGCTGCGTACAGACGTCGCTGATGCTTTCTAGAGGCGAAGAAAGCGTGCATCTCTGGTCGCATATTATGATGCCTGCTTGCCGGGAAGTGGTCTATTACGATGATGTTTAGATGCTTAAAGACTGTTGTGATAATGATGGTAGCATCACAAGGAAAGACGTCATAGCGATAAAAAGTTCCATATTTCTCAATCTGTCAAGCAAGCTTTCACTAAAATATTAACATCTATGCATAGACCTAGCTACGTCTAGAAAGATGAGAAATAAATAGGGTAAAAATATTAAATTTTTCGAAATGCAAGTATTACCTTTCCTGCACCACCTATTGAAAACAATAGCAGTATTGTAAAAAAAGCCGATTTGATGGGGCAAAACAAATCAAATTCATAACAATTCTAATATCTTTAGTTTTACTGAAGGCTCACAATCAAACCAAATGCCCGATACCGTAAGAATCCTTTTGATTACTTCCTCGACAACTTTGGACTTGTACAGTAATCTGCACCAAGGCAAAAGTAATCCAGAAGCAGCAGCGGCATAGTACACGTTTACGAATCAGAAGGAATCTGAATACTCAAAGTAAGAATTTGTTTTTAATGGAAGCATCCGAGAAGTAAGAGATCGTTTTCGCATCGACAGCAGAGTATTTTCGAAGTCGGTGCAAATATACGCACAAAACGTTGCATAAAATCTTTATATTACATCCACAATAAGTTGCTTCAAGTAATTATTGATCCACAACGAGATACATGCATGCCTCTGACAAAGAAGTTACATTTTAATTTGAGTTTGTTCCTTTGTTCGTCAGTCTGTTGACAACAGAACTAAAAACTTATCGACAAGTGTCTCCGAAATTTACAGGAACTGTTGGGAATGTCACTAGGAATAAATGGTTAATTTTCGGCCATGATAAGAAAGAAATCGTAGATTTTAAACCATTTTGAAATTTTGTTAGCATTGTGATACTTGGCGGAGTTTTATGCTCTCGGAGTTCTTTTCTACTTCAAAATTGTAAGTTCGCGCCAAACGTACAGAGCACGAAGCATCTTAACAAGAAACTTTGTATTTTGCATCCGCAATGATTTATTTTAAAACAACTTCAGCACCAAAGCGCTCACGGAAACGCACAGTCCGCACCGCAGCACAGCCACCACGACAAGAGTATACAAGCTGTATCCGTAGCTCTGTAAAAAACAACCACCCTTAACAACAGCCGAACAGACACCGAGCGACAGACAATGACTGGCAGCCCTTGGACACATCAGGTAGACACGAAGCTGCTGCCAATACACCACCGCTCTCGCTTCAATAGAATAGGCTGCAACAACCCAGCACGAGGTATCGTCAAACTTGAATTAACATAACTCACAGCATCAGGCATCACGAGTGCAGCTTCAGAACCCCCGCAAGAGACGCTTCCGTTCTCAAGCACCACAGAGGGAGCTGATCGGGTCCGCTCACAGGATGTCATTACTTAAAATTACTTGTAGCTATGAGGCCAATGGCAACCTGGATGTTTTCGAGATTAAGTGGTTGAGCGTCCTGGGATCTCTACATGGATGCTTGTACCGACAACGTAATGGTTATGGTTGACTAAGTCTCGAGAGGGAAAAGGAAAACCTCTGAGACAAGCATAGAAAGCTAAATTTACGATAACCCTTCAATTTCACGGAAGAAATTGGTGTTATTCTGTTGAAAGTTGATGCACCGGTACAATTGCACCGGTACAATGAGCCCTCAAAACACATTGTTTACACCAAGTCTTCTACTTTTTTTAACCTCGTTAGAACCAACTAAAATTTTGCGAAGAAATAGCATTGTTTGCAACATCTTCTGTGAAGGGCGCTTGAAGGGTATATCATTCGTGCCGACGCGGAAATATTTAAATCGTTATTTAGTTACAGAAGAACTGGTCACATAACCATCGTTATAACAGAATTTCTCCAAGTTATGAACACAGAACATTTGTTTAAATGACCCAAGGATATTTTCGTATGACATGCTGCAGCATAAGTTCAGAGTAGGATACATCTGTGCCACCTCCATATAGGAGCTATGAAAGAGAAGAAAAACACGATTGAAATGGTGGAAAATTTTGTGCATGTTAGACTGGGCCTGTCACGGAACGTTAACCCCTTATCGACGGCACCAACCAGTACAGTTACCGCAATATTTATAATGCGTCAAATTTCATGTGTTGAACTGTTTATAGTTTAGGCATCATATTTGATTTATCTAAATAAAAAAGTAAAGAAAGTACAATGCAGCAATAGCTGTAACATTGCTCTATAGATGCATGAGAAGTATATGAGCAAGCCATGTAAAGAGAAGGATTTAGCAAAATGGCAGGATAACTAAGGCGTATTATGAATATAGTGATGGGCTGTAAACAAGGTGAAGATCTCTTATTTTAAGGGAGATTTTGAGCAGAGGTCAGCGACCAGGTGCTGACAGTTAGGCTTCCATCGTAACGAAGCCTAAGTCGTGGGAAACTTTCGACAGGTATTGCACAGCATAGACTATACAAGGTATACCTGCACTGAGAGGGATAGCTTCAAGAAGGTTACCGACGTTCTTTCAAGAACGATAATCGAGTAATAATGTAGTAAGCTTGGGAATATAGCAGACGTGTCGGCGATTTAATAAATGGGTGCGGTTTCAGTGGTTTTGAGGCAAGATGTACAGTGTAGGGTAAGTTGTAAATTAAGCGGAGTTAGGGCTACTTACGGCTACGATATTCTAAAACTTAAACCCATGATGACAACATACTTTATAAAGGAAGTTCTAATGTATTACTGAAATAAATTAACGTTTTGATAAAGGTGGTCCAAATAAGTTTGATATACTTTCTTAACGGTACGGCAAAAGTAATTAATAGAAAACAGGTAGTGAAAATCCAGTATCGGACTCAGACTGACATAAGGGGTGTAAAAACTTTGGTGTGCGGATGATTTAGTCGAGCAAACTGAAACACAGCGCCCAACAGGACCCGTATTCGTCACGTATTACCACGTATGTATGTAAAAAATTAATTCGTATTTTGAGGGAGCAGTAAAAAGTTAAGAGACAAATACCCTTGAAGAATTTATTGCCTCCCCAGAAGCTGTTACGATTTCAGTTTCTAAGTCACCAACTGTTCCGTTAGGACCGTCAGCAGCTTAAACATTAGCAAAACGTTTCTATCCCGTAACAACGTCAATATTAAACGTACAATTTAGCACCTGAGTGTAATTACAGTGTACCTTTTAACAAAATGTATATATGTGAAATGCGCTATAAGATGTTTAAGCTCAGGATAATATTGTCGATTTTACGACATGAGTTTACTGCATAGTCGGTTAACTCGGGCATTCAGTGGTCACATGTGAATAGTACCTTGTATTTTTAGCAAATTGCAGAAACGTGACGTGCATCATGCGTAGCAAGTGAATTAAAGATGTAATTTATTCTAAGGCGCAAGTTGCGTCAAAGTCTAAGAGAACGAGTGAGGTATAAATGCATGTCCTGGAGAAACGAAGTACGAGTCTCATCTAACAAAATAAAGGATAAGGGACTAAAATTAGCAAGGCCAATTTAACTGTCGCCCGTATCGCGACAACTGGCGGCCGTGGGACAGTTCTCACACGCAGCATTGTGTTCTACCGACCAACTGCCGCTCTGAAAACCGCAGTCTTGACCT
The DNA here is from genome assembly GCA_001587735.2 of Parhyale hawaiensis. Classification (NCBI taxonomy): domain Eukaryota; kingdom Metazoa; phylum Arthropoda; class Malacostraca; order Amphipoda; family Hyalidae; genus Parhyale; species Parhyale hawaiensis. The sequence continues at coordinate 3,344,271 of LQNS02000304.1, forward strand.
TCCAGTTCTGGGCAGCACTGGCAACGATCGAATTAAGGACATTGACCTTCATGGTAGATGAAATTGTATGTATTTCCAATTAAAATGTTTACTCAAATGAGCGGTGCAAGTGAAATGAGTCGTGTATTAGAAAACTTTCCATGATCAGGGAAGGTGAGGTCATTCAAATTTTGCAAAAAATCACAAGTAAGGTAAGTCAGCAATGTAACATTTTCCAGGCAGCAAATGATGAAATATAATAAAATATATTACAAAGAATAAAAGTTACCAAACGATGCCTATAAACATATCCTTGGTTTTGTAAGGGGATGATACATTAAATAAAAGCAAGCAATAGGAGTTGCTGAAATGAAAATATTCTACTGCCTGCCAGCAGCACACGATTAAAATTTCGTGAATCGACTTCAAATTAACAAATTGCAGTAATAATAGCAGTTGAAGCCGACAGTGAAGTAGAAATTAAAACTAGAACTGTAGCGTTGTCTCTAAGGTGAAGAAGGATTTAAGTTTCATTACTATCATTATTACTCATTTAGGGCCATAATTCCCACTATTCTTTTATTGACCACCGCAATATGATAATCATTTATTGTTGAACTGTTGTCTCAATCGAGTCGTCCCTCTAGTCAACACTATCAAAGGTTCCAACAATTATTCTCATCATTATTGTTATTATTACACATATAGGCACCTAATGCTCTGAAATATAATATTCGTCTTGAACCCTGAGCCAAACAGAAAATTGATCATTTGGAGAGGTTCGTTATATTCGCATAGTTCTCACTTGGTATGGTAACTATTTCTACGTACAAACTATCAAGCAATTCACGGAAATGCTCCAAACTTCGGGACTAACGACTGAATTTGCAAACTGCCTTGTGCGCCAAGCGCTACTATTGAAAACAAATAATCCATTACTGTATTTGGAGACACTATTAGTAGTGTTTGGCTCATCTATGTGATGGTAAATCCCGCAGTTTATCATCTGTGAGTAACATTAGCGGCTCTAAGAGAAAGCATACCATAAGGAGCCATATATCAGCGGCAACGCTCCCAGCGATCAGAGCTCACGCTTGTCAAGCAGGCTTGCTTTAACGTGCTGTGTGACGAGGCAATAACCCGGCCAGAAATTGTGTAGAGCAATTGTACGAATAGGAAATACCAAGCAACTCACTGCCACGGCCGGTATCAGCATTCGGCCGAGTGGGACTGTGAACAAGGTTTTTTTCCTTTTTTTTTTTTTTTTTTTTTTTGCGGAGCGTTTCGTGCGTTTAGGTTGCCTAGCGTGACATATGGGGCAACCTGTTCCTGGACGATCAGAGGTGACACTTTAAACAGTATTATGATTAGAAACAGTGATTAACATTAAATATTTACATGAATCGTTTATGATGCTCAGGATAATATTCTAAAAACTGGAGCACTCTGGGAGCGCATACCTCCGCCAAGCGAGGTAACGGTAGCAAGAAAATTCAAATTGGCTCTGAGATTAAAACTTTCTTCGAATAAACTCCAAAATCTAACCATTTGTGCCTTTGAAAATAATAACAGCTTGTGCAATTATCTTGAAGATCTGTTCATAACTTTTTGAGTTATACTTTGATACCTTTGATACCTTTGATGATACTTCGGACGAGGTCCAGGCGACGTTATGCACGCCGCCCATCTTGTGCAGAGGTGATGCTGCAGTCCGTGACAGCGGGGTGGCTAACAACGAGTTATCCCCACAGTTGAAGTAGCCGCTTACAGCAGGCTTATCCTGCACTTTCAGTAAGCATGCGTCCAGTAAGTGTTTAAATTTTGCAGTCTCTGTACCGGTGACATTTCGAATGTGACGAGGCATTTTGTTGAATAATCTCGCCCCTCGGACTACGAAACTATTAGAATACTTTGT
>LQNS02000304.1:3355025-3368461 GCA_001587735.2 Parhyale hawaiensis
AGTTGGGTGGGTCTGAGTCGGTGGGGTCTGAGTTGGGGGGTCTGAGTTGGGAGGGTCTGAGTTGGGGGGTCTGAGTTGTCCAGGGGTCCGAATTGACCTGTAACCGTTAGAATCTTCATGCTACGAGCTACGTTTAGGCTTAGCACACCGAGCAAAAGACAGCACGACCGCTAAAATAAGGCATTTTAAGTACGCCTTCAGGCGGTTTTTCATTCTTTTGTGAGGAAAAGAATAAGGAAAAATCCTGTTTATCGCCTATTAAAAATGCTAGAAACCCTATACTGTATCACCTGATGAGTAAAGAATTGTTTTCTTTTCTCTGAAGAAAATCCGACAGAGCTGTTAAAACTACGACACTCTCAAGCGTCTTCTGCACTTAAGCTCGTACCGTAAACATACAAAAAACATTGAATCCGAACATACATCGTGTTTGCCTTAGAGGGAAGATATGGCGTGTTGCGGGTCCTAATTGCAGTGAACGGGAAACGTGACAGACGCATTTATTAAAAACAAGAATTTTTGGGAGAGTTGGCAAACATTATAATAATAATGTGCCCCACCGTCAAAAATGACGATAAAAAATTTTTATTATAGTTCTTCATTGCCACGCTTTCGTTGAAGCAACTGCCAACTTGAAGGAACAAAAAGAAGCGCCTACTCGACTTCATACTTGCTGGGCAGCGAAACCCCTCTTCTTTCTCTCTATGGAAAAAATTGACTACTTTTTGCCAGTAGTAGAGCATTACTTAAAATCTTGATTGCGATTCGGAATCATAGGTACGCTAAGACGTAACACACATCGAAGTGTTTTTGCTCAGCGAAAAGCTGCTTCATCGAATCGACGAATGACATCAAGTTGACATAACAAATGATGCAACGAAAGTATTTCTGATAAAAAAAAAAACATCTGTCAGAATGCATGATAATGCCACGATAAGCTTCAACTATCTTTAGTGCTTTGACTTCGACGTTGGCAATTCAAGAAGTGCATTCAAAATAAGGTTGCCGTGCATCAGGTTAGTACGAAAGCAATGTCCGATTAAAAAATTTTAAAGGAAAATTTATGTTTCAGTTGTTGCAGCACAGTGGAATGGGCTACATTTAGGTGTTCTGTAAGTCACTTAGTGGTAATGATAGCGTTCTCTAAAGCAAAAGCTCTCATCAATGCGGCATCAGGTTTTTTTTACCTATCTTTCGAAGTTACTGTAAATCAATCACCACTTCGGAAGCGAGAAAACCCCCTCCTGCAACAACTCAACAACCTCAAAAGTGCTGCCGCGCTTGCATCAACTCCTTCATGAAATTCGTCGAGTAAACCTTTTCTTACGTGACCGTTAAGTGGGACAAATATGGAGGTAAAGTTTTTGAAAATTATGGGCAAATGTTAGATAATCTCAGAGAAAATAATACAAATTCAACACAAAGTTACTTTATATCTACAAGAAGAGGTTTAAAAACTCGTAAATTCGGTCTGAAAATGTTGCACTGGAAGTCAGACATTACTTTTTTACCAACCAGATTCTTTTACCATTATCTGCGAACTGTTCTAATTTTCGCCTGTTTTCTTCAAGCGTGGCAGAAAATGAACAGATAAATAGACAAACAAGTAAATAAAGAGGAACACACGCTGATTGTGATCGTATTGTAGAGCGAAAGAGTTCACATGACTGCTCTTAGGACACATTTCACGTTCTGTAAAAGGTGTTGAAAATATAATAAAATGGCAGTGTTGAAAGCTGGAACCACACCAGTGAAGCACGCTAATGTTTTAAATTAAAAGCGCCAGTTAAATTGCTGCTGGGACGCTGCAATTATCCGTTGGAGCAAATTCCAGTGTGATGAATTTGTCGTACGAGGGCGCTGAGTGTTTAGCTTACGAAAGAGAGTGGCAAATTTGTAAAGCAAGGAGGCAAAGTCTTTCGATAATAAAACTTCCCTGAAACGAACTCGTTATACTAGAAACCAGCAAAAAGATGAAACACTGCTAAAACTCGCCCACGGTTGGCTCTCCCACTCATCATGGAGCGTAGCAAAAATGCTCTATATGTACCAATCGAGTGGCGTGCCTAGCTAGATCAAAGGTGCCAGAGGTAAGGTACGTCATCAAAATTAAAACAACGCTGACGGTAGTCAAGGTCACGGTCTGTGCCACCTATAGTTAAACAAGCGTGTGGCAACAGCAGGCAGGTCTGCAAGCATGACGCTCTCTTAATCCAATTGTCTGATTGCTTCAGTGGCCGTGCAGCAGGTCACGGTCTGCACTGGTGGCCACTCAATGGATCTGTATTGGTTCCATATTCGCTCGTACTACAGTCCCCAACAGAAGAATCTCAGCCCCGCATGAGCATAAACACCGCCCCTGAAATTATTGGGTCAAGATTTTCGTCTGTAAAGGGTACATCAAATTTCTTGGAGAAAATGTTCGTTATCACCGTATGGGGCATATAAAATTCTGGTAACAAAGTTGGTATAGCAAAATTTAATTTCTCTTCGAGGAGCTATACGATATTAGAATACCAAGATGTCACATCTGAGATACGCCACGACTTGGACACCACGAAGTAACAAGAGTAAATATTCCTTTAGAGGTGCTAGCGCTGCATAGATGCCCTCTCATTAATACCTGATTCACATCAATACCGCAACCGCATACAGCAAAACGTAGGTGCAAAGATACCTGTGCGTAGCGAGGCTACATATACCAAGAGGCGCCAACATCAACAAGTCCACATGATGAAGACCTCGAAACCACAAGGTAACCAGAGCAAATATTATCTGCACAGGAGCCAGGCGTGAAGGTTGGCAAGTCAGGGGCTGGCGATCACCCAGCAGTTGAGTTGTGTAACGCAATATACGGCGCGTTCGTTTGCTGTCACGCAACTGCGTGACTGAGGTGGTACTGTGCCGAGCTGGTTACGCATGGGTCGGTAATACCGAGCGACGTATTGGACTTATTAGTTTCAATTAACAGGCATTCATATCGTATCTCTAATGAGGCACTGTTTGCTCTAATCGAAAAGCTGAGTTTGTCAATAGATCCGAAACCTTGCAGAGGTACACAACGTAAATGAAACATACCTAGTGGTGTATACATTCAGGATGTAAGTTAGTCTAGATTATAACTATAAGATGCCTTTACGATGACAAAACACGGGGTCCGAGCTTTAAGTAATATTCAGTGAGGAGGACTTCCGGTGCCAGCCGCAAGAAACGACGCAATGCAAAGAGACGACTCGACAGGGGCCTGCTGACCGGACATCCTCAACTGCTGGAAAATGTTGGGGAATATGGAAGAGCTCTTGGCAGCCTGCTGCGTGTCACTGGCCTGCTGACCGGATGTTTGAAGCTCTTCGCAATTTTTTGCGGAATTTAGAGCAACTCTTTACTTCATATCCATGGCCTGCTGACCGGATGTTCTCAAGTGCTAGCCAATTTTTGGGTACACGAAAGAACTCGTAGCAGTTAATGAGCGAAATTGAGGATAGATGGAGTACTCTTCCGAGCAGGCCTTGTAATCTTTGCATGCGAGCAAGACAGAGGGGATTTTCCTTCCTGTGAGGTTGCGACAAGCGATGGTTGAAACAGTACGAAAAGGAATTGTAGGACAAGATGCGATCCAGACGGCTCCAAACGACTAGAGTCGATGGAATGAAATTTAGGGCTGACATAAAGGAAAAATGTATAGGTTAATAATGTACCATACACAACCCGTTCACATCTCCATCTTCAACCGGCTCCCACAGGACAAATAATGTAGTAGCATCACAAAGATAAGCATTTTCCATGTCAGCTGGTGTGATACTAGTATCATTTTTTTCAGTTGTGTTTGAGTTCGTCGACTACACTATTGCACTTAGCAAAACTGTAATTTTAGACATACATTACACAGGAGTAAGAATTGAGTTTGCTATAACTCAAACAAATCTCAGTGAATTTGACTGCATGATTGCCATTGACTGGTCACTAGGGAACCGAATTCGTAAGATAAAAAGGAGAACCGATCTAATTATAAAAAAGATGTTTATTATCTATATAACAAACGATTCGGATCATAACATATCCATCATCAGTCCTGTAAAATAGAGAAAGGTAACGTATATGAAAATTATATAAAGTCAGGCAGGAAAGCATTCACAAAAACACCCTAAGAGTCTTGAAAAAGAAGAACAAAACAAAACAATAGCCTAACTAAGAACCTATCTAAAAGCCATGTAAAAGGAAGGAACAAAGGCGGTAACCCCAGCCTAACTAGGCACTTTCAAAGGGACTACCGATTGACAATTGTTGAGCTCGGGTTTTTCTGTGTAAATTAAAATGGATTCAAGCAATCAAATGTCTTGCGCGTCATATGTACTACCGATTATTGAGAAGTTATGGCACTTTACTGGATGATTTTCATAAATAAAATGATTTCCAATGGCTGAATTAGATGGTGATGTAAGTAGTTGCTCGCTACGGTGCGAGATTCCCCGATGTTGTGCTACTCTAATGTAATTCTACACGGATGTGCTGCCTACATAAGATAACTAGCAGCTGTCGCACACATATTTGTACACAACACCACAACGAATGGACGCATCCACCGGATCACAACGGTTAAAGAATGAACCAACTATTGCCATATTACGATAGTAAAATATTGGTAAAATTTGCCGAAGATACTGGTTTAAAAGAGACCTCATCTCATGTTCGAGGCTTTTGTTTTAAGACCCAAAATATCGCAAATTCAGGTAAAATTTGTCTTTTTCAACGGTTTGTATCGGCATATTACGGCAATACTTGCAATCTAAAAAACTTCCTTAGCAAAACAACTAATTTAAATTAACAGTAATTGCCTAAAAAATACTTCCTTAGATATTTTACTTCTTGATGGAACATTAGAACAATTTGTTCCGATTGAAACGGATCAATATAACAGCCTCTCGTTCTTAGATGTACTTGTTACTCGCAATGGAAATCATTTTTTACCCTCGGTGCACGTAAGCCAACATTTTCAGGCCTTGACACTAACTTTTTCAGTAATATCTCCAACATGTACAAAACCGCATTCATTTTCACTCTGCTAAACAGAGCTAACTGTATTTCTAGTTCGTTTCACTTGTACCATCAAGAAGTGAAACATCTTAAGAAGTAGTTTTTAGGCAATTACTACCAATTAGAACTAGTTAATGTTTTCTTAACGAAGTTTTTAGACGCAAGTACTGCCGTAATATGCCGATACAAACTATTGAAAAAGACAAACGTTTCCTGAATTTGCGATATTTTAGGGTCACAAAACAAAAGCCTCGAACATGAGATGAGGTCTCTTTTAAATCATTATTTTCGGCAAATTTCACCAATATTTTTTCTACCACAATATGGCAATAGTTGGTTCATTCTTTAAGCGTTGCGATCCGGCGAATGCGTCCATTGGTTCCTGTGCTGTGTACAAATATGTGTGTGACAGCTGCTACCTGTCGTATGTAGGCAGCACATCTGTGTATATTTAAGTTAGAGTAGCACAGCATCGGGGAATCTCGCACCGTACCGGGCAACAACTTAGAGCACCATCTAATTCAGCCATTAGAAATCACTGTTTTAATGAAAATCATCCACTAAAGTACAATAAATTCTCAATAATCGGCAGTACAAATGACGTGCAAAACCTTCGATTACTTGAATCCATTTTAATTTACGCAGAAAAACCCGAGCTTAACAACTGTCTATCGGCAGTCCCTTTGGAAGTCCTTAGTTAGGCTGGCGTTACCGCTTTTGTTCCTTCCTCTACATGCCTTTTAGCTAGGTTCTAAGTTAGGAAGTTGTTGTTTTGTTCTTCTTTTTTAAGATTATTTGAGTGTTTTTGTGAATGCTTTCGTCCCTGACTTTATTTAAACATTCTCATACAAGTTTTCTTTGACTATTTTACAGCACTGATGATGGATATGTTATGATCCGAAACGTTTGTGATACACGTAGATAGTAAACATGTTTTCTTTAGTTAGTTGGTTCTCCTGTTTATCTTACTTCGTGACCTTCGGCTATAACTTCATCGGAACTCAAAGTTTACGGTTCCAAAAAACTTTTCTTAGTGTGGCCATCACCTATTAACTTTTAGAACAGTTTGAGGTATTTTTTTATTTCATAACGCTTGGCATAATTCTATCCCATCCAGACAAAAAACTTCGGATTGTAAAAGAATAAAGAAAATATTTCCTACTAATAAAGAATTGATTAAATTGTTACGTATGAGATGTCGCATTCTTTTATGAGATGGCACTAAATCAAATCAGTTGCGATAAAAGTTAAATGAGATAATGTTTAGCTGCTCGAAAAGCTTATAAATGGGACGACACAAGATACTGTTAGGGCAGCAATAAGTAGTATTTTGCTCCGAAAACTTTAACTTCATCTGAAGTAGCAAGTCCAAAAGATTTTGCAGTGTTTGTTCATATTTTTAGTTAGTAAAATTGTAGATGGGTACCTATGGGTATATAGAGAAAAAGTAAGAATCAATCTCTGTAAAAACAATAACGCGGTAGATTGCATATTGAGACACCATGCTAAATTTGAAGCATAAAAAATCAACGCGTTCTTACATTCTCTGAAAACTCGGGTTGCATATCCAGTGGTCGTTCAGTAGTTATAACTTGATATGATAATTTGTTTAGTTAATAAATGCATGAGTTACAATGCCCGTGAGATGTACTTTCCAAAGAATGTTGAGGAAATTTCTTGAAAGAACCTATTTCCGGCTGGCAAGAAGATAAAAAATATGAGATCGCGTAAATTTTCCGTACTACGCAACATCAGGGAAACTTCCCACAATGAAATTATAAGACAGAATAATTTCAGATGCTTATCGCAGGGGTCACCCCTGGCGTTTTCCCGGGAAATCCGTGGCTGGAGGAAATTTCGCCTGGACATCATGGTACAGGAAACTCAAATTATAGGCCAACGATGGAAGTGGAGCAAGCGCGTGGTCAGTCCAGGCGAAGAAGCGAGTTTAGACAATAGTAGCTTTTCTTACGTAAAGTGAATCTGGGGATTAAATCACCGCATAATATTTGGTGATTCTAAACATGTATCTGCTTTGCCCCAAAAAATGTGAAGGTAGATCACCGCTAAAACTGACTTATACTTAGTAATTTTTCTGCGTTTTTTCTCAAAAAAATATGTGGGGACAAAATTGCTGATCATAAACTGTGAGAATAAAGTCACCTCTCACAACTCGGTGATTCTAAACTTGTAATAATTTTTGCGTCCTAAAAAAATATCGATAAGGCTGCCGCTCAAAACTTAATGATCATAAACATGTAGCAACTAGAGCACTCTGAAAGCGCATACCTCCGCCAAGTGAGGCAACGGTTGTAAATAATTCAAATCAGCTCTGAAATCATAATTTTCTTTGTATCAGCTCTAAAATCTAATCATTTGTGCCTTTTTTATATTAATAACAACTTGTTCAATTTTCTTGGAGATCCGTTCATAACTTTTTGAGTTATACTGTTAACAAACGTTGTGACAAACATGAGTAAAACATACAAACGAACATACCGATCTGCACAAAAATTTTATAATTTATGTCTTTTAACATTACTAACAACCCCTATAAATTTCATAAAGATCCATTTATTATTTTTTGAGTTATTGTGCTAACAAGCATAAAACTAAAAGCAGTGACAAACGAACGAACATACGGATCATTACCAAAATCTGGTCATTTACTCTCTGTCATATACCTAACAGCTCATGTTAATTCCATCAAAATCCATCCCTAACTTTTTGAGTTTTGGCATCGAGAAAAATGAGGCAGACAAACAAACAAACGGACGGACATATCTTCATCTGTTCCTCCTGACATACCTAACAATCCCTGAAAATTTCATTCAAATCGGTTCATAACTTTTTGAGTTATCTTGGTGATAGACAGATAGACAAACAACCAAACAGACAGAGAGACAAACACAACGAAAACATAACCTCCTTGGCGGAGGTAAATATTGTGTAGCCAAAACATAAAGTGAAAAACACAGTTCACAACTTGGTGAGTCTCTATGCCTGCAACAATTTTTTCCACCTAACATGGTGCTAAATAATATATAAAATAGAAATTACTTGAACGCTGAGAAAATTTAAAATGCTAAGAATAATGACGCAAGAAAAATGGATAGATATAATTAGCGGGACGACGAATATTAGCAGAAGTAAATTTTCAGTGAAAACTAATATTATCGTTACAGCCCTGCGCAGGGCCATCGCCGGTCGTATCACAACAATAGACACACATATTTTAGACACACTGGTCTACAATAAGGGTCAATGTTTGTAAATTTGAACCCTAAACGTGCGTAACAAACGAATAGGCATTCGTGAAGACCAATACTAGATATTTCCAAGCCTTTTTCTGCCAAATATCATGTTTTTCATGAGAACAATAACTGTATAGAAAATGTAGAAAAACAGTAACACTGAAAAATATGTGAGAAAGGAAGAAGCATATACGTTGCAGGTAGAAAAAACGATGCTCCGAAAATAAAACCGGTCTACAAAAAAAAGTTTCTGTGCTCTCGCTGCGGATTTCACACTTAGTACATATTCACTACCTATGGGAAGCAAATTTTAGACCTGCGCCGAAAATTGGCAAACACGTTGATTTTTTTAGGTATTTGTCCTTGAGATGCTCGTAGGCATAGTATTATATGAAACGTTTAGAAGTGATCCCAGTTTGAGTTCTGACAGCACTAATGCAGGAAAAAAAAGCAACGCAAGTTTACTTGAAAATGGGATGTGACCCACCAAACGGAGCTCCAGATTTAGAATCACAAAGAAGAGCTTACAAAGACAGAATTAGAAGAATTTCGGCCTAAAAATACCTGTAGACCAGAGTAATCAATGTCATGAAAGCTGAAGTAAAGCGTACAATTCACGCAGAGACTGTGGCTCTCCACCACTCTTCCAATAAGCAGAGGCGTAGTAACTTCAATAAAATATTGCCATAATATTCACAAGGATTCAAAATTATATAACTGGCATCTATAAAGAATTGATACTGACAAGAAATTGGGGTTTATCAAAATGGTAAAAATAATTGCATAACATAAAGGAATCAATCGCGAACACTATTCTAATCAGTCGAAGAACTCAACCTTCAAATGTTGAATGAATGTGTTGAGCCGGCGCTCAATAATGTAGTATTGTATGTTGGATAATGCTACATGATGGCCAGTGACAGCCCTCTACAACAAGCCTGCTACCTGAGCAATCAAATGACAGGTGATTGGCATGAGTGCTTCGTAGGCAGGCTAATGCGATGTCATTATCTCAGTACAACACGAATTTACTTTATAAGTCAGGGAATTCCTTAAGTCTGGAATTGTTTTATAAAGTTAAGCTTTACGCCAGGAATTGCTACAAGTGAAGGAGGCCTTTACACGTACGAGGAGCTGTGTTACAAGTGAGGTAATTCGGTACGCTATAGCAACTGAAATAAGTAAGGAAGATCTTCAGACAAGGAATTATGTTACAAATAACGTAAATCCTTACGCCAGGATTGAAGTGAAAATAAAGTAAATGTTTTAGAAGTGAAGTTTTGTGACGTTGGAATCTCGAAGTGCTTCAGCAGTCGTCGACGTATGAAGGAGATAGAATCGCTAAATGCAGACAATATCAAATAACGTACCACAACTGAGGTCCTAAAGTCAACAAACTCAACGCTATCTTTATGCTTCTCCTGTTACAAAAAAGTAATTGTGAATGAAATATCAGGGCGACGATTCGGTCGCAGTAGATTGTACAGAATTACAACAATAAATTCTGTACTCTAAAAGCGGTACAAAATTACCCGCGGCTGAGCAACAGTAAAGTGCTCAGTGAGGCCAGACCTCGTGAACGAATTTTCTTGTCGGTGTCGCTAGTGTACGACTTCCTGCGCCAGTCCGTACTGCTTAGCAGGCTGCAGGGTCCGAAAGAGGATACCGGCTGTACGAAGGATAATAAGTATCCTCCTAACGTCAATGTAGTGGATGCATTGGAGTTATGCATAAGGAGTACGCTGTGGCTTATCAACAATACCTAATTGTATCACGAAACTTAATTCTTAGAAGAGTTTTAGTTAATTCCCTCCGCCAAGGAGATTATGTTTTCGTCGTGTTTGTCTGTCTGTCAGGCTATGTGTTTATCATCCTGTCACCAAGATGACTCAAAAAGTTACGAACTGATTTGGACGAAATTTGCAGGGATTGTTATGCATGTTAGGAAGAACAGATGATTAACTTTTGGTGAATATCCGTTCATCCGTTTGTTTGATTGTCTCCCTCATTTTTTTCAATGTCATAACTCAAAAAGTTATCGACAGATTTTTATGAAATTCACATGAGTTGTTAGGTATATAACGAAGAGCAAATGACCAAATTTTGGTAATGATCCGTTTGTTTGTTCGTTCGTTTGTCACTATTTTCATTTTATGTTTGTTAGCACAATAAATCAAAAAATAATGAATGGATCATTATGAAATTTATAGGTGTTGTTAGTATTGATAAATGACATAAATTATTAAATTTTGGTGCAAATCGGTGTGTTCGTTTGCATGTCTGACTCATGTTTGTCATAATGTATGTTAGCAGCACAATTCATAAAGTTATGAAAGGATGGATGTTCAAGAAATTACACAAACTGTTATTACTATCAAAAGGCACAAATTATTAGATTTTAGAGTTGATGCAATAAAAATCATAGTTTCAAAGCCAATTTGAATTTTTTAGTACCGTTGCCTCGCTTGGCGGAGAGTGCTCAGAGTGCTCATTTTTTAATAGAAACACTATATACCAGTAAAAAAAATCTCATTCATCATTTAGGACTACGAGTTTCAAAACCAAATATAAGAAGTGAAAACATCAAATGATTCAATTAAGATGCTGTTAGTTTAAAAGCAACGATGAAATAGCTGGAAAAGCACTCTGAAAGCGCATACCTCCGCCAAGCAAGGAGGCAAAGTTAGCGAAAAATTCAAAGTTATCCAGAAACCAACATTTCCTTATTTTTATCATCACACAAATTTGGTCATCTATGCGTCTTGATATGAACAACAATTCCTGAAAAGCTCCTGAAGATGCATCCATAACTTTTTGAGTTATATTCCAACAAACACTACGACAAATATCAAGTCCAACACACAAACGGACGAATCATCCATCACCAAAATTTGATTATTAATATCTGAAAATTTCACGAAGATACGGGCATAACTTTTTAGGATATGTTTTGACAAACGCAAAAAAGACAACCAAACTGACTTGCCAGATCATCACAAATATTTGATTACTTTTAGGTAGCATTCCCAACAATTCTTGCAAATAAATCGTGAATATCCACTGCTCATAACTGTTAAAAGTTATCATGTACTAAAAAGCAGGCAGGCAAACAATCTAACGGTTTGATGGATCTTCACCATAAGTTAAAAAATCATCTATTTCTCCCAACATCCTTAATATTCTCCGTAAATTTCATTAAGATCCATCCAAAACTATTTGAGCTACTTGGCGACAGACGGAAAGATAATTAACCAAACAAACTCCAACAAAAATATAATCTCCTTGGCGGAGGCAATAGGGCGCATCCTTTGATATTTGGAAACAGATACTGGTGCATGAGTTGTACCGCATGTAGCAAAAGAAATAACTTTTACTTACTTAACTAACAGTAAATTAAAATATATTCATAAAAACACAGAAAGATACCGATATCGTACAGTATTTTCTTAGAGAAAGACATAGAAATCAAATCAGTTCTCCGCGCAAAGGTAAAGGGAGCGCAAATCCAGATGTTACGTAGAACAGTGCGTGAAAGAGAACAGTAACAACGTAGTAGTTGTGTAGCAGTTAAATTTATGATGTCCTAAGAAGAACATACTATTTTCTCTGCTAGTCCAGATATCGATTTAATAATATTATAGCCATTACTAATGGCGAAGGTTTCCACTAAGAGTTTTTCAGTTCTCACAAGAAGAGACTCTTTTAAATTTCTAAAGTACATATTCGAAGACCTTTCCAAACCAGCAGTGTCTCACCCGTTTCAAATCGTTTTTCATGCAGAATATGGTTTCCCGTCGGCATTGGTACTGTGTATCGACGCGCAGAAATTTTTTCCCAACTCAAGCAGTACTTCACGTCACAATGAAAGAATATCCCATTGTTTAGATGCAAGCCCCAGTCATACAGACCGCACAGAAGGAGGAAGTGCGAGAACGTAAAGTACGGAGCAGAATTACGGCTCAGGCGGGGCTTCCTTGCGATCCGCGCTGGCGACCTTGGCAGGGGGCGGCGGTGTGACCAGCGGCTACGGCCCATTGTTCTGTACTGAGGTGATGACGTGTATTTTGCTGTACTAATGAGCACAGCGTATGGGGTTGGCAAACTTCAGCAATCACAAAACCGCCTCTTAACAAAGCGACACGCAGTGGCACTGCGGTCAGCTGCTATAAGGTATTATGCATATCACGCATTGGGATTTGTTGTGACGTCAGTTAGTGTTTGGTTTTGTATGGTTTCTTTCCTCACGTTACCGAATTTAATTAAACACTATGACATCATGCACTGCACTGAAGTGTACATCGGTACCGCATGCTGCACTAGACTGTGGTGTACTGTACTGCATTCCATGGTGCAAGGTATTACACTGAGGCGTACTGTAGTGCGATGTGAGGTATTATACAGACATGTACTCTACTGAAGCGTGCTGTAGTGCGATGTGCGGTATGAAACGGACATGTGCTGCACTGAGGCGTACTGCACGCGTTCCAGACTGCAGCACTGCGCAGATCTCAAATCTTAGGTACACATTTGCTGTGAAAATTCAAACTTCTGCACAAAGTCAGCACGTACTTGACAGATTTTTTTTAGCAAAATCCATTACACAATAAGGCTTAGGACACAGTCTACACAGTAGAATAGTTTTGCAGAAAAAACGCAACGTGCGAATAATTTTCTTCGTGATACCTACATCAAATATTCCTACTTTATGACCATTTCATCACCTCATCGCACTTGCGTTTGCTCAGTACACACCTGAGGCTGCTAGAGAAGCCGTCAGCACTTTCAGAGAATTTAGTGCAATGCTGCTTCTGAGCCGTAAGAGCGGCCATCGTAATCTGAAGATACCGACATTACAAGGGCTATAAAAACTGCTCGTGGTATCTCGAGATGCCCAGAATGGAGTAACTATAGGAACTGTTGATCGTAAATTTTACGAAGATGCTAGCATTAGAGTGGTTGTAAGAACTTCTCGAACTTTCTCTTCACGAGAGACAGACACAATACTCACCTTATGGAAACAACTGATACTGCCAAGGATTGAATACTGTTCACCTCTTCGGATGCCAAGCAAACGGAAAGACTTAGAGCGCCTCGAGGCGATCCAGAGATCGTTCACTGCCAAAATCCGAGGCATGAAAGATTTAAACT
>LQNS02000304.1:3379228-3394184 GCA_001587735.2 Parhyale hawaiensis
GTACGCAAGCTTCCTGAACTCAATAAAGCTCGAATTTTCTTGTATCTATTAGTGATGAAGAGCGTGACACAAAAGGTAAGTACGTAGGTAGGTACGTAGGTAGGTAGGTAGGTACTAGCGTATTAATATATAGACAATTAAGGAATTAAAATATACTGACTCTTAAAGCGGACAATTCTCAGAAATCTGTTTCATTAACTTAGATGTGAATCATTTCCGAGGCTAAAGTTTCCTTCACGCGAAGCAAAAACAGCAGGTTGCGTGCATGACAGTTTGAAGATATTAATGCAACTGAATACATAAATATATATGTAAATAAAAATAACATGAGCAGGGCACTCACTTGATTGTAGTATTTTTTGCGCAGTACTCGCTCTCTGTTGAAGTCCTCAGCCAAAACACGATGTTCTTCTGTTAATTTTTTCAAGGCCTCTTCAGTTCTCCTGTAGGACGTAACCACCGCTTCTTGTTCCTGAGAGTACAAACAGAAACAGAAATTAACCCTTCGTGTCTGATTAAACGTCACTTTTAGTATGAATTGCTCTCTTCGGAACGTTCGCAAGCAAGAACAGTTGACACTGTAGATTTAACACAGTCCTTCAAATAAAAGTGTTTCAAGTATTATTCTTTAAGCACATTGCATGTTCTTCTATACTTGAGTCAATCGGTTTACACATTTAGCTAAAAACCTATAATTAGAGTTTCATCAAACTTTGCTTTCTTATAGGTTTAAGAGTGAACACCTGCGTTATAAAAACTAGAGAAGCTGCAGTCTCATTAAACTATACCTATAGTTATATTACAACACCAATGCGTAGATTTATGGAAACATAATTCTGCTATTACAATGAACCGTCATTGCAAGCACAGTTGAACAATTAGTGGTTACTCCATAGTTCCCATAACATAAGGAAGAACTGAAAGTCAACGCCAGCTAACAGAAACGAATTACACCCTAATTTCATCAAAATTGTAGCAATATTTTTTTAAACTTTTACATATTTACAAGCTCATAGTCAAAATTGATAGACAGACGGCAGAATATTGCTTCAATACATAACTAAATGAGCATTCTGAGAGCGCATACTTCCGCCAAGCAAAGCATTGTTACAGAAAGATTTTAAATTATCCATATCCTTTACGTCACCAAAATTTGCTCATATATGCCTCTCGGCATTAATAACAGTTTTTATAATTTTATGTTATAGTTTTATTGAAGATCTATTATTAACTTTTTGAGTTATGATCTGACAACCACAAAAATATACATATATTTGAATACAGATCCAGAAGAACCCACCGTCTCCAAAATATGATCATTCGTGCTTTTTACCATTTTCAACAGTTCCTGCGATTTTCATGAAGATTCGTAAATAACTTTTTTGAATTATCTTAGAGACAGACTAACAGATCTACATATCGAAGAAAATCATTACCTCCTTGGAGGTAATCAGAATCTCTTCTATAGAAGTTTCAGATAATATTAACATCACTCACCACTGTCAAACGGAGTAGTACAGCAATTTATTATTACTCTATCTGCAACACGATTCATTACACAGCATTCCGGACCAGTAGAACCTCTATTATCATCGAATGACTCGGACAATAAATTCAATACAGTGAACAACGGACCTACACTCATAGCGCCTGACAGATGAGTTCTTTTTCCGACTGACGTAAAAATTTGGTTTCGTATCGAAAAATTATCTGATAATATCAAGTTAGCGCCCAGCGCCACTCTTCTTAGAAAGTGGAGTGATTCTGTGCCCCGCATCATTATGGAAAAAGAAATTTCTATCCAGATTACCATCATTGAAAAAGATGGCTGACCATAAAGCTTTCAAAATGGGACTGCCTGGCGTAGCAAACAGTTAAAAGTAAGATTTTACTCTATATAGCAGTGCCCAACTTTGACAAACAAAATGGCATACATCAGGGAATTTTAAAGCAATAACCCTCACCTGCTTCTGCGTAATGACTTCATTGAGACTTTGTTTTAGCCTCGTGTTCTCCTCAGTGAGCGTGTCAACGTCCAGCTTTAGCATGTTGAATTCCTCTTCCTTCTCTTCCATAAACCGCTCCGTGCTTTGTTCCTTCTGCTGACTCTTCTCCAACATCGCCTCGAGATCCCTTATGCTCTTCTCGTGCTGCGCACACGAGCTGTTGTGTTCGTTCCTTAATTCTATTTCTAAAGCCTCAATCTTTGTTTTGTACTCTAATTCTTTGGCGTCGTATTCTTTACAGAGTTCTCGCATTCGCTGCGACTCCTCCGTTACCTTATACGTAGACTTTCTTAACGTTTTAACGACATCTGGATCGTCGACACTAGTTTCCTTACCTACATCAGTTAATTTATTGCTATCGTTAGATTTACTACTATCTTTAACACTAAGGGAAGCCTCCTTGGTTATTTGGTATGTGGCGGTGGGGTCGTGGATATTGTTGGCTACTTGGGAGAGGCGCGACTTAAGGGTGAAGTTCTGTAGGGTTAATTCGTCTCTTGCTCTCTCCAGGTGTATCTGTTGAGAACAGAATAGTGCACGCATAAATGACAAAGCTCCTGGCGATGACAAAATAACGTTGCCTAGAGAGCAAATACATCAGGTTAGAATTGGAGTATTTACTGCATGTAGTTGCTTTTAATGTCAACGCCCTAAAAGTATAGATGAAGATGATTCATTTAATTGTGAAGTTAGCGAATAGTTAGTATTTAGAAGTTGTATGTAATTCCAGTCCAGTAAACAGTTAAGCTTGGTTTCCTTGATGCTTTTACACTTTCTAAGCCAGCGTGAACTGACAATGTGTGTTTGAAAAGTGATAGTTCCCATGTTCACATTTCAAAGATTTTGAGGCCTTGTACCGTCTGCAACTATTACGTATGCGGTTCAAAATTACACTGATGAGTAACTATACCCTGTAATGAACTTTGACTGTGAGCAAAAGTAAATATTTTACAATTAAGACTGATAACCTTGTCAAAAAATCATATCAACCAACACGCCATCAAACGTCATGTACAACAGTGAGAAAACTTCTACAAATATGGAAACACTGATGTGGAAAATTGTGATTTTATACTAGGATTCTCAACAAAGTAGAATAGATTCAACTTCCTCGAGTGCACTAAAGTAAAACAAAAAGGCTCTCATATATGTTCATTTCAGCAAGAATGACCGCATATGGTTGACCTCTATTCATGCTGCAAAGTGTCTGAAGCACCATACTTTTTTCCCAGGCGAATTTATTATAAAGTCTTTAACAAATCGCTTGGGTGGTGAGATAACGAAAGTCAGGAACTGCCCAATATAAAAAACTTGGCATAGTACAGACATTGAAACTTATTTCCAACAGTCATAAGAATTAAAATGCATATAAATAGAACAAATTTACGGTTAATATTATTACCTACTGCACTTTAAAGAAAACACAGACGATTCCAATTCCCGTTATTAATTTTCCTATTAGGCTCATAGCTTAAGCCTCCTCCCGATCTTCAGTTAAACGCAGCGTATCTTTCACGACCAGAGCGGAAAAGAGGTCGCACCTTTACCGACCAATTTACCCCTCGTTCCGATGCATTTCTCCCCAGTAATTGCCTCTATAAAAATAATGAAGGCAAGTATAACGGAGGCGATGATGCCGTTAGAGCGCTGTAATATGAATATTCTACAGTGCCTCTTGAGATACGCCTCGAAGATTTTCATTTGCCATACGATAAATTTTCTCCACACAGCCGTCACATTCGTTGCTCCTGTCGAGCGTAAACAGGAAGCGAAGCAATGGACTGAAGGCAACATTAATTTCTGCCTCAACTTCAACCCACTCATGCAAAAACCCAACAACCAGCAGCTGTGTCCCACCGTCTCTAGATAGCCCTAAATTTGCAGGTACGCTTTACGATTTTTCAAGAAACTAAAATTGTCATCATTGTTGATTTCCTATAATATTTTAACATTGTTACGCTGTATTATAGAGGAAAGCGCTCTACTTAGATTAATAAATTCACTTCTGATTTTCCTTGTGTAGCTTATCATCTCCAACTATTGAGAACGGAATAAAAGTCTCTCAAGTTCGTTTTCAGCAGTCGTACTTATTAATAGGAAATCAAATAGTTTCAATCGCAGATAACACCCGAACATTACTGGCAGGCACTTTACGACCTGAGCCATGCAATGGGCCACATGTAACTTCGAACGTTAGCGGCTCCGTTACCTTCCCTACAATATCTTGCTAAGTGAAGTAAGATGCAACCCAGCCGCACTTGCATTAGGTGTTACCTACGTTCTTATAGAGCATAAGTGTGTCGAGTAATGAGGATTACAAAGCAACACTGCGCGCCACCAGTACATAGCACTTGGATCAGACGTGAAGTACTTAGAAATTGTTAATTGAGTCACCAGTTTCAAAAGCAGAAAGATAACGACCCATCGGCACACTAACTACACTAGCATCAGTAAATGCACTACCAGTTCTCAGGTGGGTCACAAGCTTCAAACTGCAGCACCACGCGTCACCAGCATCAGAAAATGTTCAGTTCTCACAAACCATAAGTCATCCCAAGTCACGAGGGCTGACAGTTAGAGAAGGTCAGCCTAGCGTGATATTGCTAACAGAGCTGTGATGTATGGGGAGTGTGTGTGCATGCTGAGGAGCGACTGGCGTTCCGTTAACCAAGCGTCATGTGCTGCTGTGCGAATTTGGGCGAATATCTTGCAGGAACATTGACTCGGAGAGACTGTTGCAAGAGGCAGTGGGGTTCTGAAAGAGGCATCACCTAAGAGCTCATTTTCCACTTGAGCGCAGAACCATAGCACCATAATAGAATTAAGAACAGGCGGCGCTATAGAGAGCGCAGCTACAAAGCGTCGCAGCCGCCGATGCTGCCTCAGTATTTGCCGAAGAATTTCGAAAAGCGTTAATCAGGGTTCAGTGGCGCTGACAGCAAAATCCAGTACGATAAAGAGACGCAAAGAAAACCACAAGCGTAAAGGTATGCCAGACAAGCCTTGGTCCCGTCTGTTTGATTTTTCTGGAACCCCAAACAGAGCAGGAGCCGTTATGAAAACTATGCCAGAGAGCGCGAAGAATGGGCTATAGATCTTACAGCAGTTGTTTTGGGGAAGAATAGACTGTCTCCAATGCACGACACGGTGTGTGGCAAACCGTAAGCCATTCAAAAGAAGCTGCACTAGATGTTGAGTGGCTAAAATGGCACCATCACGGCATTGCAATACAGCTGCGTTACAGTAGGTTACTGCTAAGTTTTTAGCAGACTATAAACTTCTACTCACTGAAATCGTAAAAAACTGGCAAGTATTCTACTTTTTTACCTTAAGCATGCAAACAACCGCCACGGCTGCTCTGAAACTCCTAGTCTGTCTGGAAAGTAAGCTGGTGAGAGTAAGAGCCTACTATGTAAAATAATCATTTCGATATCTTGAGTTCTAGCAAAAAAAACATCTGATGGTTTCAAACAAGAAGAAAACTAACTCACTCATGAGCTGAACAAGTGAAATACATACAGTAACCATGGTTGCCACCTTGTTAAAAATACTTTTGTTGAGCTAGAAAATGTCTCTCATATACTGAACTGGCACATAATTTTTCGTAGTTCGTCACTGAATGACTGGTGGCAATAATAGTCTTCATGA
Organism: Parhyale hawaiensis; assembly: GCA_001587735.2. Lineage (NCBI taxonomy): Eukaryota > Metazoa > Arthropoda > Malacostraca > Amphipoda > Hyalidae > Parhyale > Parhyale hawaiensis. The sequence goes on from LQNS02000304.1 coordinate 3,384,883, forward strand.
TCCCGCTTGTTTATGCTAAAATTATTAATTTAAGAGCTTAAATTTCATAAACATAGTTATAGTCAGATTCGTATTCTATTATGAGCAAATGATAAACATTTTCCGAGGAAAAGTATGTGACATTAATTTATCGTAATTCTCGATAAAAAGCAAATATTATGATAGTTCTACTTCTAGTCTACACAGATATAACACTAGTACAAGACGGACAACAGTTTTTTTTCTGTGGAAATAACGCATCACTTCTGTACCGCACAGAGAGTGGCGTAGTGAAACCGATTTATAAGCAACATCCAAAAAGTATTGGACCTACAACACAGCCACCATCTACAAGAAACCGAACAAATGCTGTGCCCTAAATCTGGCAATTGAGGAGCAACACGAGAAAGCTGTGAGGAAGTCAGCAGCTGTTTAAAACATGGGATGACACCTGTCCAATATCTTTTCTCTAAAGTAATGTCAAGTGCGACTTGAGATATCGACGAGACGAGATGGGAGCGCTGACCATAAGGTGGAGAGTTCGCATTAAGTAAAATCCGAGTTTCCTTTCATTTAAAGAAGACGATGCCTCACTTTCCGAAAATATGTTCCAGTCCGGTAACATAAGTGGATAACATCGCGATCTCTTAATGACGCTGCGAATTTAATAGAGTAGAAAATGGAAATCTATGTAAAAACATATATTTACGTTGAGCACAAATTCTCGTAGTTAATTAATAAATCTTGGCTTTTATTATATTAGCATACATAGGAAGGAATAGCTACGAGTTGGAATCTCTTTACTACCGAAACGCACTGAGAAGAACTACCGAGCCAAATGGGACTAATTCCGCATAAAAGCCTTTTGTGTACTATGAACTTTAGCGAGATATTATTCAAGCATTGGACTCAAAACAGGCCCATATGAAGAATGCTCTTTTACTCATGTCTGCAAGGCTGGCTTCTTTCAACCGGAAATTATGCAGCTTTTTTCCATCGTAAGGTTGATGATCTGCCAGATGTGTTCAACGGAGCAGCGTCCTGTTCAGCAGCAGTACAGATGCTGTTGCCAAAGATTCAGAGAGCAAATGTGCCTATTAGCACTTTGCAAAGCAAATAATTAGGATATTTATTGTATTCAAGATGCTTCACTGCCAGAGGTATTTCTAACATCTCTGAAAGTTTTCTTGGATTATGGGACCTAGCGAATAAAATTTGCTGGTAAATTTGATCACATTGTTAAAATGTTTTCATCATCAATACAGTCTCGCAAGCCTACGTGTCTGGTATCAGGAAATTCTCATGCAAGCGTTATTAAGAAGACAGCTTTAGGCGTTCGGCAATTGTACTGAAGCTGTCTTAGACACTCAGCTTCCTCAAGGCTTTACATTTTTTGCTATGAAGTTTTCCCCTATTGCTCTTGATGATTGAAGAACATCTCTCAGCACGCAAGCACATTATTAATACGGTACATTGCAATGTACTACAATGTTTATAGCTACGTTGAAGCGTACTTGCGGAACGAAATCTAATGTTCTCAAATTTACAATAACAAATTGCGAAGAGGCCAGGATAATCTGTCCACAAACGAGCGAGAACTGCAGCCTACTTCGCTGTCCACCAGCAGCTGCAAAAAACGAGCAACGGCATGGCTTTGCTCGGCACCGCACCTGTTGCTTCCTGTGGCCGAGACGGAAAGACGCTACAGCCGCCTGGCTGATGGCCAATTCAGCAGAGTTGGACGAAATCTATACGACACTGCAGGCTATAATACGGTCCCCATATATCGCTTCATTTGCTTCGTCAGCTGCCAGATGGTGAATGGGCGAACTTTAAAGGTAAGTGACTTCCATCCCAAATAGCGGGTAATATCGCTAGCTCTGCGCAATATTGGCCTTAATGGATCATTTAGGAAAAACCACTTCCTGTCTCTGGTACTTCCAGAAAGTGAACAGCACCGCTAGGTTCACTTGCGCGGAACTGAAATTTTGAAAGGTCATCAACTTCCCATTGTAAGAGATTCTCTTAACAACGGCACTGATATTTACAGAGCGTCTCTCATTACGCGCAGCAGGATCGAATTCTCTGCATAACAGTGATGTTAGCAACAGGAAAAATTACAGCCGTAAAATTCTCGGCGGTTTCTCGAAATGAAACTTGCGATCTTATGACTTCCTAAAGAAGTTCTCAAAGTGTGGGTAGCTAAACATTTACCAAATGTTAACATGCAAACAATTAGAAGATAACTATTGCTTTCCCTTCCTTGCTTTCCAGCAATTATTAAGAAATACAGGAGATCAATACTCTCTTGGTACCTGTTTATAGTTAGCATGAATGATATATTTACCTATAAGGTCTAACGCAATAATCCGACAGACTAACTTCTGTACAAGGAATTAAAGGTAACGTTACTGTAAGTACAACAGATATATGACTCACTTTATTTAAGATGTATGTATACGGAAAATTAAACTCTGGAACTATAGGTGCCCGTAAGCCATAATCGTGTAATCAAAATTACGCTCGCCAACTGTACACAATCTCCCAAGTCGCTTCTGCAGAATGATTATCCATGACATTTGGAAAGTGACAGAGTTGCAGGAGCTTTGTAATAATTCAAAAAGAATAAACAGTTGTCACACCCACCAACTGTAGGTTACATCGACTAATTTCTTTGACGGCGTCCACGGGAACTTTGCACATCTATAATATGGATAGCGTGGTTTGTTCGTTCGTCTGTTACGCTATTCAATAACAGATAGAAGAAAATTGGACCGAATAGTTTTAAAGCACAGCAGCAGTCATCGGTCAAATAGCTTGGAAGAAAGTCGGTAAAATCTTCAAAATAATGTGAATCAGGCAGCATTATGAAGCTGACGTTGGTATATATGAAAATTTGCTTTCTTACCTAGCTATGGCATTAAACAAAGCAGAAAAATGATGGGCTATTAATCAGTACCCACGGGTCCCGAAATAGTGAGAAAAATCGAATACGACGACAAAAAATTGAAAAGCGTAAGATAAGAAAGGGATAAATTACCTCTAAACTGTGGGAAGCAGAGCTTGGAAAAAGTGTTCAAATACATTGGGGAACAATGTAATTAGTACCGTCATGTTTCCGTCTTTATCAGGACACCAGGGCGAAATCTTTGCTAACGAAATAAATTCGTGATTAATTTTAGTGGCGAATTAAAAATACTACGAAACGTTAGGCGAGATGTAAGGTAGAAGGACTGCGTAAGGAAAGACAGGAGTAAGCGACGGACGTCAGCTCAGACGGGTTGGGTTAAGTTAGAAGCACTACCTCAGGTTAAACTATGGTAAGTGAAAACATTTAAAACCGTAGAATATCCACGGGTCCCATAGAGGACAGACACCTAAATAGGAGGACAACTATACCCGTAGGAGATTAACTACCCCTTGGAAGGGCAACTACCCACTGGGAGAATAACTAACGATTTACACTAATTAACACGATACAATTAGATGAGCAACTAACTACATTAAAATCCAGTGACAAGCATACGAGCACCAGGAATTTTCCACAAACTTAAAATAAAGTTAGTAAGCCGTGAATTTTTTCACGGGTCCAGCTAGTTACATGTGAAAAGCTACAGCTACTTGCACTGCATACGAGCGTCATATTCTAAAAGAATGAATAATACAGAAATAAATGCGACACTCACCAGCTGTACATTAAGTCGATTAATTTCTCTAGCAGCATCCACAGGAACTTTATCCATGCGGTCCTTTTCCAGCTGCAGCACCCTCACCCGCAGCTGGCTGATGGTCATCTCTCGCAGCTGCAATGTAGGATTTAAAAAAATTGCAAGTCAGGGCTAACGTTGTTAATTAACAAATAAGGAAGTGCGGGCTTCTAACCTCTCCTGTAACGTAGTCAATATTGGCACCAGAGCCAGCTCGACAGGCCTTCACGGTTGCAGAATTATGCAGAGATGAATAAATGAAGAGACATGAGACTGTAGTAGGGCTGCAATGACAGTCAATCCACTTGCGTTAACTTCGTACTTGTTTCACTTCAGGTTAATTCCGTATACATGTATTTACTTCAATTGTAACACACCTCTACTGCACTGTAATTCTGTAACCATTAGCTAACTCATAAAAAAAAAACAGTTCGCATCGGAGCGTAAGAATAATGATGATATTTTGAAATTGTACTTAAGTTACTGAATAGAAATAGAATTATAGAAATTGACAGCGTTCTCCTGAAGCTACCAATAACACATATTGCAAAGGCGACCGATTAACAGGCACTGAATCGTAAAATCAGATCTGATAACAACTTGAATAAAAAAGCTTATGGCCTAAAATTCTGCACGGTATATCATCTTCGCACCGACGTATCAATTTATGCTGATAAAGTGCTGAAAAAAGAAGCCCTTAAACAAATAAATAACATGTAACATAAGAAAGATAGACATGCAAATACACAAGGGTCTTCATTAAATGAATAGGTTATTTTTAATCTACACAGCAAGTTCTGTGATCGCTTTGAAAAAAATATTTGATCACTTTTTCTATGGAAGAAAACTTATAGCAGTAATCATAGCACTGCCATTTTCAATATTTTACAAAATATGGAGAGTTTAAACTGAACTCTTCGAAGCTCCATGAAATTGCTGGCTGTTCTTTGGAAAAACCAATACAAACTCATTTTCTTTGCTCATAAATAATAAGTAGTACGGCAACCAATTCTTTCATAAGAAACGAAGATCTCAGCCTTTGCTAAACATAGTCTTCTTGGCATTTTTTCCATATAAAAAAAAGTGCACAATCAGTCTCTGTACTTCTTCATGATAAGCAAAGCCTTTGGCACTTTTCCGTAACAAACGAAGCGCTGTTCACAGAACGGAACGGAACTGGAGCAAAAACTCCATGGCGCAACACGGCCTAAAAATACGCGCAAGTTTCAATGATAAATTTGGGCGCAGCGATGGAGGCTTTGTACAGCGGAGGCGGAGCGCGGTGTCTCGTGCGCACGAGTGCCGTGCGGTACACGGAAGCTATGTAGGCTACAAGGTACGTTTATGAAGTACTTAGAGCAGAACGAACTGTGTGAAAAGTTACTTCGGTTCACAGTAGCGTAAACATTTCTGCTTATTGGCGAGTTACAAATCGCTGGAAACACTGAAAGTTTACACCACAAGGCAATTTTTGGGGAGGAAGGGAGTTTGCGGGAATTTTGCGTGTGTTTTGGAGAGAAGTTCATTTCAGTAGTATATTAAAAGCATGTTTTAGGCTTTTCTGCTGTAATGATACTACCCGTTTTTTTCGCATTTAATATCTGCTTGTTCTGCAGCATGAACTTTAGAGGTCTTCGCCGTGCGGTGACATTAGACATATCTAAGTCTTCAGTAAAGCTACCTGTATGTACGACAATGAGGTTTTATTGGTTTTACTTTGACAAGATTTTAACAAGCTCTATCACAAAATGTTTGACGTAAGAAGTAGTGTCTTGAATCAAGGTTGACAATATCAATCTTTCATGTTGGCTTTAGCAACGACAAGAATTTGGCTGCAGTAAAACTGCGTATCAAACAAAAAAAAATTATACTCTGGTGAGCAAACTTCTGCGATGCGCTAATCACTGCAGCTATGTAACGCGTGTCCCAACAGGCAGCTTTGTACAGCAAAGAAACAATTACTGAAGGTGCAACAAAGCCCATAGGGGTCGCAATAACCGCTGATGCACACAACAATACTACTGGCAAGTGTAGCAAGTTCAGCAAACAATACAGCGGGTGGTAGGCCCTGTTCACTGATCAAGGCACAAGTGTGACGTCACTAAAGACAAAAGTTAGGACCTCTGAAGAAGCTGAACAACAGCCCAGGTGATGACACTCCCTGTTGCTGCTAATAGAGGCGGAGGAAGCTGTGACAAAACTACGACGAAAATCCGAAGAGGATAGTTACGAAGTACAAAAATCTCTCCCAAATTATGTGGATGTATAGAATATGTTTTTCAGCTAATGGCTGACAGCTGTGCAGGTGTACATGAAGGAATCCATAATATTGCATGGCTAAAAAGATTTTGGCCCCAATGATCAAAATATTATTGGAAATTACTAATGAAAGTTCGCGAAGAGAGTCGTTTTCGCTCTAAAAATTCAGCTGAACTTTTTTTACATAGCTCTGTTGCATTATTAAATTGTATTTTTTCTTTATACGAAGACCATCAATCAGAAAGTGTCATGTGTAGTATTTTTGGTACTAAGCCCTTCCCCAGTCGCACCGTAAACACTGCACTTCCAATACAACAAAAAAAATATTTTAATGCAAGAATGTACCTAGTGAGTACCTATAACTAATAGTAATAATTTCACACCGTCCCAGAAGCTGATTTATGGATTTAGTTTTATGGGTCGCCCAGATTTCTGCTGGGGCAGGAAATGCTTTAGGAAGACTTTATAGTAAATCAGAGCACTGTAGGGGCCACCACTTGCAGCCAAGACACTAAAGTAATAAGAACCTGAATGCCACACACCTCAGACTTGCTGCTCTTGTACCTTCTGCCCCCAGTGGCAGCAGTTTTTCACCGCGAACAAATACGTAAACACTGCGTAATGATTTCTTTAGCATTCGAAGCGACCCCCGAAAGACATGCTCCTATACCAGAGCTAAACAGCCCCATCGCTAATGTTGGCACTGATCTGGCAACGGAGAAATTCTGGGATTTTTGGTGCTCGTAAATAAACGATGCAATTGTTTACTAAACTCTTTTCTTATGTGTGTGACAGAACATATAGTTACAAACAGGAAGACTGATACACCAATAACGATCCAATGTGTGAATGTTATTTTATTTATTTACTTTTTTTTATTAAAATCGACTAAATCCTACTTAAATATCACATAGAGTCAGTTAAAAAAATAATTTGGCAATGAAAACATGTAACTGTTATGTACACGAAAAATTTAAAATTTTCGACAACATGTTGGCTCCTAACTGCAGCCACAATTAACATAATAAAATTGGTTCAACATACCAATGGACACAGTCAAAAATGACATTTTCCTTTGAGAGAAATATAAGCGCGTACTTTAATGTTGAAGGCTGACGTATTCCCTTATATAGCCGTAACAGACGGAGTGAGGATAAACATGAGTTGCATATCATGCGTACAGGCCATCAATGTGTCAGTCGGTAGCTAAGCGTGGACAAACTATGGCCAGGATGTCACTGAGCGTCAGCCATAAACCAGCTCCAGCCTATAGGCCTTCCGGTCCGCAAACAGCCTCGGAATGAAGAAAGCATGGAACGAGTCTAACACAGAAGGCCATTCCTGGCCATGATTTGGGCTTTCGATTCCCGATATTGGTCAAGCATGAACTTCAGTGAACTGTCAGACATAATTGCGTTTTTACAGGAGTCAAAATTAACCGATATTTTATGTTGCTCAACACCAGGAGGTTTCTAAAACCAATTTTCATTTTCCACGTTTAATAGAAACAATAACGATACGGTTTGTTTTTTCTTGCAAGAGATGTGCACTAATGACACAAAGATGCAACGGACAGAAGGCCAGCAGCATTTACTGTGTATAGCGTAAAAGTTATAAGTAGTAAATTGTTTTACAGAATACGAAGGGGTTTAGACTGACCACATCTGCAGCACAAGGCAAGACGCTAGCAAAATCGAGACATGACATTCAATTTATCGTTAAGAAGGCCAAATGAACGTAGTCTTTTCTTGTTATGGAAGTAAAGAAAGCAGTAATATTATTCCATACTGTACTTTCAGTACCAAACAATGTACTCTAACGACGCAGCAACGAAAGGGGAGGAACGCCAGCATTTACCGCATTGTGTCAAATATATCATTTAGCACCAAGCATTCCGTGCAGTATCGACAAATATATACATACAAAAACGATCTAGGAGCTCAAGAAGCATATTATTAATATCGTTCTGAAAGTAGCAAATAGCAATGTAATTTAAAAACACATCGATAGGCGTGCATTGACGACACAGCGCCGCAATGGATGGTCACCATCACCAGGACCAAGTCACACTCATGACACTCACCTTGAGTTCATCAATTAAGCGGTCGGTTGAGGCGACGGAACTCAGGGACTCTAGGGACGTGAGTCCTGCCTCCAGCTCGTGCTGTAGTGACTCCAGCACACTGCCCGCCAGCCTGCGGCCAACAGAGGCACTTATTTAAACTCCAATACTGAGACTTTTCAAAGATATTTATTATAGTCAAAACTCACCAGCTTGACACCTTAGTCCCCGTGTGCTTTAAAAATTCAATTTACTTCCATGAAAAGAAGCATACAGTGCTTCCAAGTCGAACGTGCCTAAACACCGTGACTAAACAGGCGACTAAAATGAAAAATCGCTGATTCAAACAAGGGGAAATGTAGGAGTAAACTTTGCACCAGAAAGACTAGGTGTGGAGAGAAGTCTCCCAATATCAGAGAGAATGGGTGTGTAGCTAATTCTTCTGTAAAAATACCCCTCAAATATATCAACTATGCTTGATTCATGAGCTATTTTAACTATGTATATACAATAATTGCAGATCTATACGGATCTGCCACAGCGGTCAAAAGACAAAACTCAATCTGACCTCTGGTGGCAATTTACTCACTTCAGTAGAGTTTTGATCTACACTTATAATTATATTAAGAACTTCAGAATCCATGGATATCGCCTTACATAGAAAAAGTGTAAGAAATCATGAACACAAGTTGAGAGATTATGAAAATAGTACGGTTTCTCCATTTTAGAAAATGAATCTTTTAGAACTGCTTGAGGAGATGAAGACTGAAATACTATACTGTTAGACAATATTTTCGTCCCTCGATATTAGAACGCAAGTGAAATACATAAGAGATACCATGAACTTATTTGTCAATAATTGAATCAGTGATCAAATTCCTTACCGAGTCTTTGAAGGCTGGTGACGATGGCTTTGCTCTTCTACTAAAGTTTCGTACTTTTCCTTCAATTCTTGTAATGCTCGACGCGTTTGTCTGAAGGGAAATTTTATACTGTCGTCAGAGGAGGGTCTCCATGATACTAAATTAGAATAATTGCATACATACTACGCTTAAAATTCGATTGTACACTTTAGGGGGACGTGCCTGCATCGTTCCAGATCATAAGGAATTATATAAAATTTTGTAATTATATAGATAGGGCACTAGAAAAGCAAATATTTGACACAGTAGGGTGCCATGCATATTTCCCACTACAAATACATACATCTCTGAATTGCAAATTTCAACCGGAAAATAATTGACACACGCAGTTCAGAATCAGCGTAACGGGAATAGATGTTGAAATTACGCCAT
>LQNS02000304.1:3394284-3432387 GCA_001587735.2 Parhyale hawaiensis
GATCAAATTTTGGTGCAGATCGGTTGGTTCGTTTGTATGTTTGACTCATATTTGTCATAACGTTTGTTAACAGTATAACTCAAAAAGTTATGAACGGATCTTCAAAAAAATCGAACAAGCTGTTATTAATAGAAAGAGGCACAAATGATTAGATTTTGGAGTTTATGCGAAGAAAATTATGGCTTCAGAGCCAATTTGAATTTTTGCTACCGTTGGCTCACTTGGCGGAGGTATGCGCTCTCAGAGTGCTCTAGTTGATATATGTATCTGTTTTACCCTTGAACTCACATAGCCAGTTTGCACGACAGTCTTTTGAACGCTTTCTTCCAGCTAATCGTCCAAATGCGTTGCTTTGCCACTTTAACGTAAAAAGTACACATAACTTCCTAAATTTTAATTCGTTGAAAATTTTAATGTGATATCAAGACGCTATACGAGTAGCGTTTGCTGAGTCCAACTGACCGGACGGGTAATTGTCGAACAAATACTGCGGCAGCTTCAAATTTCTGTTGTGGGAAACCTTTCAAAAACATTGGAGCGATCTGCTAAGAGAGCAGTTATAAAGGTTGCCATTTTTTCCTTCTCTGACCGAACCTGGGAGACCAGATGAAAAGTTTTGATTGTGAAATTTCTCAAAATTTGTTTTGTTTCGAAACTTAATGGTTACTTTACTATTTAAGGTGCCATCGATTAGAACAGTACCATCGAAATAAGGAACTCTGATTAGTTTTACACTTTCCGGACTTTCAATTCTGAGCTTTTGCTTCAATATTTTTGATCGCTTTTCAAGCGATTATCCCCAATTGATTGGGCTTGCGACCGACCAGAATTAAGTCTAAAACCGTTTTACCGGCGCGGGAATATCGCCTAAAACTTGATGCAAGTAGCGAAACTAACGCTTATAGCCGAATAGTCGGGGAATTTTAAGCTAATGAGATTAACTTATCTAAGTGGAACTATCCTAGATTACAACGCCTAGATTAATGATACTTTTAACATGTTTCAACAAGTCAATAACTTACTCAGTTAATTAGCGTCTAGGCTTCAGGCTTCGCTCAGTTATCTGGGATATGCAAATTTTCTTGCCGTTGGTGTTGTTGAAACTATCTTGAATTATTCAGTTTTGAAGGTTTTCTTTTTATACTTCAAGCAATGCTTATGTTTCGAAATTCTTTACTTGTCGTTCATGATTAATTCTTAGGAGACACGTCATGGATAAAGTAGGTGATTTAAGTCATTTAGTTCTTCGAAAGTTAACATAGGAAAGTTTTTTACTTACTGCTCGAAATAATATTCAGTTTGTGTTTTATGATGGTGTAAGGAGTTAAATTATGTAATTTAGCTCTCAACAAAGCTTTTCATCTTTAACTTGGGTAACTAAATCCAACGTTTATCCTTTGATTACATTTAGCACATTATTTTGCTTGTATATTATGTTCATTATTTGTTTTCAAACTAACTTTATGTATCGAATACTAACTAACGGTAATTGACAAGCAATCTTCGTTGAGATATGTTCTTAACATAGTGACCAATATTTTTGCCAAAAAATGTAATTATCCTTTTATTTTTACTATTCATGGTTTCTCTTGCCTCTTTGCGTTCATGGTATCCTCACTTGAGCTGATAGCCTATGTTTTGTTTTTCTAATCATTCAAATATACAATTCTTCTTCGCGGCTCTTTCTCTTCCATGGTTTCTCTGTTCCTTTTTCTTTTGGAGTACCACCCGTCCAGTTTATTTTGTGCCTTCCCAATAGTAAATACTTTCTCTAAGCAGCCGATATCATCTGATGTTCTCTCGTGTAAACATCTTTTACTTGCCAAAAATATTCCAGTTCAGTTGGGAGGATAAAATTTATTAGTACAGGCTTCTAGTTCTTACCCTTCTGCCTCGTCTTATCGATTATGTGCAATAATTCCCATGAAAAATGAAGGTGCCGTGCATGTGAGGTTCGTGCTCGCCTCTTAAGCAGCGTTCGCCGAACCAATAACGATTTCCGTGAAGTGGCGCCCCCCTTCTTTTGTTTGATTTTTTTGCTCAAGTCGTGCAGCAGACCTTGGCCTCTCAGATACTGTGCAGCATTCGCCACTCAATTGTCTATCTTACTTGGAGTGCAACTAACTGCTGCGTCGGTTTTTTGCTGATGTGTCTTGTTTAACGTCACTCGCCTCCTGTTTACTTGCATCCTTGATTTTGTAATTTCACTTGTTAAAATCTTTCTATGTATTTCCCGGGACAAAATCTTTCGATGTATTTCGCTGAGATATGTGATTGTCATCGAATTTCTCTCTATAATGTTCATAATGTTCAATTTTTGGTTTGTTCAGTGGATTAATTTTCAAGACCTACTGTCTTGTTTTACAAACTTAAAAATAACTAACCTATGCTATTGAACATCGGTAGAAAATTTTTTTATTTCTTTAAAAGCAGATTACATATACCTGCTAATCGGATATTTTATTATTAGTTAGTGTTGTTGAATTGTCACTCTACTCACAGTATGAGTAAAAATCCGGAAAAATAAATCGGTATAATAGCTGCCAAGGCAATCGACTACGTAGGTCCGGTTTGCGGTAAGGTGTGATAAATGGATTTCACCTTATGGCACACGTGAGTCATAAGACAGTCTATGGTTCAATGTTGCCGGTAAAACCAGATGATTCCTGTTAAGTCTAAGGCCGTACGCTCCTGTCTGTCCGATGTATCTCCTATTTACGCCCTGCAAAGAGTCTAGATTTTAAATGTGTATTGATATGAACAAAATGTTTTTCTGGCTAATACGAGTAATTTTGTAGCCCATTTTTTCATAATCTTACAGGCATCATTACCTCCGCCAAGGAGGTTATGTTTTCGTCGTGTCTGTCTCTCTGTCTGTCACCAAGATAACTCAAAAAGTTATTAACCGATTTGGAGGAAATTTACAGGGATTGTTAAGTATCTTAGGAGGAACCGATGATTACCTTTTGGTGAAGATATGTCTATCCGTTTGTTTGTCTGTCTGCCTCATTTTGTGCAATGCAATAACTCAAAAAGTTATGAATGGATTTTGATGAAATTAACATGAGTGGTTAGCTATATAACAAAGAGTAAATGGCTAAATTTTGGTAATGATCCGTTATTCGTTTGTCACTGTTTTTAATTTTATGTTTGTTAGCACAATAACTCAAAAAATAATGAATGGATCTTTATGAAATTTATAGAGGTTGTTATTAATGTTAAAAGACATGAATGATCAAATTTTGGTGCAGATCGGTTGGTTCGTTTGTATGTTTGACTCATATTTGTCATAACGTTTGTTAACAGTATAACTCAAAAAGTTATGAACGGATCTTCAAAAAAATTGCACAAGCTGTTATTACTATCAGAAGGTACAAATGATTAAATTTTGGAGTTTATACAAAGAAAATTATGGTTTCAGAATCAATTTGAATTTTTTGCTACCATTGCCTCGCTTGGCGGAGGTATGCGCTCTCAGTGTGCTCTAGCTCTCAATGCCATAACTCAAAAAGTTATGGATGGATTTTTATGAAATTAACATGAATCGTTAGGTATATAACAAAAAGTAGATGACAAAATTTTGGATATGATCCGTTTGTTCGTTCGTTCGTTTGTCACTGTTTGTAATTTTATGCTTGTTAGCACAATAACTCAAAAAATAATGAATGGATCTTTATGAAATTTATAGGGATTGTTAGTAATGTTAAAAGACATAAATGATTACATCTCGGCGGAGATCGGTTTGTTCGTTTGTATGTTTAGCTCATGTTTGTCTTAACGTTTGTTAGCAGTGTAACTCAAAAAGAGATGAACGGATATTCAAGAAAATTGCGCAAGCTGTTATTGCTATCAAAAGGCACAAATGATTGGATTTTGGAGTTTATACACAGAAAATTATGGTTTCAGAACCAATTTGAATTTTTTTGCTACCGTTGCCTCGCTTGCTGGAGGTGTGCGCTCTCAGAGCGCTTTAGTTGATGTTGTTGCTCTTCTATGCATGCAATGGGAGGCATAGAAATTCAGGAAGTTCAAAAATTATGAAATAAAATAAAGCAATTGAATTCATTACAATGTTTGGACATTATATTGTTTGGATTACTAACTCCTAAACGTAAGTTGTTTAATTAGTGCTGAGTTGAATTTGATTCTTGTCTGTGTCATTGAAATTTTTTCTACTTTCTGTTGTCCTTCACACAAATTCTCTTCACAATCTTTCCATATTTTGGCTCATTTATGCTGTCGTTTTCATCTACCCAAGAAGTATTTTTGGCTTTTTGGGTTCTGAAAAGTATTTTGCTTATTTATAAAATAGTCAGTAATGTAGGTACTTATCACAAACATCCATGATTGTAGCAATTAACAACACGGGTTTTATCTTAATTTATATCTGATTATTCTGGAATAAGTATTGATGAAAACTAGTTTTCTATTTATGAGTTGCTTGGCTTTATATTCGACTAGTGAAATACAAAATTGCTTCGTTTCCAACCAATTGCAGATCAGGAACATGGTCGTCTATACCTACGACTGAACTCCAAAAAACAAACTATTGCGCCATTCAGGATTATTATAATACTAGTAGGCCCGTGCGTGAAAAAAATTACGTGATAATCGATATGTTTGCTTAATAAAGGCCAGTGCGGAATTTTCGCTTCTCTGAATTGCTTCTTCATATTCGTCATTGATAATTTGACCTAATCTCATTCTGAGGTTCATCCTATTCCATTCTCCTTCTTTCACGTGCTTCTTCCATATTGATAGGCGGAAGTAAAATCTTAAGTAAAACACTGCAGTAAACTTGAATGCAAATCCAGTTAGCTTATATGCAATGTGAGCGTTCGGTAGCCATGATGCAGCTAAATTCAAATATCTGCTTCATTGAAGTACTGAATTTTGGCCGATGAAGAGATAACTGCTCCGTCAAAGAAAAACTGCAATATAGAAGAAATAATTGTCTACTGCCCGTGAAAAATCATCCCTTCGTGAGTGCTCCGTTGATGATCTACTGAATTTATACTACGTGACCTGAGAGAAGAAAAAAGTTGAAACATCAGACTCCAGAAGCTGCAAATATCTTTGCTTCGATTTCAAGAAACGTTTCAAGGAAGAAATGTATTCAGGTAAAGGGTTAAGGGTCCCACTTTCGCCATCATCTGCAGCCTGGTCATCGATCTTCATGAAAATGCGACTTAATTACAAAATCTGCAACCTGGCCTATTTTCCACCTATCTATATCCTTAAGAAGCGGACACGAAATAAATACACCAAGCGTTTTTTATACTAGGAGTAAAGAGAAATTATTTCAGGCAGTAATACTGTCCACGCTTTTTACAACGAGTGATGAAGTTATTTGTTCGCCCTGCCGTACTCAGTAAATTAAGTTCTAAAAAAATGAAAACGCCTTTATGCATGTACTGCGTCTTGAAATAAGGATTTATGGTTAGAGTGAAATTCTGAAATTTATTGGTGGGGGAAATATTGAAGGCAGCTTCAAGGAAAGAAAGACATATTACCTTTGAGAGACTTGAATATGAAGTTAATTCTGCTTGTTATCTTGTACAAATTGAAATATTACAGAGTTGGACCAACGTTTTGTTCCAGGGAAGTTTATTTTTACAGCAATGAAGACGTTTTCTCGAACCAACACGTTGATTATTTACGTCTTATGTTCAGCAGCCTTATTGTTGTTCTCTTTTTGATACTGCGAATATTACTCAGTATTGTTCGCCGAGCATACATTATTTACACTGTCTTGAAGCCATTTACATAATCATGTTAGCAGTTTATTTCAGTGCAATTACCTACTCTGGCATCTTTGTACAACCGCATACTATCGTAATAATGCCAATTCGTAAATTTCACTCGACAATGATATGTGCCAGAAAAATTACGTTTTTGCTATGAATTTCTAGAACAAATGTTGTGTCTATTCTAAGATGGACTAGAGCACTCTGAGAGCGTATACCTCCGCCATACAAGGCAAATGCAATGAAATATTTAAATTAGCTCTGAAATTATGATTACTTTTGTATCAGTACCCAAATCTATTCATTTGTGCGTTTTAATAATTAATGGTAACAATAGCTTCTGTAATTTTATTGAAGATCCTTTCATAACTTTTCAACTTACGCTGCTAACAAACATTTTGACAAACATTAGTCAAAGACACAAACAGACCAACCGATCAACACCAAAATTTGATCATTCATGTCTTCCAACATTGCTGCAATTTGCATTTCTGCAAATTTTTCAAAGATCCGTTCTTAAAATTTTCACTTATTTTTTGCCAACAAGCATAAAATCAAACACAAAGACAAACGAATTGTCACAAAAATTTGGTCATTTAGTCTTTGCAATATACCGAACAAGTCCTGCAAATTTGATAAAAATCTATCTATAACTTTTTGAATTATGACAATAAGAAAACAGAGGCAGACAAACAATTAATTAAACGGGTGAACGGATCTACACCAAAAGTTAATAATCTGTTCCTCCTAACATACCTAACAATGCCTGTGAATTTCGTTCAGATCCGGTGAAATTTTTTGAGTTATCTTGGTGACAGACAGACACACAAACAAACATGTGACGGCGCCAATGCACTGGAGATGTGACGCGCCCTTGATAGGCTATAAATACTAGCCGGAACATACAGCAGACAGATCATTGCAGTGCCGACGACCAACAACGGTCTGTGCTCACGGGTGTGTCACTGAATATCCCGCTAGAAGACCTGTCTACCTTAAACGTCTAAATAGTTATAGGGTGCTTGTGCTATAGACATACGCATTGTGCACCAATATAGGCATTGTATAGTGTTATAGACTACCTGATCATAATGTCAGTGATAACCTGTGCTATAGACTATAAATATATGGAATAGGAGTACCTCTGTGTCTTACTGCCAGCAACTGGCGAACCTACGGTTGTCCGTGAAGAATAGTGAGAATCCAGAAGTATCCCCGATACAAGTGATAGGAGATCACTAACAGACGTACCTACAGACTATTATTGAGAGTGTCTGAAAGCAGTTCTAACTGGGAACACTTATACGATACGATATACACTTATGCTGGTGAGGATTGCCCGAGCAGTGGCAACGCGAACCAGTGTACCTACCCCGTGTAAGGGCCGGTTGGGAAGTTACAATAGCAAGACCCCCAACTAGCGCTCGTACAAACACGACGAAAACATAGCCTCCTTTAAACCGTGTTTGCACTTGGGATAGCATTTAGTCAAGTTGTAAGTAGCTACTTGTCACTTGACTAACTACTTACCAGAACTCGTTCACACTATATTATGTTTGAAGTGTGTATAGCGCATTAGTGGCTACTCCCTAATGAGGGGCTACTCCCAGCTCACTTACCTGAAAAATAGAACAGAATGAATTGAGAATTTAGTCCAGTAGATTAATAACTGACTAAACAACTTGACTAAAATCTTACCGTTCGGCACTTAACTACTCACCACTTGACTAAATACTATCCCAAGTGCGAACAACGCTTTAGAGATTATATATTCGGTCGGAAACTCACTTTACTGTTTATAAATAAAGAAGTTCGTGGATATCATAAAACTACATTTGGTTTTGGCCATTCTCATCACATTTTTTTTATCACGATGCTGTCCATAAACTTGATAGCTTAGAATTTTTAGTGTTCTATTTGCCAATTTCATAAACGCAATCACTCCCATAATAACGTTTAACTTGAAACTAACTGACCTGAATTGCTGCCGATGATTTTGTATTTCAATATTTACGAAAAAATTTCACGCGCAATGGGTTTGGTCGATAAAAAAGTTCCTTATGTAATTTATAGGCAATCAGCTCCCTCTGGTGGTTGCCACGCACGGTTCATCACTCACCGGTCTGGCGGATACTATCTCTGTGAAGGTCTTGCTCTCAGGTGTTCCTCAGTTCATCGCGGGCCTTGGTGGGGTGAAGTGTCGCGCAGCCGAGCTCCTTGGATTGTTATGTACTCGCACAAATGGTTTTCAATGTGCCGCGCAGCCTTTTTTCCTTTGATACCAGCGGGATAATCAGTGATTACAGAAGTCACTCCGTTTTATTCTATCTTTGGAGTAGAAAGAAATGATGCCATTCTGGAAGAATTTTGGAAATTCTGTCGAATTTTTCGACAGCAAAGATAAACAGTTTTACTGCTCGATAATTTTTCAGCCGGTAACTACGGTTACTCACTTGTTTCTTTTTTCTTGTATGTTGTGAATTTTGTTTTTAAATGCTGTTTTATTTTTTATGCATTCCAACTTTAGAATCTTCCCGGGGCGGCGATTCGTTTGAAAAAAAGGCTAATTGTAAACCGTCGTTATTGACCTATATTCCCGTGTCTAAGAAGCTTATTTAGGGAGAGGTACGTACGCAGTATCGGATATTGGCAATCGAATGCTTTTGAAGTGAATATGGACAGTAAATTTTACTCTTCAAAGATGACATTTGATTATTAAAACGTAGCATTTTCTAGAACTGGCGTTTGCTTTCATGCAAATACTGAGTTCAGAATTCAGCACTAACTGAACATAGAACGCATCTTGGCGTAAGACCTTCACCCGTTGTGAGAGAAAATTTCATCATCATTTTCAATGGCCAGCTAATCTTAGTATTTTTGCATGGGTTGCATCGAGGACAGCCAACCAGACTCCCTGCAAAAAATTATGAACTTTACTCAACGCCTTATACCACTTTTTGGGTGGGCTGACAAATATATATATATAGATATATTCAACAATATATTTGAATCTTCAACGAAAACATTATCACCTCTCTCACTTCCTTCGCGGGTGGTGAACATAAAATTATCGCAGAACGTTCTGACTCGCTGCTGCAAATGCTGCTATTGAAGTTTGAGAAAAATACTTGTTCATTATTTAATAAGTAGCGGTCACTCCCTGCGGGGACCTTGTACAGTAGGGTTACCTTAGCCTCTGGCAGTCCTTCGAAGCTCATTTTCCTTTTCCAGTTTGCTTCTTCCCTTTTCATAGGCCTACTAATGACGTTTTGTTCTGTTGTTCCTCTTCTTTTCTAACTGTGCCCTTGCGTCCTTGATTCAGTGTGGGATCGAACAGCCTCGTCCAGGAGTTCATGTTCTTCTTTCGACATACTTTGTGTCCCTTCCTTTCTTTTCTTTGGATTACGCTGTCGACTGGCAGGCTTAAACTAGCACCATGACAGATTAATAAATTTACATAGCCAAATACAGCCAGAGTAAAGGTTCGAGCGGCAAACCGATAAGAGTTCAACTTCTGCTTATGGGAATAATAGTTACGTTGTGTAAAATTAGTCCTGCCATTTGATATTGTGTAGAAGGGAGTGTAAATCGCTGAATACGATAATGTTGCCTCGAGATGCTTAACACATAATAGAAAATTCAAGGATGTAAAATGTCAGTGTGATAGAAAATTGTGTGTTTGAGCAATATACGAACGACACTTTGGGACATATAGGTTGTAGTAGAAGAATATAATCATGTAGTATATCGAGACATAACTTCTCCCGCATAAACAATCGCGTGAATCTCCACGAAAAACAATGGTGTGGAGGCTGAAGTTCTTGTGCAAATTATGTCTATGCGTTTTAGGAGAATGTGCTTTCAAGCGTGCACTCAATATATTCTATTTATTTCATCATTTCATGCAACTTTCCTTCCCTACGTTATTAATTTTGAAAGATATACATAATGGGCATAATAGTTTCGCTTATAGTAGCTATTTTGTTTCGTCTGCACGAACGTTGAAATGCACATTGCAGTGTACCGTTTTTAGTAAGTAACGAATTTGCAATAGAAACTGGTTTTGATTAGGGTTGGACACATACTCTGTCTCGATGTATTATAACATGGAATTTGAGTATGGGTATATGCACGGCAGTGAGCTGCACGTCATCAAAGAAGAGGGAGAAGAAGGTGAGTTGCAGTAACTTTGGCTATTGCACGCGACGCAATTTTGGTAGTACATTTTTACTTTATTGTACTTCTTATGCATCTCACTTCGCAAGCCAGTTTGAAGGTAGTCCACATATACTTGTGTAGTTTTTTTTACAATATCATTCACGCAAGTGGTTGAGATACTGTTAGGGGCGGAAGTCATTATCAGTTATTTAATATTGGAAAAATACCCGTAAGATATATTATTGTGAACGATTCTTCAGCGAGTGATGGGAGGGATTATCTAGAAATGCCTGTATATTACGTATAATTGGGTCACTAAACTAGTCATTTTTCTAGTTAAATAACTGCCCATCTTTTAAAAAACTTCTTCACATGTCTACACGTGCACCATCTGCTTATCGTGCTGCTGGTGTATGTAATATTTACTGATATAAGAGATACCGGTATTTATTGCGTCTAAGTTATTTTTCACACTTTTGCCATAGTTAATTCTTTATTACTCTTTCTCTTTTTTTGTTAAGTGTTTTATGAGCGAGTCGTAGCTTAGATAGCTTGTATGTACGCTCTCTTATCATCGCTGCAAATACTGAAAGTTAAAGTCAGATTATCATAACACTTACATACCGTACAACGCTTCATAATACGGAATTCAATTACTAACTTTCATGAATGTCCTGTGACTGTGTGCTGTGTACCACTGATGGATTGCGTGGGATGATACTTCAAATCTTTACGTCTGCAATTTTCATTGGTTCGATTTTCTCACAATTTTTACTGCCAAACTGTACATCTTTGATCTCGATACTGTCGCACGCGGAAAATTTAATTTTACGAGGGCAGTAGATACATAATTGTCGAAAAAAGACTGCGTTTTAGTTAGTTTTGCTGATATCAACTCAGAGATTTTTCCTAGTGTAAATTGACTGGTACTCGTACCGCAATTCGAAAATACTAAGTAAGCAGATGACGTATTTATGTATTGTACGTTGTGTGTATTGCTGAACAATTTACGTAACATCATATACTGCGATATCACGATGACGCTCTATATGAATACAGTGTATTTATGTGAATTTTTTTTGCTAATCTTTGATTATTTTAAAGTGTCAATGGGACATCGACTGATGCTACCATATGCAGTTGATTTTTACGCAGTCGCACATTCAGTAATTTTTTCTTGTTAGGTAAAAGGGATGTACAGCATCGCGTGATCCTGTCTTCTGTACGTTTTCTTATACATTATAATAAAACAATTGTATCGCTGTACTAAATATAGTGGCTTAACTTTCACTAGGTGTAATGTTAGAGCAGGTAACGAGTAACGGGAGCGTTACGCCGCCATGACACCCACCGACCAGGGAAAGTCACGTAACCGAGTGTAGCCCATACATGTGACACCGTGACTACACTACGCCGTTCATCCTCGGTAACCTTCACTCATTCACGCCTCACTTTCCTTCCTCCGTTCTTCCTTCTTCTTTCGCTGCCACTTGACTGCCTCTGCGGTGCCTCTCACGGCACGGAGGACCTTAACAATGGTCTGCTGGCAGACCCCGCCGTGACGAGGCGTTTTGAGTACTTTATACAAATTGTTTTTCCTACCACTTTTAATAGAGTACTCAATGCATGTATTAGAAGATAACTAGATAACTAAAGAGTCCTAGCAAAAACCGACAGCTCACAGCGAAGCACAACATCACGCGATAACATTGTGACCGAATGATTGCCCGTCCGGAGCGGATTAAGTCATCCAGTAAGGTTACACAGGGGGAGAGCGATACTGTCACCTAGATAGTCTCGCTTACCCTTTGCTTCAGCTGGCTGTAAAAACGAGCTCATATTAGAATATGCCTGGAAACCGTGCTTGCCGATAGTATGTATATGTTGAAATATAATGGAGGGCATCAGTGCATCACCGAGCTCGATATTACTACTTCATTTCTGGAGCATGTGGCGTGCTTGATTACTTTTATAATATACACTAGCGATGATACAAAGTTTTGATGCGAGCGACATTCGTTGATATTTTATTTAGAAAAAAACATTTGTTCTATCGTGCCTTGAATAATGCCAGTGCCAAAATTCCCCTTATCGCCAATCCATATCGATACAATCAGGAGAAAACTGCATCATTCATCAAGCCGGTCTGTATCAGCGCTTGCTTGTCTATAGCTTAGAATTCATGAGAAGCTTCAAAGCAACTGCGCCCACTTTGATACATTTTTGTTCCCAGTTTCATCATTACCTGTTAATTACGCACTTTAGTTAAAGCAGAGTCGCACTCAGAGGAATTTTTTAATGATTCTAAAGCTCTAATAAAATTACAAGGGTGCAATAAGTGGATAAGTTCAGTAATTTATCTCTTAATGCGATGATTTTTAATTAATCAGTGCTCTGTCAAGTTATATTTCAAAGGTTGATGTTCTTTGTGAATAATTATGTTGGGAATCACAATGTATTCGATTGAAAACCTGAAATAAGTTTTCGTACGGTCCTCATGTTGTGAATACTTCAAATTCGTATTTGTTCTGTTGAACACTGTTCAGTATGTTCGCGTATGAATAGGTGATAAGGAACATATGCGCATAGAGTACTATCATTTTGAAGTGTTGGTCAGTTATATCACTGATAGCTAATCCAAGAGTCCAGCTCTTAGACGTGACGACGAATTTCATTACAAACAGAAACCGGCCTAATGCCTAGAACCACACGTGCTTCAACTAAGAGTATTTAGGTTTTGGTGACCAACGCAGCTTGTTATTTGTAATGGATTTGTTATGAACCTTTACATTGCTGTTGCTTGTGATATGGATTTTGCTGCAAATTTTACATTATACATACATGACTTGATCATTTAATAATTAACCAAAATTTGTGAACGATGCCGTCTTGAATTGAATAGATTCTTGAGTTCACGAGCTGCTGATAAAATTGTGCTAGTGAAATTTTAAAATGTCGGTTTCAGTTGATGCTGGATACAAATTTCTAAAAAATCGACCTCACGGCTTACATTTCTGCATACAAAAAGCCCTTGTCGACCGTATCGTTGAAGAAGTAGTTCACTTATACGTTTCTCTTCAGGGAATTGGATTATTGCAATGGCTAAGAAAAGGGCTGCTATAGAGCTCATTTTACGTTCATTCATGCTTCGTCTGTAATAGTTGGTTCTGGGATATCAAGATACTTCCGAATGTTTCGTAGTTCGGCATTTCCAGAATGAAATGCTATAATTAATTTTCTCGTCCCTTACATTTCGTGTCACAATCGTCTGTTTAGATTAGTATTTGTTAGAGGTCCATTGCACAAAGTTCATTGACCAAGTTTTCGGGGGTCTAAACCACTTTCGCCTGGTAATTCGTCTATATCAACGGTATATCAATTTCCCTTGAATTGTAGCTCACTGCAGTTGAAATATTTGATGGTGCCGCAAAGAACTTTGAAATTCAATCTTGGATGACTTTGCAAATTTTGAAAAATCTGTTCTTTGATATTTTCGATTATTGCTTCAGCCCAAGCAACCGAGTTGAGAATTCCCCTCAAAGTTTTTAAATTTTTTGAAAACCAACTCACACTGACCGATACCTGGAATTTAATTCAAGCAACCCTGTGAATCCAAAGATGGCTTTAATTAATATCTTGCTAGCAAATAGCAAAAAGTTTTAACTTATGCAGTGAAAATCAACTAGAAAATGAATTGTAAATTATAAAAACTTCTCTTAAAAAAAAAAGATTTCCTAAGAAATTTTTAAGGCAAACAACAATTCAAAAGAAAAGAGACAAAGCCGAGCTGACTGTAATCAACTTCAAGCAAATTGATTTTCTGTGACATACATCAATGCCATCTACGTAATGTCATATCGGAAACATTCAACAGGAAAATAAAGTTCTACAACCTGTAACTAGCAAATGAATCATAAAAGACTCTTCGTCAGCAGTTATGTCATCGTAAAGATAAACCGCATCCGTCTGAACAAAAATATGTAGTTGCGAACTATATTGTAATATTTGTCAAAAAGTGTATGTTGGAGAAAAAGGTCGTAAAATTAGAATTAACGAACATCAAGTTAGCATAGAAACATAACAAGTCAACTCTAGTATTTCAATATGTCCGTGAAACTGGACATAAAATTGATTGGCAGAATTTTGATATACGGTAATACAACAAGAAGCTCACAGTAAGAAGAGATTTTTTTTTGGATTTTAGGTTACCTCTTAGCGAAAATTATTCCAATCGTATCAACAAGTTTCAGAAATTTACAAACCTATCCATAATCATTGGCACTACCAAATCCGGCTTACTTCTCCAACTACGCATTTTTTTTAAAAACCTTTTTTTGAAAACGACTTTCGTTTACATTGTTCACAGCTCAACCAAATAAATTGTAAGATTCATTTGAAGCGCGCTAAATATTTGGAAAAAGAACCACTGTCTGTGAATAGCTCCATCCTTGAAGTTTGCTTGTGTTGCTAGAAAATTATAGTGCGGCCGAGGGCTTCCTTATCTGCGGTTGTCATCTACATCGAAGGCTGCCAGTGAGATGTGGCTACGTCTGCAGCCCGCCGTGCGTAGCAAGCAGACTCACTTTCCTCACGGTGGCGTGTCTGTTGTGCCTGCATGTTGGCACTGTGTAACTGTGCTATTGAATAACGTTTTGGCCAGAGTATAAGAGCACTATTAATTTTGTTGCTTGTCTATTCACTGTTTTTAATCATGCTTAATATGCTTAAGGCTGAAATCGTTTTAAGGAAATACACTTAATTCTGAAATGAGACTCAACAGTGACAGCCATAGGCTTGTGCAATGTAGCCTCACTTCTTAGAACTCCCGAGCAAAAAGAATAATTATGATTTTCATTGACTGTACGCATATATATCTAATATCGGTCGAGGGCGCGGAGACCTCCCAACACTTATACGGTATCAATTCAAGACGCAAATGTCATTATATGGAGTCCTTGTCATATTTGGCTGAATACAGTCAAAAGTTATGTAAATGGCAGAACGGTAATGAATGGAATAATTCATATACGACGTAGCTTCGCTATTTGTATTTGAAAAATCTCCAATTGTATATTGTGCGTAGATGAGATGAGGAAATGTTAATTCCTCTATAGTACATATTAAGTACTTTTCAAGATAGAAGGAGAGTCTGGAAGAAGTTATTTGTTCTTGTGTGGTAGCATTTTTGTAAACATCATGCCTTACTTACTTAGGAAGTGCTTCGGACGAGATCCGGGTGACGTTATTCACATCACCCACGTTTTGTAGAGGTGACGCTGCATTCCGTAACGAACGGAAGAACTATAGTAGAGAAGCATCTCCACATTGCACATGTAACCTCTAAATTTTAGTACCTAAACACTTTTAGCGTGAGTCCAGTAAGCTTTTGAACTTTATTGCTTCAATGCAAATGGCGCTTCGAATATGACGGTACAATTATACGGTGAACAACAATCTCGAACTCGAAACGGTGAAGCTATCAAAGTATCTCGTCGTAACAGCACCGCCGTAACTGATCAAATCTCGTACTCCGCAGATGCGACCAATACCTTCGGTCCGAGCGTCTGCCAACAATCAGCTCATTTATATTCCCAGTGATTTCTTCTGTGATTTTTTCAAACATGTATGACTGTGGGCGCTCGAATCTCCGTTGAATTAGGGACATTTATGGGATATAATAAAAAATAATGATTGTACTTAGTACAAGCAATTTTCGAATAAGAAATGTATTTTTTTTTGCAACAACATACTTATGTGCATTATCCAATAACCACGATACTTTGTATATGGTGTTACATTCTCAACTGATTCCTGCAATAAAGTTGTATCCTCTACGCTGCAGAACGTTTCCTTTCACTCCACGAAAATCATTGGGTGGACAAATAACTGCCATTAAGAGAAACTTGAGTTTTTAGACTCGTTGAATTTGTTAATGTTCGGCGTTACTGCAGCAGTTGACATAACGGAGAAAGTTCGACAGTTAGAACACTACAGCAAACTGTAACGCACAGCACTTGAAGGCAACAGAGCTCGTACCGAGTTGCCGTTCGCTTTCTCTGCGATGTTTGATGTTCTTACGATTCCAAGTGATTATCTTGCTGCGAGAAATCCATGTTCTCTTGATTCTTGCTGTAAAATGGCCGTAAACTGGGATTCTCCATTGTTCAAACGTCGTTCAAAAATTCTACAAAAAGCATTTTCAATATATAGCCTTGGATTTTTTGTTTTGTTTTTGATAGTGGTCATAACATTCGATGCTGTTTTCAGTGTCAAAAATAAATTCATTACCTCTTTCCCTTTATTTCTGTTTAATGTTACCTTGTACCACATACGAAGAGTGAATGCAGAAATGTTGAGCCTCTCATACATGTTTGTGACACTAACAAAGGACGAATTGCCTTCGCTGTTGTTTTCTATTTGGCAAGTTGTTGAAGTGGAAGAACTGATTAATAATTCTAGAAAATGTATGCCGTTGTCTGGAATCTCAGTGCCTCTCATTCATCCCTCTCATAGTTAGAGTGGCAGGAATAACAATGTAACACTGGCTACGTGAACTTCTGGTAACTAAAAATGTTGAGAACGTGGGTATAAAAACTAGATTTACTATTATATTTATGAAAGATTTTAGTTAATTATTAATTAAGGTATATGCTCGTTTCATATTTCGAATCGATTTCTGAGATATGCTGGTTATTTACTGTTTGGTATGTGGTGGCATATTAGAGGGCGGACGAGCTATAAATATTACTTTACTTACTCGCAGCGTGCTATCATCCACTGACAACACTTTGCAGCACTATTAGTAGGGTATTTACTATAAGCAATGAAAGTTTAGTTCGGTCGTTAAGAGTTAGGTAAGTAGATCTCGCTCTCACCTCAGGACCTCAACGCATATCAGGTAGTGATCCTCAATGTCTGTATCCAGCGTCCTGTTAGACTCAGAGACGCACTGGGTGTCTCATGCCTATTCCTAGCTCACGCTTGGACCCTGATGTCGTAGGACTTCCGTTGCCTTCCATTACCCATTGTGCGTTTTTTTTTGTTTGAAAGGTTAAATATAAGTTTTACGGAAATTACACCGCTAATAGTACTGAAGATATCCAAGTACGCAAAACTTGTGAGATTTTTATAAAAAAACATATGGAACATTTTCTTATAGAAAAGTAGAGCTGTGTCGTACATCCTCCGTGGCACCGATACCTTTGCTTCGATCTGCATTCAGCTTCCCCACATTAGTTCGAATTTTCGTTTTCTGTTCCCTATACTGGCCAGAACTCAGGTGTTTAACCTTCGCGTATGATTCACTTCGTTTTCTTTCACCTGTTCCTGACATACTATGCGATGCTGCCGACGTTCAAGTATATGTTCAATATTCATTTTCCAAATTCCTGTAATTTTGCCTGTTGAAGAAACACTCTCCGATTTTTCTCTTACAACTGTGCCGATTAACATGTGTTTCACATTCCTTTGATTAATTTCCTGTAATTTCACCTGTTGAAGAAACACTCTCCGATTTTTCTCTTACAACCGTGCCGATTAACATGTGTTTCACATTCCTTTGATTAATTTCCTGTAATTTAACCTGTTGCAGATTCCTCCAATACCACTGTGTAGCTTGAGATGCATTCCTCTTAATTCTATTCGTATTAATTCACATTTTGCAGACTTACTTCCTGACACTAACACCGTATGACCTGGATTGCGCCTAACTCTCCTAAATTCCCGTCTGTCACCTGTTCCAGACACATTCCATGACTCCGGTACGAGCGGTCACGAGCCCGACTCCCTGGAGGCGATCCATACGCTGGTGGGCCGACCGGCCACCTCGCCCTCGCCCTCCAAACCTGCCCACCTGCAGCGCCGGTCCTCCGCCCGTCAGGGGACTAAGGACATCTCAGATTCCCATGATGTGGATGAAGGCAGAGGAACCTCCTCTGGCAGTAACAGCAGTAGTAGTAGCAGCAGCAGTAGTAGTGGCAGTAATGGAAGTAACAACTCTGGTGGCAGTGGCAGAGGAGTGTCGGAAGCAGGAGTGTTACTGCACCTGGAGAGATGTGCTCACAGGTATGGCGTAATTTCAACATCTATTCCCGTTACGCTGATTCTGAACTGCGTGTGTCAATTATTTTCCGGTTGAAATTTGCAATTCAGAGATGTATGTATTTGTAGTGGGAAATATGCATGGCACCCTACTGTGTCAAATATTTGCTTTCCCAGTGCCCTATCTATATTATTGCAAAATTTTATATTATTCCTTATTATCTGGACTGATGCAGGCACGTCCCTTTAAAGTGTAAAATCGAATTTTAAACGTAGTATGTAAGCAATTATTGTAATTTAGTATCATGGAGACCCTCCTCTGACGACGGTATAAAATTTCCCCTCAGACAAACGCGGCGAGCATTGCAAGAATTGAAGGAAAAGTACGAAACTTTAGTAGAAGAGCAAAGCCATCGTCATCAGCCTTCAAAGACTCGGTAAGGAACTTTATCACTGATTTAATTATTGACAAATAAGTTCACGGAATCTCTTATGTATTTCACTTGTGTTCTAATATCGAGGGACGAAAATTTGTCCAACAGTTCAGTATTTCATTCTATATCTCTTCAAGCATTTTTAAAAGATTCTGGAGATACCGTACGATTTTCATAATCTCTTAACATATGCTCATGATTTTCTAACAGTTACTCTACGTATAGCGATGTCCATGGATTCTGAAGTTTTTTATATAATTATAAGTGTAGATCAAAACTCTACTACAGTGAGTAAATTGCCACCAGAGGTCAGACTGATTTTTGTTTTTTGACTGCTGTGGTCGATCCGTATAGATCTGCAATTTTCGTATATACATACTTAAAATAGTTCAAGAATCAAGCATAGTTGATATCTTAGAGGGGCATTTTTACTGAAGAATTAGCTATACACCCATTCTCTCTGATATTGGGAGACACACACCTAGTCTTTCTGGTGCAAAGTTTACTCCTACATTTCCCCTTGTTTGAATCAGCGATTTTTTATTTTAGTCGCCTGTTTAGTCACGGTGTTTAGGCACGTTCAACTTGGAAGCATTGTATGCTTCTTTTCCTGGAAGTAAATTGAATTTTAAAAGCACACGGGGACTAAGGTGTCAAGCTGGTGAGTTTTGACTATAATAAGTATCTTTGAAAAGTCTCAGTATTGGAGTTTAAATAAGTGCCTCTGTTGGTCGCAGGCTGGCGGGCAGTGTGCTGGAGTCGCTCCAGCACGAGCTGGAGGCAGGCCTCACGTCCCTAGAGTCCCTGAGTTCCGTCGCCTCAACCGACCGCTTAATTGATGAACTCAAGGTGAGTGTCATGACTGTGACTTGGTCCTGGTGATGGTAACCATCCATTGCGGCGCTGGGTCGTCAATGCACGCCTATCGATGTGTTTGTAAATTGCATTGCTGTTTGCTACTTTCAGAACCATATTAATAATATGCTTCTTGAGCTCCTAGATCGTTATTGTATGTATATATTTGTCGATACTGCACGGAATGCTTGGTGCTAAATGATACATTTGACACAATGCGGTAAATGCTGGCGATCCTCCCCTTTCGTTGCTGTGTCGTTAGAGTACATTGTTTGGTACTGAAAGTACAGTATGGAATATTACTGCTTTCTTTACTTCCATAACAAGAAAAGACTACGTTCATTTGGCCTCCTTAACGATAAATTGAAAGTCATGTCTCGATTTTGCAAGCGTCTTGCCTTGTGCTGCACATGTGGTCAGTCTAACCCCTTCGTAGTCTGTAAAACAATTAACTACTTACAACTTTTACGCTATACACAGTGAATGCTGATGGCCTTCTGTCCGTTGTATCTTTGTGTCATTAGCGCATACCTCTTGCAAAAAATACAAACCGTATCGTTATTGTTTGTATTAGTCGTGGTAAAAGAAAATTGGTTTTAGAAATCTCTTGGAGTTGAGCAACATAAAATATCGGTTAACTTTTATTCCTGTAAAAACGCAATTATTTCTAACAGTTCACTGAAGTTTATGCTTGACCAATATCGGGAATTGAAATCCCAAATCATGACCAGGAATGGCCTTCTGTGTTAGACTCGTTCCATGCTTTCTTCATTCCGAGGCTGTTTGCGGACCGGAAGGCCTATAGGCTGGAGCTGGTTTATGGCTGACGCTCAGTGACATCCTGACCATAGTTTGTCCACGCTTAGCTACCGACTGACACATTGATGGCCAGTGCGCATGATATGCAGCTTGTGCTTATCCTCACTCCGTCTGTTACGGCTATATAAGGGAACACGTCAGCCTTCAACATTAAAGTACGCTTTTATATTTCTCTTAAAGGAAAATGTCATTTTTGACTGTGTCCATTGGTATGATGAACTAATTTTATTATTTTAATTATGGCTGCAGTTAGGGGCCGACATATTATCGAAAATTTTAAGTTCTTCGAGTAGATAACAGTTACATGTTTTCATTACCAAATTATTTTTTTAACTGACTTGATGTGATATATAAGTAGGATTTAGTCGATTTTAATTAAAAGTAAACAAATAAAATAACATTCTCACATTGGATCGTGATTAGTGTATCGGTCTTCCTGTTTGTAACTATATGTTCTGTCACACACATAAGAAAAAAAGATTAGAAAACAATTGCATCGGTTTTTTACGAAAACCAAAAATCCCAGAATTTCTCCGTTGCTAGATCAGTGCCAACATTAGCGATAGATCTGCTTAGCTCTGGTATAGGAGCATGTCTTTCGGGGGTCGCTTCGAATGCTAAAGAAATAATTATGCAGTATTTACGGTATTTGTTCGCGGTGATAAACTGCAGCCACTGGGGCTAAGATAGAAGAGCAGCAGGCCTGAGGTCTGCGGCATTCAGGTTCTTATTACTTTAGTGGCTGGGCTGCAAGTGGTGGCCCCTACAGTGCTCTGATTTACTATAAAGTCTTCCTAAAGCATTTCCTGCCCCAGCAGAAATCTGGGCGACCCATAAAACTAAATCCATAAATCAGCTTCTGGGACGGTGCGAAATTATTATTATTAGTTATAGGTACTCACTGTGTACATTCTTGCATTAAAATATTTTTTTTTGTAGTATTGGAAGTGCAGTGTTTACGGTGCGACTGGGGAAGGGCTTAGTACCAAAAATACTACACATGACACTTTCTGAATGATGGTCTTCGTAAAGAAAAAAATATAATTTAAAAATGCAACAGAACTCTGTAAAAAAAGTTGAGCTGAATTTTTGGAGCGAAAACGACTCTTTTCTCAAACTTTCATTAGTAATTTCCAATAATATTTTGATCATTGGGACCAAAATCTTTTTAGCCATGCAATATTTTGGATTCCTTCATGTACACCTGCACAGCTGTCAGCCATTAGCTGAAAAACACATTCTATACATCCACATAATTTGGGAGAGATTTTTGTACTTCGTAACTATCGTGTGCGGAACTTCGTCAAAGTCTCGTCACAACTTCCTCCGCCTTTGTTGGCAGCAACAGGGAGTGTCATCACCTGGGCTCTTGTTCAGCTTCTTCAGAGATCCTAACTTTTGTGTTTAGTGACGTCACACTTGTGCCTCGGGGATCAGAGCCTGCCACCTCCACTGTA
This sequence comes from Parhyale hawaiensis, assembly GCA_001587735.2. Classification (NCBI taxonomy): domain Eukaryota; kingdom Metazoa; phylum Arthropoda; class Malacostraca; order Amphipoda; family Hyalidae; genus Parhyale; species Parhyale hawaiensis. The sequence goes on from LQNS02000304.1 coordinate 3,415,795, forward strand.
CTGTTTACTGAACTTGCTACACTTGCCAGTCGCATTGTTGTGTACATCAGCGGTTATTGCCGCCTCTATGGGCTTTGTTGCACTTTCAGCAATTGTTTCCTTGCTGTACAATGCTGCCTGTTGCGACATAGGTTACAGTTATTAGTGCGTCGCAAAAGTCTGCTCACAAATGTATTAAATTTTTAACTTGATACACAGTTTTACTGCAACCATCTTATCCTCGCTGCTAACCCCAATATGATGAATTGGTTATATCGACTTCGATTCAAGGCACTCTTTCTTGCATCAATAATTTTGTGATAGAGCTTGCTGAAGTCTCAAAAATGAAACCAATATATATATATATAACCCCATTGTCCTACACACAGGTAGCATCACTGTAGACTTAGTAAGGCCTAATACCACAGCACGGCGAAGATATTTTAAATTAATACTGCAGAACAAGCAGATATTAAATGGGTAAAAAACGGGTAGTATCGTTACAGCAGAAGAGCCTAAAACATGCTTAATGTACGACTGACAAGAACTTCTCTCCAAAACACAAGCAAAATTCCAGCAAACTCCCTTCCTCCCCAAAATTGCCATTGCATTCTAAACTTTCAGTGTTGCCAGTAGTTTGTAACTCGCCAATCAGCAGAAATGTTTACGCTACTGTGAGCCGAAGTAACTTTTCACACAGTTCGTTCTGCTCTAAGTACTTCATAAACGTACCTAGTAGCCTACATAGCTTCCGTGTACCGCACGGCACTCGTGCGCACGAGACAACTCGCTCCGCCTCCGCTGTACAAAGCCTTCATCGCTGCGCGCCCAAATTTATCATTGAAACTTGCGCGTATTTTTAGGCCGTGTTGCGCCATGGAGTTTTCGCTCCAGTTCCGTTCCGTTCTGTGAACAGCGCTTCGTTCGTTACGGAAAAGTACCAAAGGTGTTGCTCTTCATGAAGGAGTAGAGAGATTGATTGTGCAGTTTTTTTCTATGGGAAAAATGTCAAGAAGACTATGTTTAGCTAAGGCTAAGATCTTCGTTTCTTATGAAAGAATTGGTGGCTGTACTACTTTTTATTCATTAGCAAAGAAAATGAGTTTGTATTGGTTTTTCCAAAGAACAGCCAACAATTTCATGGAGCTTCGAACAGTTCAGTTTAAACTCTTCATATTTTGTAAAATATTGAAAATGGCAGTGCTATGATTACTGCTATAAGTTTTCTTCCATCGAAAAAGGGATCAATTTTTTCAAAGCGATCACAGAACTTGCTGTGTAGATTAAAAAAAAAACTATACATTTTAATGAATACCCTTGTGTATTTGCATGTTTATCTTTCTTATGTTACATGTCAGTTATTTGTTTAAGGGCTTTTTTTTCAGCACTTTATCAGCATGAATTGATACGTCTGTGCGAAGATGATATACCGTGCAGAATTTTAGGCCATAAGCTTTTTTATTCAAGTTGTTATCAGATCTGATTTTACGATTCATTGCATGTTAACTGGTCGTCTTTGTAATATGTATTTATTGGTGCTTCAAGAGAATGCTGTCAATTCCTATACATTGCGCAAGAGTATTTACTAACTTATGTACAATTTCTATGTGCCATAATAATTCTTACGCTCCGATGCGAACTGTTTCTTTTATGAGGGAGCTCATGGTTACAGTGCAGTAGAAGTGTGTTACAATTGAAGTAAATACATGTATACGGAATTAACCTGAAGTGAAACAAGTACGAAGTTAACGCAAGTGGATTGACTGTCATTGCAGCCCTGCTACAGTCTCATGTCTCTTCATTTATTCATCTCTGCTTGATTCTGCTACCGTGAAGGCCTGTCATGTTGGCTCTGGTGCCAATATTGACTAGGTTACAGGAGAGGTTAGAAGCTCGCACTTCCTTATTTGTTAATTAACAACGTTGACCCTGACTTGCAATTTTTTTAAATCCTGCATTGCAGCTGCGGGAGATGACCATCAGCCAGCTGCGGGTGCGGGTGCTGCAGTTGGAAAAGGACCGCATGGATAAAGTTCCTGTGGATGCTGCTAGAGAAATTAATCGACTTAATGTGCAGCTGGTGAGTATCGCATTTATTTTGGTACTATTAATTCTTTTAGACTATGCCGCTCGTATGCAATGCAAGTAGCTGTAGCTTTTCATGTGTAACTAGCTGGACCAGTGAAAAAATTCCCGGTTACTAACTTTATTTTAAGTTTGTGGAAAATTCCTGGTACCGGTATGCTTGTCACTGGATTTTAATGTAGTTAGTTGCTCATCTAATTTTATCATGTTTATTAGTGTAAATCGGTAGTTGTTCTCCCAGTGGGTAGTTGTCCCCCTGGGGGTAGTTGTTCTCCCAGTGGGTAGTTGTCCCCCTGGGGGTAGTTGTTCTCTCAGTGGGTAGTTGTCCTTCCAAGGGGTAGTTAACCTCCTACGGGTATAGTTGTCCTCCTATTTAGGTAGCTGTCCTCTACGGGACCCGTGGATAATCTACGGTTGGTAAATGTTTTCACTTACCATAGCTTAACCTGAGGTAGTGCTTCTAACTTAATCCAACCCGTCTGAGCTGACATCCGTCGCTTACTCCTGTCTTTCGTTACACAGTCCGCCTAGCTACCTTGCTTCTCTCCTAACCTTTCGTACTATTTTTAATTCACCACTAAAATTAATCACGAATTTATTTCGCTAGCAAAGAATTCGCCCTGGTGTCATGATAAAGACAGAAACATGGCGGTACTTATTGCATTGTTCCCAATGTATTTGCACACCTTTTCGAAGCTCTGTTTCCCACAGTTTAGAGGTAATTTAGCCCTTTCTTATCTTTCGCTTTTCAATTTTTTGTCGTCGTATTCGATTTTTCTCACTATTTCGGGACCCATGGGTACTGATCAATAGCCCATCATTTTTCTGCTTTCTTTAATGCCATAGCTAGGTAAGAAAGCAAAGTGTCATATATACCTATGTCAGCTTCCTAATGCTGCCTGATTCACATTATTTTGAAGATTTTACCGACTTTCTTCCAAGCTATTTGACCGATGACTGCTGCTGTGCTTTAAAACTATTCGGTCCAATTTTCTTCTATCTATTATTGAATAGCGTAACACACGAACGAACAAACCACGCTATTAATATTATAGATGTGCAAAGTTCCTGTGGACGCCGTCAAAGAAATTAGTCGATGTAACCTACAGTTGGTGGGTGTGATAACTGTTTATTCTTTTTGAATTATTACAAAGCTCCTGCAACTCTGTCACTTTCCAAATGTCATGGATACATAATCATTCTGCAGAAGCGACTTGGGAGATTGTGTACAGTTGGCGAGCGTAATTTTGATTACACGATTATGGCTTACGGGCACCTATATTTCCAGAGTTTAATTACATACATACATCTTAAATAACGTGAATCATATATCTGTTATACTCACAGTAACGTTACCTTTAATTCCTTGTACAGAAGTTAGTCTGTCGGATTATTGCGTTTGACCTTATAGGTATATCATACATGTATATTATAAACAGGTTGCAAGGGAGCATTGATCTACTGTATTTCTTAATAATTTCTTGAAAGCAAGGAAGGGAAAGCGGTAATTACCTTCTAACTGCTTGCATGTTAACATTTGGTAATTGTTTAGCTACCCACACCATAGAACTTCTTTTTATTAAGTCAAAAGATCGCAAGTTTCATGTCGATAAACCGTACTTTCCGTTCAAGAATTTTATTGTTGTAATATTTGCTAATATCACTGTTATGTAGAGAATTCGATCCTGCTGTGCGCCATGAGAGACTATCTGTAAATATCAGTGACATTTTTAAGAGAATCTCTTGCAATGGGAAGTGGATAACCTTTCCAAATTTCAGTTCCGCGCAAGTGAACCTAGCGGGGCTGTTCACTTTCTGGAAGTACCAGAGACGGGAAGTAGTTTTTCCTAAATGATCCATTAAGGCCAATATTGCGCTGAGCGACATTTCCCGCTATTTGGGATGGAAATCACTTGCCTTTAAAGTTCGCCCATTCGCCATCTGGCAGCTGACGAAGCAAATGAAGCGATGTATGTCGGCCGTATTTGCCTGCAGTGTCGTATAGATTTCGTCCAACTCTGCCGAATTGGCCATCAGCCAGGTGGCTGTAGCGGCTGTCCGTCTCGGTCACAGGAAGCAACAGGTGCGGTGCCGAGCGAAGCCAGTTGCTCGTTTTTTGCAGCTGCTGGTGGACAGCGAAGTAGGCTGCAGTTCTCGCTCGTTTGTGGACAAATTATCCTGGACTTTTCTTCGCAATTTGTTATTGTAAATTTGAGAACATTAGATTTCGTTTCGCAAGTACGCTTCAACGTAGCTATAAACATTGTATTACACTGCATTGTACTGTATTAATAATGTGTTTGCGTGCTGAGAGATGATCTTCAATAATCAAGAGCAACAGGGGAAAACTTTATAGCAAAAAAAATGTAAAGCATTGAGGAAGCTGAGTGTGTAAGACAGCTTCAGTACAATTGCCCGAAGGCCTAAAGCTGTCTTCTTAATAACGCTTGCATTAGAAATTCCTGATACGTGACACGTAGGCTTGCGAGACTGTATTGATGATGAAAACATTTTACTACTGGGGTCAAAGTTACCAGCAAATTTCATTCGCTAGGTCCCAGTATCCAAGAAAACTTTCAGAGATGTAAGAAATACTTCTGGCGGTGGAGCATCTTGAATACAACAAATAGCCTAATTATTTGCTTTGCAAAGTGCCAATAGGTATATTCTCTCTCTGAAGCATCTGTACTGCTGCTCAACAGAACACTGCTCTGTTGTACACAGCTAGCAGAACATCAGCCTTGTGATAGAGAAAAGCTGCATAATTTCCAGTTAAAGGAAGCCAGCCGTGCAGACATCAGCATAAAAGCCTTCTTTATATGGACCTGTTTTGAGGCCAATGTTTGCATAATATCTCGCTAAAGTTCATAGTGCACACAAAAGGCTTTTATCCGGAATTAGTGCCATTTGGCTCGGTACTTTTTCTCAGTGCGTTTCGGTAGTAAAGAGATTCCACTCCGTAGCTATTCCTTCCTATGTATGCTAATATAATAAAAGCCAAGATTTATTAATTAACTACGAGAATTTGTGCTCAACGTAAATATATGTTTTTATATGAATTTCCATTTTCTACTTTATTAAATTCGCAGTACATCGTACATTTCAGCGTCATTAAGAGATCGCGATATTATCCACTTATGTAACCGGAGTGGAACATATTTTCGGAAGTGAGACATTGTCTACTTTAATTGAAAGGAAACTCGGATTTTACTAAATTCGAACTCTCTACCTGATGGTCAGCGCTCCCATCTTGTCTCGTTGATATCTCCAGTCGCACTTGACATTACTTTAGAGAAAAGACACTGGACAGGTGTCATCCCAGGCTTCAAACAGCTGCTGACTTCCTCACAGCTTTCTCGTGTTGCTCCTCAATTGCCAGATTTAGGGCACAGCTTTTGTTTGGTTTCTTGTATAGATGGCGGCTGTGTTGTAGGTCCAATACTTTTTGGATGTTGCTTATAAATCGGTTTCACTACGCTACTCTCGGTGCGGTACAGAAGTGATGCCTTATTTCCACACAAAAAAAAAACTGTTATTCGTCTTGTACTAGTGTTATATCTGTGTAGAAGTTAATTTCACATACTTTTCCACGGAAAATATCTACCATTTGTTCATAAGAGAATACGAATCTTACTATAACTATTTTTATGAATTTTAAGATCTTAAATTGATTATTTTAGCATAAACAAGCGAATCATGATTGAGGGCGATTGAGGGTATTTATCCCAACGTCTTGAATATCGCGCGAGTAATTCCGATTTTTAAGGCTGGCAATCGTAACGACGCATCTAATTACAGACCAACATCTACTCTCCACTATTCAGTAAAATATTTGAGAAACTGATTCATGCTCGTTTAACGTCTTTCTTAGATACGAATAAGGTTTTATCAGATATACAATATGGGTTTCGAAATAATAGTAATACAACTTTGGCTATTTTTAATCTTGTTGGGGACCTTTTGAACGCCTTGAAAGCTAAAACATTTACAATGTGTCTATTTCTTAATATGCAAAAGACATTCGATACTGTCAATAAGAATATCCTGGTGACAAAGTTGGAACACTATGGGGTGAGGGAAAATGTTCTTAGTCTCATTACAAGCTACTTATCAAATCGTGTGCAATATGTCGATGTTAACGATGTTCATTCTGCTGTGCTGGAAGTTAGTTTAGGTGTACCCCAGGGATCCGGTTTGAGCCCATTGTTGTTTAATGTTTGTGTTAATGATATTATATATTTTAAGGATATGAAAACAATATTATTTGCCGATGATACTGTATTTTATATAAATGATATATCATTCAATGGTTCAAAAGAGAAAACCGTCCATTTTATTGATCTCCTTTTAGGTTGGTTGAATAATAATCGTCTAACCCCGAATGCTGGAAAGACTAAACTGATGGTATTTAGTTCGAGACCAGTTCCTTATCTTCCTCCTGTTTATTTGAACGGCACTACTCTGGAGTGGGTTAAAACATTTAAATATTTAGGCATAATATTTGATGATAGATTATCTTTTGCTAGTCATATTGATGAGCTATGCCTAAAACTAAAAAAAGCTAAGGGTGCCCTATACTCAGTTGCTAGGTAGCTCTGCAAAGATACCTTACTGTTATTGTATTATTACCTCCGCCAAGGAGGTTATGTTTTCGTCGTGTTTGTCTGTCTGTCTGTCTCTTTGTCTATTTGTCTGTCTGTCACCAAGATAACTCAAAAATTTATGAACCGATTTCGATGAAATTTACAGGGATTGTTAGGTATGTTAGGAGGAACAGATGATTACCTTTTCGTGAAGATATATCCATCCATTTGTTTGTTTGTTTGTCTGCGTCATTTTTCTCGATGCCGTAACTCAAAAAGTTTTGAATGGATTTTGATGAAATTGACATGAGTTGTTAGGTAGCTATATAACAAAGAGTTGATGACCAAATTTTGATAATGGTCCGTTGGTTCGTTCGTTCGTTTGTCACTGTTTTTAATTTTATGCTTGTTAGCACAATAACTCAAGAAATGATGAATGGATCTTTAGGAAATTCATAGGAGTTGTTAATAATGATAAACGACATAAATGATCAAATTGTGGTGCAGCTCGATTTGTTCGTTTGTATGTTTGACTCATATTTGTCATAACGTTTGTTAACAGTATAACTCAAAATGTTATGAACGGATCTTCAAAAAAATTGAACAAGCTGTTATTAATATGAAAAGGCACAAATGATTAGATTTTGGAGTTTATGCAAAGAAAATTATGGTTTCACAGCCAATTTGAATTTTTGCTACCGTTGGCTCACTTGGCGGAGGTATGCGCTCTCAGAGTGCTCTAGTTCACTGATGTATTCTAATATCATTAATGCAATTGTTATATGTGATGGTGCTTCATCGAACTGGACACAGAAAATAAACATAATTATAAATGAAACCTTGCGCATAATCTTGAATGTTAAAAGAGATGAAAATCGTATTCCAATGATGGCAACAAATGTTATGTACAAACGACTAAAGGTACTCAAATATCGTGACATTTATCATTATTTCTTAATCAAATTTATTAGAAAGATTGTTACTCTTGAGGCAACAGTTTTTGAAAATCATTTTCTACCACTCAATCCCGTCAACCGTTATGACACAAGGAACAGTAGATTCAATTTGCCCACGGTAAGGTTGGAGGTTGAGAAGCGTTTTACCGTTTTCAAAGCTGTGTGTGCCTACAATCAACTGCCTGATATGCTTGTTCAACCGATGTCTGATTATGCTTTTAAACGTAGGTACAAGGACTATTGCATAGCCGAATACAATGTATAGTTTATTTCGTGTGCCCAATAAGTTGACCATACTTTCATGGGCTTGTTCTCTAGGATGATTGCTTATTTTGTAAATAGATTTTAACTTGTTACTATTTTGTGAGAGAACAATAAAGGTATTAAAGGTGTTACCAAAATTTGGTCATTTACTCTTTGTTATATACCTAACAACTCATGTTAATTTCATAAAAATCCATCCATAACGTTTTGAGTTATGGCATTGAGAAAAATGAGGCAGACAAACAAACAAACTGATGGACATATCTTCACCAAAAGTTAATGATCTGTTTCTCCTAACATACCTAACAATTCCAGGAAAATTTCGTCCAAATCGGTTCATAACTTTTTTGAGTTATCTTGGTGACAGACAGGCAGACAGACAAAGAGAGTCCCTGGCTTGAACTTATCCAATCAGGATGAGCCTGAGGGCAGTTTCCCTCTAGGGAGCTTCTAAACTGGAATACTCAATACCTCTGGGGTCAAAAGCATCCGGTTCTGCTGGGAGAAACCTATGCCGGTAACGGACTCCTGCACGGGAGATTCCTGTCTTGGCTTAGCTGGCCCGAGCAGCTAGCTAGTTTGACGCTAGCCTTGCGTCCCATCTTCGGTTCACGGCCAACCCGTTTCTTCCCGACGGGACAACTCCTGTTCTGGCATGAAGTTTTCTTCTAGAAACCAAAGCTGAGTTCCTCTCAGGAATCAGAACATTAATCTACAACCCTCTGAGGTTGGGGCTGGCTTAGATTTCTTATAAATGGAGTGGCTGGGAGCAGGAACCCAGGGCTATAATGAGAGCGTCTGTTGAGAGCTGCTCTTAGAACTTCATAGCGAGGGTCGAAATTGAGCCAACAAAAGGATTATATAAGCTCTAATGAGGCTTAAGAGACCCGTTAAGCAGTGTCCCAATGTATGACACCCGAGACCGATATTCCAGGCTGGATCTTTCTGGAGGAGTCCAGATAGACAGTTTAATTCATTCTCACCTCAAGGAAAAATCAGTGCTGGAGCAATTTCTCCAAAGCTCCAAATCAAGGTGTAGGGCCGTTGAGGCTAGCTGAGCCAAATCAAAGACTTTGGCTTCACCTGACCTAGGTGTACTGTATTCCTGGGTCTCAGGGTGACGTTTCTTCAGGACTAAACCCCAATGCTCTGGGAAACAGACCAATTCAGATGATTGCGTTTCTTTAAAGGACAAGTCAACCTATGAACCCTGGTATCCAACCTAGGGTACATCATCCAGCTATCAGCCCATAGCAGGGGTACTGATTCACCCAGGCAAAACTGGCAACTCATTCTTGCGTCCAACACATTGTTTCCCTCCGAAGATGAGGGCCAACAGTCCGCACGTACCCAGTGCTCAAGTTCCAAAAGTTCAGAGCATTTAGGATACAACTCCCAAAGGAGCTTGAACAAAAAGTTTTTGAGTCACAGGCTCATCGAAGAGCTCGAGAGACTATGTGAAACAGTCTCCCTTCGATGCCTCCTGAAACCCTACTATGAGGCTAGGTTCAAAAAGGATCCCCAGGTGACTTGAGCTAAATCTGCAGAGCAATACCTGCTCTGAGGCAAATTCCATTATCGGGCATCAATTGCTTGCTCTGAGGCAGAGTCCCAATAATCCGCGGGGATCCTCTGCCGAAGCGTCTGTAGAGGACTAAGTCCACGCTCGGACTTCCCGAACCATTCAATTCTCACACGACAGTAGTCAGCCGGGGCTACATCACCTGTCGGGTTATAAGTGCTCGTTTATCTCTGCCCCACCGGGATGTTACATCCCGCGGCTGAGTTCAGCCGGGCCACAGGTGAAAGGTTACAACCTCAACAGGTTGCCTTGCACTACAGCTAACTCCCAATCTTAACTGCCGGGCTTCTGCAAAGTTTCTACCAGCGTGTTCTCCCAGGATTAAGACCCGCATGGGCTTTAGGGGGATACACTCGGTCCCAATGGACTGCTCCATTATGGGACTAAGTCCAAAATAGGTCACTACGTGGCGGAGCCAGCCTGCAGTGGACGTCACAATCCCTGATACAAGACAAGAGATGGGTCATTCTGCCAAGTCCCAACGTCTTAGATGGGGACCTGAATTCGCCAAGTTTTGACCCTCTGTAAATCTGTAGAAGTCGTATTGACCTGCAGATTTTTTTCCCTTAGTCAACAAATGGAGCCCTGCTCTTGTATTGGTTTAAGCTCAGGACTTGACCAATTCAAAGTCTTCAGCCCCTATAGGTATAAGTGCTGGGTCTTAGTAAAAATATGTAACTACCGCACCTAAGGCGGTAGGAGTAGGACTTTGTAAATTTTCAATTTTCTGTACCTGTATAGCAGGCACGTGCCGTGACGGTAGGCAAGGTAGACAATGCCTACCCTGCAGGAAAGAAGCAAGCAGTTACATTTCATGATACAACAGAATTATGACGGTTAATTAGTACATTTATAACGCAGAAAACGCATATTATTGCATTTTTTTATACGTCAGATTGGCACTTGCCTCGCCTATTAGGCTAAGCATCGCTGTGAAAAAGCTAAGGATATTATTGTGCATCGCAGCGAGCCGCAGCGTTGAGAACCAAGGGACGGTAAAGGCAGAATTCTGTGTGCCCTTGAGCAAGGAGGTTTAATAGACTAGTAAACCTCCTTGCATTTAGTACAGTTGCCAGTGTGCGCCAGCGCTCGGGCGTCTCGCTTACAAGTTTTATTGACCGTATTTGACTAGTTACATCTCATTTATTTCAGTATTTGCCATAAGATATCTTCAGTGCTAACTGAAGGTACACCAGAACTTAACGATCTAAAACGAAAGAAGGAAACGAAAGTTGTTAGGACATGTGAAAGAGCATGGTAAAAAAAAAAGAGTGCTTGTGCTGGTATCTAAACGGCACTTTAGTTAAAGAAGAAAGAAAAAGAATATTCTGTACAGTTGTGTGAACATAAAAAAAAACTGTAGGATTCTCCGTTTTCAAAAGGTTACAGTTCATCTCATATTGTTTGATTAGCTGATATGAATACATTTGAATACACCTTTTTGCAATTGCTTTTGACCAAAGTGCCATATATGATTGACAGTCTTCATAATTTTTTGACAGAGTTAGTAACGTTTTGACATATTTCACAATTTTATGACAAAGGAACAAAACTGTTTGACAATTTAACAAAACAGTTTGTCAGGATTCTATCGATAAAACATTTTGACAATCTCCATATCACTTTGACAAAGGTCAAATGAATATGACAGTTCTGGAAATCGTTTTGACAATGTTTAAATCTATATAAAAGAAGGCGGATTATGTATGAGGTGGTGGNTCCGCCGAGTATACCTCACCCGAACAAATGGATCCGGAAGAAACTCAGACAGTGGATGACTGGGACAGTTATAGATTTTATACAAAAAACAGACCCCACCAACTCTGCGACGATGCGCAGGAGGATGGCAAACGAATCTTAATCATGGACGGTGGAAATTACTGCAGGCTCAGTCTGATTCATACGAGTATTACCTTCTCCATACATCGAATCTATGGCAAAGTATCGAGCGACCTTAAGTCTATATGCACTTCTTGCATTGCCAAAGTTAAAATCTCAGCACTGAAGGTATCTGAAGCTTCCATTGGCACTCTCATCAATCTTGATTCGCAGTTTCTTCCCAAAGATGATTTTCTTGCATCAGCTATTCTTCCAACTTTGATGCAATTGTCGACGAAACATCTTTCAATAACCAAAACGAATATCGGACAAATATGACATACTAGGGTATCTATGACACCAAATCGAATCAATTATTTATAGTTTTGCTGAACTGCCTGCAAATGTAATTTATTTTTCCACATAAGAGAAAGAAAATAAGAGTGTCGATGCTCAGTTATTAGGAAACTGTGAACCTTCATCTAGATGATCTTTAAAGTTGGCAGTTGTATGAAAGGAAGCATGATTATTGAAACAGGATCAACACAAAATCTTTGCAGTCACCTTATGACAGCGCGGGCCCTCTATAGTTTGTTTTAGTCTTTATAACAAAATCGCCTGGGAAAAGAAAACATCGTGCTTCGGACACTTTGCAGTGTGAATAAAAGTCAACCATACGTGGTTATTCTAGCTGAAATGAACATTTATAAGAGTTTTTTTGTTGTACTTTAATTCGTGCCCTCGAGGAAGTTGAATCTATTTTGCTCTGTTTTGAATCCTAGTACATAGCACCATTTTCTACATAAGGGTATCCCCATTTGTAGTAGTTTTCTCACTGTAGTACCTGATGTTTGATGGCTGTTGTTTAATATGATTTGTTTGATGAGGTTATCGTTCTTAATGGCAAAATATTTGTTTTTGCTCGCAGTCGATGTTTGTTACACGGATCAGTTACTCATCAGTAGAATGAATTTTGAACTGCGTAGCTTTGTTGACGTTGGTACAAGACCTCAAAATCTTAGAAATATGAACATGGGAACTATCACTTTTCAGACATTCATTACTGGAATTACATACAACTGCTAAATACTAAATGTTCGTTAATTTCACAATTAAATGAATGATCTTGATCTATACTTTTAGGGCTTTGACATTAAAAGCAACTACATACAGTAAATACTCTAATTCAAACCGGATGTATTGAACATCGATGTACTAATAATACTTATGCCTTTGCTCTCTAGGCAACGTTATTATGTCATCGCCAGGAGCTTTGTCATTAATGCGTGCACTAATCTGTTCTCCACAGATACACCTGGAGAGAGCAAGAGACGAACTAACCCTACAGAACTTCACACTTAAGTCGCGCCTCTCCCAAGTAGCCAACAATATCCACGACCCCACCGCCACATACCAAATAACCAAGGAGGCTTCCCTTAGTGTTAAAGATAGTAGTAAATCTAACGATAGTAATAAATTAACTGATGTAGGTAAGGAAACTAGTGTCGACGATCCAGATGTCGTTAAAACGTTAAGAAAGTCTACGTATAAGGTTACGGAGGAGTCGCAGCGAATGCGAGAACTCTGTAAAGAATACGACGCCAAAGAATTAGAGTACAAAACAAAGATTGAGGCTTTAGAATTAGAATTAAGGAACGAACACAACAGTTCGTGTGCGCAGCACGAGAAGAGCATAAGGGATCTCGAGGCGATGTTAGAGAAGAGTCAGCAGAAGGAACAAAGCACGGAGCGGTTTATGGAAGAGAAGGAAGAAGAATTCAACATGCTCAAGCTGGACGTAGACACGCTTACTGAGGAGAACACGAGGCTTAAACAAAGTCTCAATGAAGTCATTACGCAGAAGCAGGTGAGGGTTGCTGCTTTAAAATTCCCTGATGTATGCCATTTTGTTACAATCGAAGTTGGGCACTGCTCTATAGAGTAATATCTTACTTTTAACTGTTTGCTACGCCAGGCGGTCCCATTTTGAAAGCTTTAAGGTCAGCGAGCTTTTTTCAATGATGGTAATTTGGATAAAAATTTCTTTTTGCATAATGATGCCGGACACAAAATTAGTCCACTTTCTAAGAAGAGTGGCGCTGGGCGCTAACTTGATAATATCTGATAATTTTTTGATACGAAAGCAAATTTTTACGTCAGTCGGAAAAAAGAACTCATCTGTCAGGTGCAATGAGCGTGGGTCCGTTGTTCTCTGAGGTAAATTTATTGTCTGAGCCATTGGATGATAATAGAGGTTCTGCCGGTCATGATTCGTGTTGCAGATAGAGTAATAAGAAATTGCTGTGCTACTCCGTTTCACAGTAGTGAGTGATGTTAATATTATCTGAAACTTTTATAGAAGAGATTCTGATTACCTCCAAGGAGGTTATGATTTTCATTGAATATGTCTATCTGCTTGTCTGTCACTGAGATAATTCAAAAAAGTTATGAACGAATCTTCATGAAATTTGCTGGAACTTTTGAAAATATTAAAGAGCACGCATGATCATATTTTGGAGACAGTGGGTTCTTCTGTTTCTGTATTCGAGTGTATATTTTCTTTGTGTTTGTCAGATCATACTTCAAAAAGTTAATAATAGGTCTTTAATAAAGCTATAGGATAAAATTATAAGAACTGTTATTAATGCCGCGAGGCATATATGAGCAAATTTTAGTGATGTTGATAAGGATATCCTGGTTCCATGAATGATTTAAAATCTTTCTGTAACATTGCCTTGCTTGGCGGAAGTATGCGCTCTCAAAATGCTCATTTAGTTATGTATTGAAGTAATATTCTGCCATCTGTCTATGAATTTTGACTATGAGCTTGTAATATGTAAAAATTAAAAAAAATATTGCCAAAATTTTGATGAAATTAGGGTGTAATCCGTTTCCGTTAGCTGGCGTTAACTTACAGTTCTTCCTTATGTTATGGGAACTATGGAGTAGCCGCTATATGATCAACTGTGCTTGTAACCACAGTTCAATGTAATAGTAGAATTATGTTTCCAATAGTCTACGCATTGGTGCTGTAATATAACTATAGGTATTGTTTAGCGAGACTGCAGCTTCTCTAGTTTTCATAACGCAGGTGTTCATTCTTAAAGCTATACGAAAGCAAAGTTTGATGAAACTCTAATTACAGTATAGGTTTTCAACTAAATGTGTTTCATTATAAATTATTATACTCCAGTAAACCGATTGACTCAGGTATGGAAGCACATGCAATGTGCTTAAAGAATAATACTTGAAGCACTTTTATTTGAAGGACTGTGTTAAATCTACAGTGTCAACTGTTCTTGTTTGCGAACGTTCCGAATAGAGCAATTCATACTAAAAGTGATGTTTAATCAGACACGAAGGGTTAATTTCTGTTTCTGTTTGTACTCTCAGGAACAAGAAGCGGTGGTTACGTCCTACAGGAGAACTGAAGAGGCCTTGAAAAAATTAACAGAAGAACACCGTGTTTTGGCTGAGGACTTCAACAGAGAGCGAGTACTGCGCAAAAAATACTACAATCAAGTGAGTGCCCTGCTCATGCTATTTTTATTTACATATATATATATATTTATGTATTCAGTTGTATCCATATCTTCAAACTGTCATGCAAGCAACCTGGTATATTTTGCTTTGTGTGAAGGAAAATTTCGCCTCGCAAATGATTCACATCTAATTTAATGAAGCAAATTTCTGAGAATTGTCCGCTTCATGAGTCAGTTTATTTTCATTCCTTAATTGTAAATAATAAATACTTTAGCTATCAATGGATACAATAAATAATGACTTGAAATTTCTTTGAGTGAGAGAGAAATTGATTTTTTCATCAATTAGTGAATATTGTGATGCGTTATGACACCAAGCATTTTGTAACCACCAACTAGATGACGGCAGTACTGACCGGTAAAATATATACGAAATAGAATGTGTATCACTGCAATGGAGTCTCTTCATACCAATATGACGGCGCAGCTGTAGTAGTTATGAGCATACTTCGTTATTTAGAAGTGATTACATCAGCTATTAGTAACGTCAGTTCGAGGAAGTTTATCGTTCATCATCATCGATGTAAATCTCAGTGCTTTGGTTACATCGTACGGCGTGGCTTACCATGCTAAAGCTAGGTATATTATATTAAGAATCTTATTGAAATAGCGTTGAATACTATATACTCGTTCCATGAAGAGTCATTGTTTCTGTGTCAGAATGACAGCATATGGATGGAATATTATACAAAAGATGGGTTGTGCTCCACCCTCGATAGTATGGTTGATTGCAATTGTTATTAAAGGATTTTTTTCTTAGAAAAACGACAACGTATTTCCTTCCAGTTTTGCGCGCTTTCAATAGGTGTACTTTTACGTGTAAGCTCAGCGTTTGTGCTCAGTGGCCTGTATAAAAGTAATTGGAAGCAACGCAGTAATTTCTCCTGCAACTCTCACTCAATATCGCGGCTCTGCACCACCGCGGCATCGCTCTTCCTAAGCAGCAGTTCTGCATACAGCCACTTAGGCCCGTTGCACACCAGTGCCGAATGAAAAATTTTTATCGCCAAATTTCTGTCAGTCTATAGTAATGGATAGGTGCGTTGTTGGGTTAACTTTAGCCGATTTTCTCCATGTGTATATCTGTTTGATATCTTTTAATTGTGTGTATTATGTAACCCAATAGCATCCAATGCAAATACTGCGTTGGGGCTTACAAAAGAGAAATCATAGCTTGTACAGGGTCATTTGAAGAATCCAAACATTCTAGCGTAACGATATTTAATCATTATAAACTCGTTAACCTTTTATGAATGGCAAGGCCATAAACCGTGCATAAATGAAATATTATAGCCCTAGAGCCTCACGATGTATAATAATTACAAAACTGGTTGACCTTCTCAGAGTGGCTGGCAGTCTGGTACATTAAACCTTATGTAAATACTGTCACTGCGTATTGTCCTAATATTTTTAACTTTACAACGTAAAGAGTGTTTAACATTTGAAACTCGTTAACCTGTTGTGCTTGGCTAGTGCATTAACCTTGCACAATATGGTTAGTTCGTCATGGGAAACTAACCGCCGCTAGCAGTGTGTCAGTCAGCGGCCGTTAGTAAGATGGCTTCCGGTGCACATGCAGCTGTATGGCGGGTGAGAGCGTATAGGGACTGGGGGCTGTGCAAGTGTTGGGCCCCCGGTGGAGGGGGGGGGGGGAAGTTAATTAGCAATAGAAATATTGTCTTCACGACACCCACCGATGCAGCTTATGAGGCAATGACAGCAACGCATATATTCTTTTTTCTGTCTCGAATGTAATTGCTGCTCATATTCACTTATCTTTTTAT
>LQNS02000304.1:3443572-3467043 GCA_001587735.2 Parhyale hawaiensis
AGCCTGCCTACGAAGCACTCATGCCAATCACCTGTCATTTGATTGCTCAGGTAGCAGGCTTGTTGTAGAGGGCTGTCACTGGCCATCATGTAGCATTATCCAACATACAATACTACATTATTGAGCTCCGGCTCAACACATCCATTCAAGATTTGAAGGTTAAGTTCTTCGACTGATTAGAATAGTGTTCGTGATTGATTCCTTTGTGTTATGCAATTATTTATACCGTTTTTATAAACCCTAATTCCTTGTCAGTATCAATTCGTTATAGATGCCAGTTATATAATTTTGATTCCTTGTGAATATTATGGCAATATTTTATTGAAGTTCCTACGTTCCAGCTTATTGGTGGAGAGCCACAGTCTCTGCGTAAATTGTACGCTTAATTTACTTGAGCTTTCATGACATTGATTACTCTGGTCTACAGGTATTTTTAGGCCGAAATTCTTCTAATTCTGTCTTTGTAAGTTCTTCTTTGTGATTCTAAATCTGGAGCTCCGTTTGGTCGGTCACATCCCATTTTCAAGTAAACGTGCGTTGTTTTTTGCATTGCATTAGTGCTGTCGGAACTCAAACTGGGATCGCTTCTAAACGTTTCATATAATACTATTTCTACGAGAATCTCAAGGACAAATACGTAAAAAAATCAACGTGTTTGCCAATTTACAGCGCAGGTCTAAAATCTGCTTCCCATAGGTAGTGAATTTGTAGTAAGTGTGAAGTCCGCAGCGAGAGCATAGAAACTTTTTTGTAGACCAGTTTTATTTTCGGAGCATCCTTCTGTCTACCTGCACTGTATTTGCTTCTTCCTTTCTCACATATTTTTCTATATAATGTAGGGATTATTGTTTTTCTTCATTTTCTATACAGGTATTGTTCTTATGAAAAACATGAAATTTGGTAGAAAAAGGCTTGGAAATATGTAGTATCGGTCTGTTACCCACGTTAAGGGTTCAAATTTGCAAGCATTGACCCTTATTGTAGACCAGTGTGTCTAAAATTTGTGTGTCTATTGTTGTGATACGACCGGCGATGACACTGCGCAGGGCTGTAACGATAATATTAGTTTTCACTGAAAATTTACTTCTGCTAATATTCGTCGTCCCGCTAATTATATCTATCCATTTTTCTTATGTCATTTTTCTTGGCAGTTTAAATTTTCTCAGCATTCAAGTAATTTCTATTTGATGTATTATTTAGAACCATGTTAGGTGGCAAAAAATTCTTGCAAGCATAGACGTTATATTTTGGATACACAATATTTGCTATATGTTTATGATCATTAAGTTTTGAGCGGCAGCTTCATCAATTTCTGTTGAGGTCGCAAAAATTATTACAAGTTTAGAAATCACCGAGTAGTGGGAGGTGACTCTATTCCCATAGTTTATGATGAGCAATTTTGTCCCCACATATATTTTGGGAAAAATCGCAGAAAAAAATTGCTACAATTTTAGGATAAGTCAGTTTTTAGAGGTGATCTACCTTCACATCTTTTTTGGGGCAAAGCTGATACATGTTTAGAATCACCAAATATTATGCGGTGATTTAATCCCCTAATTCACTTTACGTAAGAAAAGCTACTACTGTCTAAACTCGTTTCTTCGCCTGGACTGACCACGCGGTTGCTCCACTTCCATCGCTGGCCTATAATTTGAGTTTCCTGTACCATGATGTCCAAGCGAAATTTCCTCCAGCCACGGATTTCCCGGGAAAACACCAGCGGTGACCCCTGCGATGAGCATCTGAAATTATTCTGTCTTGTAATTTATTTCTGGGAAGTTTCCCTGATGTTGCGTAGCACGGAAAATTTACGCGATCTCATATTTTTTTATCTTTTTACCAGCCGGAAATAGGTTCTTTCAAGAAATTTAATTAACATTCTATGGAAAGTACATCTCACGGGCATTGTAACTCATGCATATGTTAATTAAACATATTATCATATCCAGTTATAACTTCTGAACGGCCACTGGATATGCAACCCGAGTTTTCAGAGAATGTAAGAACGCATTGATTTTTGATGCTTCAAAATTTAGCATGGTGTCTCAATATGCAATCGACCGCGTTATTGTTTTTACACAGATTGATTCTTACTTTTTCTCTATATACCCAAAGGTAGCCATCTACAATTTTACTAACTAAAAATATGAACAAACACTGCAAAATCTTTTAGACCTGCTACTTCAGATGAAGTTAAGGCTTTCGGAGTAAAATACTACTTACTGCTGCCCTAACAGTATCTTGTGTCGTCCCATTTATAAGCTTTTCGAGCAGTTAAACATTATCTCATTTAACTTTTATCGCAACTGATTTAGTGCCATCTCATAAAAGAATGCGACATCTCATACGTAACAATTTAATCAATTCGGTATTAGTAGGAAATATTTTCTTTATTCTTTTGCAACCCGAAGTTTTGTCTGGATGGGATAGAATTATGCAAAGCGTTATGAAATATAAAAAAATTCCTCAAACTGTTTTAAGAGTAAATAGGTGATGGCCACACTAAGGAAGTACTTTGCAACCGTAAACTTTGAGTCCCGGTGAAGTTATAGCGAAAGGTCACGAAGTAAGATAAACAGGAGAACCAACCTAACTAAAAAAAAACATGTTTACTATCTACGTATATCACTATATCACAAACGTTTCGGATCATAACATATCCATCATCAGTGCTGTAAAATAGTGAAAGAAAACTTATATGAGAATGTTGAAATAAAGTCAGGGACGAAAGCATTCACAAAAACACTCAAAGAATCGTAAAAAAGAAGAACAAAACAAAGCAACAACTTCCTTACTAAGAACCTATCTAAAAGGCATGTAGAGGAAGGAACAAAATCGGTAACGCCAGCCTAACTTAGGACTTTCAAAGGGACTGCCGATAGACAGTTGTGAAGCTCGGGTTTTTCTGTGTGAACTAAAATGGATTCAAGTAATCGAAGGTCTTGCGCGTCATTTGTACTGCCGATTATTGAGAACTTATTGTACTTTAGTGGATGATTTTCATTAAAACAATGATTTCTAATGGCCGAACTAGATGGTGCTGTAAGTTGTTGCCCGGTACGGTGCGAGATTCCCCGATGTTGTGTACTCGAACGTAAATCTACACTGATGTGCTGCCTACATACGACAGGTGGCAGCTGTCACACACATATTTGTACACAACACAGGAATCAATGGACGCATCCGCCGGATCGCAACGCTTAAAGAATGAACCAACTATTGCCACATTGTGGTAGAAAAATTATTGGTGAAATTTGCCGAAAGTAATGATTTAAAAGAGACCTCATCTCATGTTCGAGGCTTTTGCTTTGTGACCCTAAATATGGCAAATTCAGGAAACATTTGTCTTTTTCAACAGTTTGTATCGGCATATTACGGCAGTACTTGCGTCTAAAAAACTTCGTTAACAAAACATTAACTAGTTCTAATTGGTAGTAATTGCCTAAAAAATACTTCTTAAGATATTTTACTTCTTGATGGTACAAGTGAAACGAACTAGAAATACGGTTAGCTCTGTTTAGCAGGGTGAAAATGAATGCGGTTTTGTACTTGTTGGAGATATTACTGATAAAGTTAGTGCCAAGGCCTGGAAATGTTGGCTTACGTGCACCGCTGTTAAAAGATTATTTCCATTGCGAGTTACAAGTACATCTAAGAACGAGAGGCTGTTATTTTGATCCGTTTCAATCGAAACAAATGGTTCTAATGTTCCATCAAGAAGTAGAATATCTAAGGAAGTATTTTTTAGGCAATTACTGTTCATTTAAATTAGTTGTTGTGTTAAGGAAGTTTTTTAGATTGCAAGTACTGCCGTAATATGCCGATACAAACCGTTGAAAAAGACAAATGTTACCGGAATTTGCGGTATTAGGGTCATAAAACAAAAGCCTCGAACATGAGATGAGGTCTCTTTTAAACCAGTATCTTCGGCAAATGTCACCAATATTTTATTATCGTAATATGGCAATAGCTGGTTCATTCTTTAACCGTTGTGATCCGGCGGATGCGTCCATTCGTTCTGGTGTTGTGTACAAATATGTGTGCGACAACTGCTAGCTGTCGTATGTAGGCAGCACATCCGTGTAGAATTACATTAGAGTAGCACAACATCGGGGAATCTCGCACCGTACCGAGCAACAACGTACAGCACCATCTAATTCAGCCATTGGAAATCATTGTTTTAATGAAAATCATCCGCTAAAGTGCCATAACTTCTCAATAATCGGCAGTACAAATGACGCGCAAGACATTCGATTACTTGAATCCATTTTAATTTACACAGAAAAACCCGAGCTCAACAATTGTCAATCGGCAGTCCCTTTGAAAGTGCCTAGTTAGGCTGGGGTTACCGCCTTTGTTCCTTCCTTTACATGGCTTTTAGATTGGTTCTTAGTTAGGCTATTGTTGCTTTGTTTTGTTCTTCTTTTTCAAGACTCTTAGGGTGTTTTTGTGAATGCTTTCTGCCTGACTTTATATCATTTTCATATAAGTTACTTTTCTCTATTTACAGCACTGATGATGGATATGTTATGATCCGAATCGTTTGTTATATAGATAGTAAACATGTTTTTTATAATTAGATTGGTTCTCGTTTTTATCTTACGAATTCGGTTCCCTAGTGACCAGTCAATTGCAATCAAGGTTTGAGTTATAGCAAACTCAAGTCTTACTCCTGTGTAATATATGTCTAAAATTACAGCTTTGCTAAGTGCAATAGTGTAGTAGACGGACGACAAAAACAACTGAGAATATGATACTAGTATCACACCAGCTGACATGGAAAATGCTTATCTTTGTGGTGCTAGTATATTATTTGTCTTGCGGGAGCCGGTTGAAGATGGAGATGTGAAAGAGTTGTGTATGGTACATTATCTACTTATACGTTTTTCCTTTATGTCAGCCCCAAATTTCATTCCATCGACTCTAGTCGAATGGAGCCGTCTGGATCGCATCTTGTCCCACAATTCCTTTTCGTACTGTTTCAACCATCGCCTGTCGCAACCTCACAGGAAGGAAAATCCCCTCTGTCTTGCTCGCATGCAAAGATTACAAGGCTTGCTCGGAAGAGTACTCCATGTATCCTCAATTTCGCTCATTAACTGCTACGAGTTTTGCCGTGTACCCAAAAATTGGCGAGCTGTTGAGAACATCCGGTCAGCAGGCCATGGATATGAAGTAAAGAGTTGCTCTAAATTCCGCAAAAAGATTGCGAAGAGCTTCAAACATCCGGTCAGTAGGCCAGTGACACGCAGCAGGCTGCCAAGAGCTCTTCCATATTCCCCAACATTTTCCAGCAGTTGAGGATGTCCGGTCAGCAGGCTGCTGTCGAGTCATCTCTTTGCATGGCGTCGTTCATTGCGGCTAGCACCGGAAGTCCTCCTCACTGAATATTACTTAAAGCTCGGACCCCGTGTTTTGTCATCGTAAAGACATCTTATAGCTATAATCTAGACTAACTTACATCCTGATGTAGGCTACATGTATACACCACTAGGTATGTTTCATTTACGTTGTGTACCTCTGCAAGGTTTCGGATCTATTGACAAACTCAGCTTTTCGATAAGAGCAAACTGTGCCTCATTATAGATACGATATGAATGCCAGTTAATTGAAACTAATAAGTCCAATACGTCGCTCGGTATTACCGACCCATGCGTATCCAGCTCGGCGCAGTACCACCTCAGTCACGCAGTTGCGTGACAGCAAACGAACGCGGCGTATATTGCGTTACACAACCCAACTGCTGGGTGATCGCCAGCCCCTGACTTGCCAACCTTCACGCCTGGCTCCTGTGCAGATAATATTTGCTCTGGTTACCTTGTGGTTTCGAGGTCTTCATCATGTGAACTTGTTGATGTTGGCGCCTCTTGGTATATGTGGCCTCTCTACGCACAAGTATCTTTGCACCTACGTTTTGCTGTATGAGGTTGCGGTATTGATGTGAATCAGGTATTGATGAGAGGGCATCTATGCATCGCTAGCACCTCTAAAGGGATATTTACTCTTGTTACTTCGTGGTGGTTCAAGTCGTTGCGTGTCTCAGATGTGACATCTTGGTATTCTAATATCGTATAGCTCCTCGAACAGAAATTAAAGTTTGCTCTACCAAAATTGTCACCCGAATTTTATATGCTCCATACGGTGATAACGAACATTTTCTCCAAGAAATTTGATGTACCCTTTACAGACGAAAATCTTGACGCAATAATTTCAGGGGCGGTGTTTATGCTCATGTGGGGCTGAGATTCTTCTGTTGGGGACTGTAGTACTTGCGAATATGGAACCAATACAGATCCACTGAGTGGCCACCAGTGCAGACCGTGACCTGCTGCACGGCCACTGAAGCAATCACACAATTGGATTAAGAGAGCGTCATGCTTGCAGACCTGCCTGCTGTTGCCACACGCTTGGTTAACTATAGGTGGCACAGACCGTGACCTTGACTACCGTCAGCGTTGTTTTAATTTTGATGACGTACCTTACCTCTGGCACCTTTGATCTTGCTAGGCACGCCACTTGATTGGTACATATAGAGCATCTTTGCTACGCCCCATGATGAGTGGGAGAGCCAACCGTGGGCGAGTTTTAGCAGTGTTTCATCTTTTTGCTGGTTTCTAGTATAACGATTTCGTTTCAGGGAAATTTTATTTTCGAAATACTCTGAGTCCTTGCGTTATAAATTTGCCACACTCAGCGCCCTTGTACGACAAATTCATCACACTGGAATTTGTTCCAACGAGTATTTGTAGCGTCTCAGCAGCAATTTGAATGGAGCTTTTATTGTAAGACATTAGTGTGCTTCACAGGTGTGGTTCTAGCATTCAACACTGCCATTTTATTACATTTTCAACTAATTTTACGGAACGCAAATTGTGTCAATTAGCAGTCGTGTGAACTCTTTCGGTTTACAATACGATCACAATCAGTGTAGGTTTCTCTGTTTATTTACTTGTTTGTCTATTTATCTGTTCATTTTCTGCCACGCTTGAAGAAAACAGGTGAAAATTAGAACAGGTTGCAGATGATGGCAAAAGAATCTGGTTGACAAAAAAGTCATGTCTGATTTACATTGCAACATTTTCAGACCGAATTTATGAACTATTTAACCTCCTCTTGTAGATATAAAATAACTTTGTGTTTAATTTGTGTTATTTTCTCTGAGATTATCTAGCATTTGCCCATAATTTAAAAAAAACTTTTCCTCCGTACTTGTCCCACTTAACGGTCACGTACTGTAAGAGGAGGTTTGCTCGACGAATTTCATAAAGCTGTTGACGCAGCAAAATCTATTCAAAACACTTTTGAGGTTGATGTAGTGAAGGGAAGTTGTTGCAGGAGGTGGTTTTCTCGCTTCCAAAGTGGTGAGTGATTTAACTTCGAAAGATAAGTAAAAAAAACCTGGTGCCCCATTGATGAGAGCTTTTACCTTAGAGGACCCTATCATTACCACTAAGGGAGGTACAGAACACCTAAATGTAGCCCATTCCACTGTGGTGCGCCAAATAAAACAATTTTTTCCCTTAAATTTTTAAAATCGGACATTACTTTCGTACCAACCTGATACACGGCAACCTTATTTTGAATGCAATTCTTGCATTGCCAACGTCGAAGTCAAAGCATTAAAGATAGTTGAAGCTTATCGTGGCATTATCATGCATTCTGATACTTGTTTTTTCAGAAATAATTTCGTTGCATCATTTGTTATGTCAACTTGATGTCATTCCCCGATTCGATGAAGCAGCTTTTCGCTGAGCAAAAACATTTCGATGAGTGTCACATCTTAGCGTATCTATGATTCCGAATAGAAAATAAGATTTTCAGCAATGCTTGACTACTGGCAAAAAGTATTAAATTTTTTCCATGGTTGAAAAAAAAAGGGTTTCGCTGCCCACAAATATGAAGCCGAGTAAGCACTTCTTTTTGGTTCCTTCAAGTTGGCAATTGCATTAACGAAAGCGTGGCAATGAAGAAATATCATCAAAAGATTTTCACCGTCATTTTTGACGGCCGGGCCCATTATTATTATTATTATTATTATAATGTTTGCCAAATCTCCCAAAAAATTCTTGTTTTTAATAAATGCGTCCGTCACGTTTCCCGTTCACTGCAATTAGGACCCGCAACACGCCATACCTTCCTTCTAAGGCAAACACGATGTATGTTTGGATTCAATGTTTTTTTGTATGTTTACTGTACGAGCTTAAGTGCAGAAGACGCTTGAGAGGGTCGTAGTTTTAACAACTCGGTCGGATTTTCTTCAGAGGAGAGAAAATAATTATTTACTCATCAGGTGATACTGTATAGGGTTTCTAGCATTTTTAATAAACAGGATAGCTCCTTATTCTTTTCCACGCAAAAGAATGAAAAACCGCCTGAAGGCGTTCTTAAAATTCCTTATTTTAGCGGTCGTGCTGTCTTTTGCTCGGTGTGCTAAGCCTAAACGTAGCTCGTAGCATGAAGATTCTTACATGTTATATGAAGTAGGTCTCGCATGGAGGTAATCATGTCATGCCCTTGGTGTTGTTCTTCTTTGCTTCTTTCTTAGCATCGCGGATTATTGCGTGGAAAACGAGGCCTGAACTGTGAAGCTTCTAATGATAATAGTATAAGCAATAGTAGTTATGTGTGTAGTCGCAATTGATATATTTGTTTCTTTTTTCAGGCACTCATACAGTCTGCAATGGACGGCTATAACACCACCATCATGGCCTACGGGCAGACGGGGTCTGGCAAAACCTACACAATGATAGGCGAGCAGGTGAGCTAATTTATAGACATTGTAGTAAATTTTTTTTTGGAGCGCATGTTAGCATTTTATTAGTGTTAGTGAATCTCGACTTATAGTTTTCTAGCTATGGTTTTGTATTATGTATATCATGAAGTTACACAGCGGAAACTGCAGTATGTCTTAATCTGTTACGATCGTCAGCTACGTTTCGTATTGGATGTAAGAAAGTTTTCTTAGAAATATCTTTTATTTTGAAGAAACTAACACCTAAGAATATTGCGATCAGATAGAGATATCTGACGACAACAACTTTAGAAAGATTACAGTACTTTGTGGTCCAGCTGGTGCGCTGGAAATTGTGGACAACCCTCAGTCAAAGCAATATGTATACAGCTGTGAATATCAAAGTAAACAATTCTGTTAATTTAAGAACTAATTATGTTTGTTACTTAATTATTCACTTACTAATAATAATTATCATTATGCCTATGTACATACATGTAAAGCTATTTTGCACACTGTAATTGATGACTATTCCGTATTCCCTCTGTCATATTGTGTGTTCCTTATGTTCTCGTTACACACATTCCTCACGTATCAGATGCGCAGTAGATGTCCACCCCGTGTGTTATGCGCATGCTGTTGTACAGCGTCTCTCTTAAGATGTTATCATTATCTTGATGTCGACACGGCAGTACATCAATGCAACAGCGGAGCGTTGCGCATTGACGATGCCCGTTCTTGCTTTTCTGATATTGTATTAACTTTTTCACTGTCAGCTAATTTTTTATTATAATATGATAATTATTTCATTATTATAGGGATATTATTCCTTCTGTGTTTTAAGTCAAGGTGTACTGCTTTGTCAGGGTCATCCCGGCATAGCACCGCGGGCGTTCACCAGACTGTTCGAGCTGGCTGAGGAGGGTCGAGCGCGTCAGGAGGTGCAGATCCACTGCTGTATGTTGGAGCTCTACAACGACAGGCTTATTGACCTGTTCCGGGGACACGCTAATGGAGAGGTAACTTATGGAACTTGTTATTGTGGCATTAAGAGGTTACATACCTATTCTGGGGACACGCTATGGGCGAGGTAACTTATGGATCTTGTTATTATGGCATGAAGAGTTTATTAACTTGTTCCGAGACAAGCATAGGTAACTTATGGATTTTGCTATTGTAGCATGAAAAGATTATTGATCTAATTCGAAAACGCGCTGATGGAAAAATAACTAATAGATCTTATTACTGCAGCATGAAAACCTCCGAAGACATGCTCGACATAACACATGGAATTTTTGTTCTTCGATTTCAGGCCCAATATTCAGTGCATTGTAACTAAAACAAAATTTTAATAATTTCCTGCTTGTAAAAAACGCCCCACTTTGGCTTGCTCCATTAACATACATGTATTTATGCAGCCGGAGAAGCTGGAGATCAAACGAGACAAGCGTGGGAGCGTCCACGTGCAGGGGGCCAGCATACGGCACGTCAACACCGCCCAGCATCTGCACGCTGTCTTTGAGGTACCAATTCTTAATAAGTAATGATAATTGAAATGAATATGATCTGTATCTCTGTTCATCACTAGCGCACTAAGAAGAGAATTAAATACGTTGTGTTTAGGGTTGTCCCGAATAGATTCAGAAACAGCACAGAATTTTAAACGAAAAATGCAGTCACATACTGCAAGAAAGATGATTACATACACAGTTCATGTACATAGCCATAAAGTGCTAAAGTCTTATTGAAGACTTCATTACGAGAGTTTGCTGTTTTAAAGGCATTATCACGCGATACAATAATAGTAAATTAAGCTAAACTCCTTAGCTTTAATTCACGATCGTTAGTATTGCCACATTGGATCAAATTCTGTATTTTGAACTCGAGTTGATTTTTCTTGAAACCGATTAAAACTCCACCCTGCTCCCAAATGGACTGTTCACTTGTCTCACGCATAATCGGTTTGCGACCATAGCCCTGGTGGCAAACCCAGGGCACCTCCCTGAAGATCGGGACAAGTTGCTGCTTATCGCGACCTGCCCTCGTCTTGTCAAGAGCTGGATCCTAAAATCATAATGAAAGCTCTGACTGCAAATTTAAGCCACTGTGGTGAGGTTGAAGTGCCCTGTGTTGAAACCACTGGACGAGTCCACAATCACTTCGTATAAATATTTGAATCAAACTTTGCTGGAGTGATATTATAGTGACACAGATACCGGGACACACCTGCTACGTATCAGTCAATTGCGATACCTAACCCTGCGGCGTTCATTACCAGAATTTCAAGCGCTTGATGAGTTCTTCCTTAACTGTGCTTTCCATTTTCAGTTTGGATCAACGTCTAGTAAAAAATATTATACGAGAAGCTGAACAAAGCCATGGAGTGTTAGGATGAACAGTAGCAGTGCTAAGGCACTCGGCGTTTCCCCCATTTACATAATTTGTCTTTGGCCCAGAAGAGCATCTGTAGCAATGATACTTCATCTCTCAATTTCAATTCATTATTTTTTGCAGGAGGGGCTGAGCAATCGACACACGGCGTCTACCAACATGAATGTAGAATCGTCGCGGTCACATCTACTCATCGTCATATCCGTCACTGTGACGTCCAAACAGAACGGCTCTGTTTTAAGAGGAAAGGTAAGTGCTGTTTAGCTTAATATAGTTGTTTTCTTAGTATCGTTACAATATTTATTTGGGTTTCATAAATTTAGTAAATCAATAGAAGTTGTCATACGCCTATTTTATCAATTACTTGATAAAACTAATTTTAAATCCTCGGTTTGCATCATTTGCAGAATGATTTTTCTGCATATACTTGCCAAGTTTTTACAATCGAAACAAATTGTTAGTAAAATTTATTACATAACAAGGGTATAGACCAGTAGCTCCTTCTCGTTACTTGATACTTTGTTCAACTGACACTACAGTATGACCAAAATCGTTCAGCTACTCAAATCTGAGTCCAATAACAGTGCGTTTTTGATCGATGGCGCATCTTGCCTAAAGGCTAATCCTCGTGAAAATGCGCACCTCCACATCAGTGACGAGGAACTGAAGCATTGCAGTTGATGCAGTACAGTGCAGGGTGCCGAAAACGATGAGCTAGTAAAGGTACATGATAGCGTTTGGAGTAGGTGGAGAGTTCCGCATTTAACACCATTGGCTGCTGTACAACGCAGCGTTAGAAATTTTGGTATGTATTTCCTGTTGGCTTACTGGTGCAGTATCGGTCCTGTCAACGGTCTCCAATATCCAGTTACGATTTCATTTCACGAAACTTCAAATCAGCGCTAACTGAACAAAACATTTCGACACTTTTTCCAAAGATCGATAAAGGAGGTGGGGTCATCATGCTGGATAAAAGGACATTTAATAACAAACTCAACAGCCTCATCAATGATCCAACTAAATTCGTGTCTTGTAATCCGAAACAATTAGAACTCACTAAAAAGAAGATCGACCTGAAATTTGCCTGAAGGTGGTCACCGTCGCTGACCGATACGTAGCATTTTATATAGCTTGTTTCTGTTTTTATTCTCGAATTGTACTGAGTAAAATAAGTGATGAGCAAAAACGTGCTTTCAGATCTTTGATTTCATTTCAAGTATCTAATACATGGAACCCATCGATCCTCAGCTGACGCTGGTGGACCTGGCGGGCAGCGAGAGGATCCACAAGAGCGGGGCTGCAGCGGAGACGCTCAAGGAGGCCAATTCCATCAACAAGAGTCTGTCTGCCCTTGGTGACGTCATTGCTGCCTTGTCTTCAGAAGCGGCGTTTGTTCCTTACAGGTAACTATGCGGCTCTGTCTTAAGCCCGCTGCAGACGAGAGTCGAAACACGGGAACGTTTCTCCTTACTCATCCGATTTTGCCGCTACGAGGGGGGGCACAACTCAGCTTGGCCAGATTTCCACGGTCTAAACTCCAAATCTAAGATAAAATTGCAAAAGTGCTGCTACTTCAAGGGCCAACTTTATGGTTTGGAATATCTCTCTTAATTATGAGGGAGTTTTAGCTCACAATAACATACGTTTTATTGCGATGTTCAAACACGTTCAGATGTAGTCACGGTAACAGAAACTTTGGTTTCAGGAAAGTGAAACGTTCTTGTTTGCGGCTCTCGTTAGCAGCGGGCTTTAGCCTGAAATTAATTAATTACTGAAACTTTACGTCTCTCTTGGCTGCTCTGTCACGTTACTCTAATAAATATTTATTTTAAGGTGGATCAGCTATTAAATGTGTAAAATATTCCGCCGCATCACTCTAAAAACAAAGCTTCTTACATGAAATTTCACATTGTACCGTTTCTTCCGTCGTATTACTTTAATACTACCGTATAATAGGTTATGTCACTGATGTTGGGTATCTTTTAATGTTTTACCTCAAAATTAAAAACAAATTAAACAAACTTGGGTAGCTTCAGTGCTCTTAAACATATTTCACCGTATCACTCTAAGGTCACCTGCCCACTTAACGACTGTCGTTGGCGATAGCAGCCTAGAGCCAACTCACCTAATCCAATTACGTAATTGTGACCGTGGCTTCAGTGTAACGTCAATGGACATTGTGCTCTAATTCCTAAAACATAAATCTTTGTGAATTTAAACAGCTCGAAATTGGAAGCGATAGCTGCAAGTTTGTCATCAGCACTTGCTAAGGAAAAATAAAAAAGAAACTTAGTAGCAGCAGCTGAAATTTTCAAATATTTTTTTAGGACAATTAGATTTTGCACCAGCAGAAGCCGTGCCGCGCCAAATTGTACCGTACAGGGGTTAGTTGAGTTGCCTGTAGGCTGCTAGCGCCAACGGAAATCGTAAGTGGGCAGTCAACTGAATGGAACCTAAGTACGGATAATTTTACAGTTCTCAGGTACCTTTTACTGCATTGACCTATAAAATAACCTGTCATGCGATTGCTCTGAAGCATGCTTTACAGTGCTACCCTAAAAACAACAAGTTATTTCAATGTATCCAAGCATATATACATATATCTCGGTTATAAATATTTACCATCTACCAGGTGTCTTGTCGCTTGTGGAAAGATAACGTCTTTATGAATTCTATATGGTACTCATAACACCCAAAGTTTTTAACCCAGTCTAGTTCTGCTGTGTACTAGTTTCTTCGTCTTCGTACGTCGAATCTGAAATAACTATGTGAAAAATTAATGAAAAATAGTTACAGCAGCTACAGTAGTTGTTTAGAGCCGCGGTAGGGTACCACGACCCTGCTGCTGCAGGACAGTTGCCGGCAACACAGGCGTTTCAGTTCTAATTTGTGACACATATTACAAGCAGAACAAACTCTCGTAACAGTCGCAGATCAATCTCGGTCATAACCCAAGCAGTTTGGTACGTGTTGGGTGAACTTTAATTTCCGGGAACACATTGTTCCACTGAGAACCTTATTCTCAGGATAAAAAAAAACAAGCACTAACGTGACCACGATTATTATTGCTAAAAACAGATGTTAAAGATCTATCATCTTATTAATGATCTCAAAATACCAGTATTTAGGAATAAAATAAATGAAATCCATCTAGAGTAAAATTAAAAAAAGCATGAACTTACTATGAAACTGAAGAAGCTACACAGCAGACCCACACTCGTTCATCACCGGCTTAAGTTCAATAATGTACAAAGTTCTAAAATGCGGAGATCGACAGTGTATTGCATTGGCTCCACATTAGAAAAATCATTGCTTTTAGATACTTGTTCACTCTAGGCGAAATTGTTGCCCTAGGCAGCTTTGATTGATTTTGGTCTTAAACACCTTTTATAGTCCTGACTCTTGGTATTTTCAACTTTCATGTTGGATTTTCAATAACCGAACAAAGATTGTGGCCGCGTTGGTGTTTCTATTTACCCCAGCTCTTAGTTTTTGAAAAAAACTCCGATTAATACCGTCATGATTTCTTCTGTTATTAATTTTCATTTCGTATAGTATAGTAAAAATGCATAATATTAAGCCTTAGGTGCCGCTAAGCAACAATGCAGTTGGCTCGCAGATGCTTAACACACGATGGAGTGCTCGTTGACATAGTGAACGACCCAAGCAATTCGTATCTAATTTATAACTTGCATTACAGAAACAGCAAGTTAACGATGCTGCTGCAAGACAGTCTCGGCGGCAACGCAAAAACTCTCGTGTTCGTGAACGTCTCCCCTGCGCTCTACAACGTCGAGGAGTCGTTGGTGTCCCTCATGTGAGTTGTCCTAGACAACTAGGCCGTGGACCAGTTTATTGGTAACGGGTCTTCTGGTCCGTCGACTGAGCAGTATTTGAGCCCGTCATTTAAATGAGGATAGCATACCAGGGACGGAATATAAATTAAGTTCATTGAGTTATGGGCGAATTATTCTCTTTGATGCTACAGAAAGGAACAGAAAGGGTTTGAATGAATACTGCCGTATCCAACGGTGGTAGTGCAATAGTTAATAAGTAAGGAGGACACTTCAAGTGAAAATATCAACAGTTGATCTCTGATACTACATATTTCTTTAATATCAATATTATAATTTTACGATTATTGCAGCATAGAACCTAGAAAGAAAATATTTTGGGAGATAAAATAATGTGTACTCACATAGAAATACAATACATATTGTGTACGTATTTCTTCCTTTCCAAGAAGTAGACAAGAGCGTTGCCGCTATGTGCGCTATAATCGAATTCAAATGTACGGATACCGAATTCCTTTGATTTAAACTACTGTATGTAAGTGAAATAGGTATCCCACAAGCGTCCTCTTTGAAAGTGTACAGCAACAATGATCTACGTTGCCGCAGAAGATAAACCTTTTACATTAGATGATATATCCATTCATTAAGTTTGGTTTTTAATGCTTCATTTATATTGAGGTATATATTTAATAGGTGCTTTTCTAAGCAACAGCTAGTTGCATTTCTTAGGCATAGAGCAACATTGAGTTTATTCTGATAAGCTTCTCTGCTTGTTCACAGGTACGCCTCCCGCATCAAGCAGATCACCAACACCGCCTGCAAGAACGCAGACAACAGGGAAATTTCTCGACTTAAAGCAGTAAGTGAAACGGAGCTTCTCAGGGAGAGAAATTTCTCGACTTAAAGCAGTAAGTGAAACGGAGCTTCTCAGGGACGTCATCAACTTGCACAGCTAGAGCAAGTTGAGATAACTTCATTATCTTTAACTTGCGCGGGGACTTGTTAAGACAAACTTGTGCTTATTCGCGCTGTTTTGAATCGAGTTTTAGGTGCTAAGCCTACTTCGCTTGAATAAATTATTCTTTCAATAAAAGTTCCAGTTTGGCAACTGAAATAAAAGAGTACATTCCGTCAAGCGGTCAGTCACTGAACCAGTTCGCTGCATCTGTCGTAGCTACATTGCTTGCACTTGAAAATGTTTGGTACATCTTTCTCTGGACGGGAACATGTCAGCTGGTCTCTTCCACTTGAGCATGTTAGTTACATCCGGAACATGTTAGTAACATCTCCTGCACTTTTGGCATCATTAGCAGTGCGCCATATGTGGCGCACGATGCTGTGGAAGGTGGAAGCATACCGCTTATGGGGACTGTTTGGAAACCACGTTCCAGAGGATACTGTTCCTGGCCCCTGGGGTACTTGATTTTCAGTCAGTTTGTAAGAAAACGAATGTTGTTAGTGTACAGAAACTTTAATTGACTTCCCTCTCTCTCTTGGCACAGCTTCACAGTCGCTTGGAAGGTTCAAACTAACAAAAACTTATTTGCTTCTCTTCCACAGATCATCGGCAAGTTGCGGAGAGGAGAAGATCCTGGTGATGATTCACTGCTAACTGTCTGCTGAAGATCTCATCTCGTCTGAATAACAGTCACCTGGCGGGACAGCAGTTCTGCATTTAACGTTAGCTGCTACAACCCCCCCCCCCTCCCCGGTAGTTTTTCGACGGGCTTTTCAGCTCCCAACCCTTGTCCAAATCGAAGGGTGAAACTGTCAAGTCCAGTAACCCTTATATGAGTTTTCCTTCTTGAAATTAACTGCACTTGTTCAGTTAAATATCACTACTGTAAAATTACCGAAGATTTTTAAGAAGCATATGATTTGGTGCGTTGTTTCGAAACTTCATTTACCGCTCGTCCTGAAGACCCGTTGCGCTCATATTTTGTTATCGTTTTAATTAAAAGCTGTGATCAATTATGTATTATACTATGTTGCTGCTTTATGTAAGGTTGTATATATCGTTACAATTATGATATTTATGTGTATTTCATCAGTGCCTATACTGGTGCAAGAAAATCTCATTTGACGAAACTAATCCCTAATCAGCTCAATGATTCCGTAAAATACCGTTACACTGGCATTACTTACTTGATTGGCAACCGTTAATTATCAATACTGTGGTATTGTGCATTCTTAAGCACCAAAAAAGAAGGACCCAGCAATTCTTGGTGCAAAGAAACTGCGTATCAGTAGCAATAGGCTTTCGATGCATTCAAGCCTATATTTTTTGGCAAATCATATGCGTAACATTCCCAATTGTGATTTTCCTACGAGAAAGGCAGAATTAAAGCATAAGTAAATTCGATGAAATTTAGGCTGTGCAGTTTTGCTACAAGGTTTCTGGCTCTTATTGCATTCCATCGGGAGAAAGAGCTCGTCTAACGAGGTAGTGCAGCCTGACTTGGGGTTAAAGGGCTAGCCCACGGCCTCCGACGCCAACAGTGCAGCAAGAATTTGGAACGATCAACAGATCCTATAGTGGTAAATATTCGATTCGCAATGCACGATCACTTAACTAGATCTTGCCCGGTAGGTACTTCAGTAGTGGGCATGTAATTCACCGCTATGGATTCAGGCGGTAACTTGTAATCGTCAACTTTTAAGATGGTGAAAACTCAAACCCGCTCTGCCTCTAGTTTGTCGGTTTGCGATTATTGCCCAAAACTCAATCCATAGTGGTGATTCAAAAGCCCACAATTGAAGATTTGTTGAAAAACGGCTAACTGCGTCGCACTGTGTTCGACGAAGATGTCGTAGCCTATACAGGCTCAGTTACATGACTTACTACTTCATTAGGATGCGGCGCATCACCCTCGAAGGTTTTAGCGCCCAGTTATATGACGAAGAAACGGGGAGGCAAATGGTTTTGTTATGATTTTGCCATATTAAACTCTCATAATTATCTCTGCATTATTTTCCATAATTTAAATTATGGATGTATTTGAATTTCAAAATGTCACAAGTGATGAAAAGGGTGCCCTTTTATGTGCGGGTACCGATACAGGCGTACATCGTTATCTGGGACACGGTCAGTGCAGTATGCATGGCTCTTAACGCAGTCTATCGTCAATTGCCACCACAAAATTGACTTGAGATACGCCCACGAGGCTCTTACTAGTTCAGAATTTAGACAGGAGCGTTGGTTTCAGCGGTTTGGATAAAGTTTTAGGCATAAAGCTCGAAATGATTTCTCTGCAGGAATCGGAAAACTCAGCCGTAATTCGTCATATGAAATTTTTCGCCGTCTCAAGCACAATCAGGTGGCTGCAAACATCCGTAGCACAGAGTACCGACTCCAGCGTTCCTGCCTGTGGCCCCGGGCAAGTTGAGCCTAGAGGGCTTAGCTTAACTCGCCTTCACTCTGCTAATTGACAATATCTTATGTGTTGATTAACATAACGACAATAACTCATAGACGGTCGGAGCCTGGGCCTCAGCTCCTCGCTCAGAATGGGTCCGTTTGTGTGTCTATTATATATTCTAGCAATTCCATACCTAGCCAGTTGACCAGAGTTTGGCATATTCGGCTGTGCAGCCTAACAACAGCAGTGAAAAAGGCCGCAGGGTTTATTATCCTGCGGCTATTTTCACTCATATGGCTGGGGCCGCAGGGCCGCAATTGCCCACCTCTTTAGTTTCTACGAGAGTAAGTGCCTGGGTCGCTGTGGCTGTCGGCAGCCTTGGCTTAATTAGCCAACATAAATATTAACGCATGTGTAAATATAGTTGCTGTGAAATTGTTGTAAAATGGAAGGATTTTTACATCTTTGTTTCACTAACCTACTTATTTCCATGCTAAAAACTGTTTTAGGGTATCATTATGATTGCAGTTATCATAGTGTTAAGGTGGTGATGAATGATAGCATTACTGACTACAATGACAAGCAAGTTATGTCGCAGTGAGTTCTGTGAGCTATCAGTGCTACCTCAAATACTTTCATTGCTTTGTAATATTTCGTATCTCAAACATAACTAACAGTATGATAATGAAAATAACGGAAGTGCGCGCATGAAGTCGCAAGTGCAGTGAATAAAAATGGGCTCTTGGAAATTATAGTGTAAAATGTCGACTATTTGCTAAGCGTGCAACGCTATTCTGATAAAAACAGCATCGCTTGATCAGTC
Source organism: Parhyale hawaiensis (assembly GCA_001587735.2). Taxonomy (NCBI): domain Eukaryota; kingdom Metazoa; phylum Arthropoda; class Malacostraca; order Amphipoda; family Hyalidae; genus Parhyale; species Parhyale hawaiensis. The sequence continues at coordinate 3,462,671 of LQNS02000304.1, forward strand.
ATAATAAAATCAAATAATAGCGTTTACTTCATCACTAAAATCTGCGCCGTCATTCGTAATCTTGTGACGTCATTCAACTTTTCATTTTGGCGGTCACGCAAAAAATATGAGCTGCTGCAGCTTGAAATTTTGCAATTTACTCAGAATTAGCAGGTATTCCCAAAGCCTGACCAGAGGTACTTGCTATATCGTAGAAGTTACCAGCGGCGATTAACGTTTCAGATATTCATTTAAGGTAGAGAACCGTACAAATGGAAGCCTTGTTTGCCGCAATGGAATCAGATGTGGAACAGTGTGGAGATGCAATTTTGCGTTAGTGTGCATTCGCCTTAACAGTGCGAGTCCACAGCCTTTGGAAGTTCTGTCAAAATAAAGTTAAAATTATACCTGATAGCAAATTATTCACCACTAGGGAAAATGACATTAAGGTAAGTGACATCTGCAGGCAAGCCGTAATCCCTCTTAATTAAGAAAAAAAAAACGCAATAACCCTTCATGGTGACAGACAATCCTCACGTTATTCTACAGTTGACTTTGTAATTGTTCTGTTACTGCTATTGGAAGGCTCGTCATGCAGCTGCCTCTCTCGTATTCTATTAGCAATAGGTAGCCAACAGAGGAATATATTTTTTATAACGAGTTTTAGCGACAAATCCGCCAAACGGTCGCCCCTCCCCTTTTTGAGCTATTCTTAGCCAGTTGACGATTGGATGCCACGTCGAAGCGTCACTCCGCCGCCTGGCGTAAAGCTAAGTGACGTTATTTATTTAGTTAGCGAGAACGAATTTTATTTCTAGCAGTTTATTACGATTGCTAGTTAATTTGCGTTTTACGAGGGATACGCGTGGCGAGTGGTATCACAAGAACGATACTACAGAAGTAAAGCTAGAGATTGTAAGCTCCTGTCCTCTAAAAATGAGATAGGCTAGGTATGAGAAAACTTTTATTACTAAAATTATTAGGTTGTATTCGGTACCATAGGTAATGCTAACCCGTTAGGTAATAGGATATTAGTTGAGGTTAGGTGGGCCAAGGCCTTTTTTCAGTTGTTGAAGAGTTTGGAATTAAGATTCTAGTATAGACGTAGGGCTACTTTTTCTTAGGTAGTGTACCGATCGGCCTAATCCTTGAGATTTGCTTCTGTCACTTAGTACAGTTTTCTCATCTAGGCCTATATTGGAAATGCCCCCTTTACTTTGGTACTATGTATTCAAAAGTGGATACTACCTATATAGGCTATAGAGCACCAGGCTAGAGAAATTCGAACCTAAATCTGAAAATTACGTGAAACAATTGAGGTGCAGGAGTCATAGGGCGAATTCTCAAATCATTCATATAAACGCGTTCGCTCATCCACTTGTTCGAATGTTATTTTTTCTGAGTTTTATTTCACTCCGTAAACTTTTGAGAGATAGCCGTAGCGTTAATTACTTACCCTTTCCCCCAGTCAAGTTGATACATATTAATTGGGTATCACGCACCCAAGGGTCCCGAGTGCCTTATTCGCAGGGGATGTTGCATCTGGCCGCAGTTCCTGCTGATGAGGTTAGTATTGTAAAGTTAAGTAGGTTCTCTACTTTCCTCTTTCTGTTCCGTGAGGTGGGGTGTTGATCGAGATAGCCGACCTGGTACGCGGGACATCTCTAGTCTCTCTCGTGTGGAAGGACACAAAAGGGACCGATCACTTGAGTGTCTCCTACTAAGTATACTTTGCGCCTCGTTTCCTGGCCCGTAGTAGTGCACGTGACCACCACACCTACCCAATATTCGGTATTTGAATACTGCACAAGTAGTTTCTCTGTTGAAACGCCTGAGTTGACGCTACGGAGGTTAAACAAAATATATAATAATAATAATAGTTGATACATATGAAACGTGTTTCTATATAGATTGACACGTTCTGAATCCAAAAATCACAACCATTTTTTGGGGAACGCTTACTTTTCGAGGTAACAGAACACATTTTAAGACGTTTTACACGAATAATATTTTGCTCGCAAATGCCTAGTTTTCAAGATATATGACTTTGAAGTTCCCAATATTTTCCAACGGGGTAAAATACCCGGTGACTCCTCAGTAACCTGAACTCTGTGTTAACTTAACCTACCTTAACGTAAAAACCTATTAAAAAGGCTTCCTAACCCACTGTTCTCTGCTATAGAAAAACCATGGAAACTTAAAAAGCAAATATTTCGAAAACTAAGCATTTGCGAGAAAGATGTCATTCGTGTAAAACGTTTTAAAATGTGTCCTATGACGTATATATGGCATCAAACTGTTACAAATACTTGACCGAACTTTTTCTTCAGTATTCGATGAGAGAAAAATAGCACCGCAAAGTCAGCATTTCTCCAACAAATGGTTGTGATTTTTGGATTCAGGACATGTCAATCTATAAAAACACATTTCATATGTACCTATCAACTTTCTTGGGCAAAGGGGTAAATATTAGTCATCGTGGCTTCCCCAGTGACACTTGCAGAGGAAACCGATTTGGTGGTTAACATATTCACGACTTTTCATGGCAAAGTTGTGCTAATAACTACGATGAAATAAAAACATTCCGGTGAGTGGATAAGTGAACGCGTTGATAGGAATGACGCGTGAATACGCCTCAACAGTACCTTCACTCATATCGTAGTAATGTTTTAGGTCCCTCTCCATCATCTCCTTTGCTTTTGACGGTGAGCTGCTCTGGAAAGTAGTCAAGGAGGTGAGTGAACCGGCTAGGTGAATAGAAGATGGCACTATATTCTTCGTTATATTACAGATAAATTAAAGTCTTAGGCAATACAGGGTACAGAGAAATAACAACATTGGTAAAATCTTCATGGCTGAGTTGTCGGTAACCAGTGTTGTGGTGGCGTTAGTAGTAAGAGTCGCACGTTCATCACTAAGGACACACTCACGAGAATGCCAGTGGCACGGAGTGAAATGAAGGTGTCGAGCTGTAGCGGGGTAAGACCATAGAAGAGCGTGTGAAGTCGGATAGAGCAGCCAGAGACGAAGGCTCGAACAGGGGCCTTTTAAGAGTGTAGCTAGTAGGTCGAGAAGCGCAACAATCGGGATGCAGCAGAGGGCGCAACAGCTAGGCTGGGAGGCGGCGGACAGTGTCGCAGATTAGGAGGCCCCCTAGCGCCACCGGAGAGAAGTGTTGTTCTTCGAACTTCTTCGGTGCTCTAGTAGTGGGGCTGCAGGCCTCAAGTTCAGAGCTGGAACTTGGTATTCGAGCTGGAAGTGGAGCTCGAACAGAAACTTGAAATGGGCGAGAATGCTGGCCGTTTAGTACACCAATTGGCGTCAGCAATTTCCAGGAGCCAGCGCGTAACTCGTCACTCGTTGGCCACGCAGCAGAGATTTCGGGCAATGTCTCAAGAACAGGAGCTGATAAGAAGTGGCAAGCGCTCGATGTTTACTGCCGTAGTGCTATAGTGTCGTAATGATGGAAAGATCACTACTAATTCATAAGTGCGTGACAAAAATTAAACAACAAAGAAGTCTGCTACTTTTTTGATGTTTTTCTCATTTCACCCTGATTTCAATCTCAGATATGTTATTGATAGTAACTGGCTCGTTTTTTTGTTCAATATTCAACTCTTAATAACCAAAATGTATAACAGCTTTAGCTTCCATAACTCCAATTTGGTTTGCTTTAAGATTTTCTTTGTAAGATTGAGCTCGTTCCGCTCCTTTCATTATACAATAACTACCTGAGTGGAGACTAAATGGAACACATGCCTGCTCATAACAGTGTTTACCATATATTCATTATTAATAAATAAGAAACGCTTGGTAGGAGCAGTAACATTTACGATTGATGCGTCCTTTGGAGCGACGGTAACTAAGCTGTGCCCTTTTTTATCATATTCTGGAAGTTCAAAGCTGTATTGGAACACACAATCTATAGCTAATATTGTACCTACATGGCAGTGAATTTTTCGTAAAAAGTTCTTGCACAGCTAGGAAAAGCTATATCAGCAAGCACAGGTTTGTTAAAGTTCTCATTCTATAGCCACTATTGAGAAATATATCAATGTCTCTACACTGGTATGAAATGGATGTTATGGTGAAATTCATGTTACCGGATAATTAAAAAATAATAAATTAATGTCGAAAGCTACTATATATAAGGCAGAAGTACGTTTCTGTAAAAAAAGGAAATCATAATAAGTTTGGCAACTAACCGTTAGAAGATTCCGTAGGGTCAAGGTCTTATGCTAGACTTACAAATTCAACTTTTATTTTAATTTAGTTTTTAATAATTTCTACCTGCTCTTCTTTCTCCAAGAAATCTTTCCTCCTACAGAATTATTTCTCGTGTGCGTCAGTTATTGATGATCTTATGGCCCTTTCCCTGCCACAGTATGTTGTGG
>LQNS02000304.1:3514198-3524245 GCA_001587735.2 Parhyale hawaiensis
TTTTCTCCACCCGCTGGGTTGGTTGCGTGGGGGTTTGTTAACCTCATGGAGTTTCTCCGTTCCTACGTCGCCAGCCTGGTGTGATTTAATAATAATAATAATAATAATAATAATAACTATCGTGGAGGCGCCAACGTCATCATCGGAAACGATGGACAACCTTAAGCAAGCACTTTTTTGTGGAAGTTAACAGCTTGATTTTAATGTCTTTCGTGGCACATGTGACGCGAAGATGTTTTTTATTTTTACCACGAATCGCACATGCGATGACATCACTGGGAGAAATATGATGCATGTCGTTAGACAACGCATTGCACACTTCGACAGTAAATGAATTATTATTGGCCCTATTAGATATCGCTTGTTAGGTAGAAATTAATTGAACGACAGCAGGACCTTGGACCATCAAGACGTTCGTTAGAGCTTTCTGCTCAAGACTGTCTAATTTCGTATGAATTTTCAATAGATCTGATCCAGATGTAGGTGGGAAACTACTGCCAGCTGGTTGCGTATTATGACTTGAGCTAGTTCTAGGAGTTACAGAAGTAGAAGATTCCAAGGATTTTGATGACTCAGGAGGTGGAAAAGGATTGAGTGATTTACTAGCTGAAACACTACTGCTCGCAGTACGATTAGTTGGAACATTGCTTGAGGTCGATGGTGAGGAAAAAATTTGTGCGGATGAAGAAATTTGAGTCTTGAGGGCTTCATTTTCCGTACGTAGCAGCTTCAGTTCGAAAACAACTTTCGAGTTGAGTTGGTATAAAGACTCAAGATACTCAATTATTTTGACTTTATAGTGCTGCTCCTTTACTGCTTTATTAGGCTGTTTGGCAGCCCTTCCGGGATATTTTTTCACTGGAGAATAAGACTTTAGGTATTTGAGCATTTTATGAACACTAGACAGATCTTCCTGGAGACTCACACTACCAGTGGTGATGTTACATTCGTTATCAGAATCAACACGAGCTCGAAGATAATGAATCATTTGCTATGGTATCCATTATTATTCTTATTGGTGGAGCAGTTAGTATTTTCAAGTTGTCCGTACTAGTGAACGAAATTTAGCACAAGAAGAATTTAGAAATTTGGATAAGAGAGCGGTCCCGCTGCAGACAGCCAAAACGGTCTATAGCTACACTTATAGCACACTTCACAACAATTCTGACAAAGTTCAACTGAAGCAGGGAGATTTCAGTCACTGACAGGCACACGCATGCCACTGTACTCCAGGAGTATACAGTCAATGCGACGAAAGAAGTGATGAGGGCAGTTTACACTTGGGACAAATGTGCAAACGGTGCACCCAGCGCATGCACAATAACACCTTGCAATTGTCACAAGGGGAGGGCAGAACTTGATGTCACCACGCGTGTAACACTGCAGTAGTAATATAAATATATAGGTGTCTATGACAGTACCCTAAGAAGGTACCAGTAGAAGCGCGACACGGAGGCAGAGCAAGGTGGGTGACACCTTGGGGACCCTGGAGGTGGGTGACACCTTGGGGACCCTGAAGGTGGGTGACACCTTGGGGACCCTGGAGGTGGGTGACACCTTGGGAACCCTGGAGAAGGGTGCAGGTGATCTTGGCCCTCGGCGATTTCGGCCCATTGAATCGGCCATAAGAAATTGACGAATTACACCAACTGAAGGCTTCTCTCCATAAACTCAATAGACCGACTTCGTGAGAGCTCAAAACGTATAGAAACCAACATGCGCAATCAAAATATCCAAAAACTCAGCTAAATAAATAAATATTTGGTTTTATTTGTAACGAATATAACCTAGCAACAATATAAAAACCGCTTGTAGCAAATATATAGAAAAAAATGCGTCTTCACTGGTCACAAAACGTAAATATACGCATACCTATTTATTCGATGGATATGTGGCGAGATTCTGCATCAACACTGTGTTACTCCGCTCGCTTCGAACCTATTTCGCTGGGTAACGGGTTTGCGTAATACCGGGTAACTCTGGCGTGTCTCATTGACGGAAAATGGCTCATTACGACACGGATTTTGGAGACGGAGTTACCCTCGAGGTAACACTGCCTAACCCGAGGTTACCCAGCACGCTGAATGCAACAGGCCTCTGGCGTCGCTGCCCCCATAACATAAGCTGGGCGAACCTAACTAACCACATGGTACATTCTATGCTCCCTGAGGGGAGGGAAGAGGGAGCTGTGCTCTCTTATTAAAGGTTAAAGGTAGATAATCGCCTCTTCAGAAACTTTCTAAGATCATGGCGATGTCTGCCGGAGCCAATTCTCTCAATAATATAATTGAATATCGATTGAAATTGCGACGTTCACGTTTCATACATTCAGGTTTATTTTGCATGAAGAAATTTGTTCTCCAGACTTGAGGTATTTTTTAATTTCATTACCCCTACTCAAACTCAAAAATGTTAGACTTCTACTCTGGTAGATTTTGATGAGTTGAATACAAATTAATTCTTCCCAGCAGTCGGATATGAGTAGTTTTGAGATATTGATTTATTAAACTCAGAATTATACAAGTACTGAAGCGCAGTTAATTAGGAACAGTTCAACTGGATTTTCTAATAAAATTTGCATAAACAACGCTAAAAATCATAAAAAAATAAACCTCTCTTTTTGGTAATGAAATATGAAAGCCAAAGTCTTTAAATACGAAATGCACTAAATCAAACAATGACACGATTGCATCAAAAAACCTATCAGCCGTTGCGTCGCTCGACTGCGCAGCGTTTTCTGTTTACTTCAGAGATGAAAGAAACCACAGACGCACAACTGCACGGACAAAAGAAACCACTGACGCACAACTCCACAGACGAAAGAAACCACTGACGCACAACTCTACAGACGAAAGAAACCTCTGACGCACAACTCCACGGACGAAAGAAACCACTGACGCACAACTCCACAGACGAAAGAAACCACAGACACACAACTCCACAGACGAAAGAAACCACTGACGCACAACTTCACAGACGAAAAATACCACAGACATACAACTCCATAGACGAAAGAAACCACAGACACACAACTCCACAGACGAAAGAAACCACAGACACACAACACTACAGACGCAAGAAACCACTGACGCACAACTTCACAGACGAAAGAAACCACTGACGCACAACTCCACAGACGAAAGAAGCCACAGACACACAACTCCACAGACGAAAGGAAGCGCTAGTGACCACTAAAAACGATAAATCCACGAATTGTATCTCCAACGATGCATTACTTTTAAGGTTAGGAATGCAGGCCTGGTTCTGCGAATGACATCACAGTTTAGGGAAAAATTTTATGGGCACAAAAATGGCGCGCAGTAGTGAGTACTAGCACTGATTTAATGCAAAATTTCACAAAGCTGTATTTTAAAATTATTATTATATTCAGAAGTTTAAGTCTACGTTTCCACAACAAGACGATATCACAGAGGAAGAATGGACATATGGCATGACGATAGACACGTGGAACACATGCACGAGGGTATTTCCACACAGGATCAACGCGCATGGGAATAGCAAGTCGGGAAAGAAGAGGAAGAACAGATGGATGAAAGATCAGTAGGAGTATGAAATGGGAAAGAAGCAAAGTGGGCGCGAAAGACAGACGTCCCGAAGGCCTAGCTAATGGCTAACGAAAACTTACAGGGTCCCCCTGGGTGTGCTGTTTCCCATAACCTAGGATGGAGGGCCTATGGCTCAACCTATGCCCACTGAGGGGTGTATTTTTTAAAAACTAGGTATTTCCGACTGCCGTGACAGATAAATTCGTGTTTAGTGTACCAATATTTATTACCTCCGCCAAGGAGGTTATGTTTTCGTCGTGTTTGTGTGTATTTGTCTCTTTGTCTGTCTGTCTTTCTGTCTGTCACCAAGATAACTCAAAAAGTTATGAACCGATTTGGATGAAATTTACAGGGATTGTTAGGTATGTTAGGAGGAACAGATGATTAACTTTTGATGAAGATATGTCAATCCGTTTGTTTGTTTGTCTGCCGCATTTTTCTCAATGCCATAACTCAAAAAGCTATGAATGGATTTTGATGAAATTAACATGAGTTGTTGGATATATATATAAAACAAAGTGTAAATGACCAAATTTTGGTAATGATCCGTTTATTCGTTCGTTTGTCACTGTTTTTAATTTAATGCTAGTTAGCACAAAAACTAAAAAAATAATGAATGGATCTTTATGAAATTTATAGGAGTTGTTAATAATGTTAGAAGACATAGATGATTAAATTTTAGTGCAGATCGGTATGTTTGTTTGCATGTTTGACTCATGTTTGTCATAACGTTTGTTAGCAGTGTAACTCAAAAAGTTATGAACAGATCTTCAAAAAAAAAAAAAAAAATTGCACGAGCTGTTATTACTATCAAAAGGCACAAATGATCAACTTTTGGAGTCTATATAAAGAAAATTATGGCTTCAGAACCAATTTGAAAATTTTGTTATCGTTACCTCGCTTGGCCTGGTATGCGCTCTCAGAGTGCTCTAGTTACAATAATGGTCTCAAATGTCTATAATCCAGGGGGGTAGTAGTAAAATTATACACGATTAAGTATTGTTAAAAAAAATTATCAGTATGAATGCTACCAGTCTTTCAATTTAACATAGAATTCGGCTGTCGATGGCAAAGTTTAAATACTGGTAATTTGCTTAACTGCTAACCACTTGACCCTGACAAATTAGGGATTTAGGTACCTGTAAAAAGTACGGAAAATTCCAGAAAAGGAATTGAGGATTTACTTTGCGGTATTAGTTTACTTAAAGCACATATTTTTTATCTTTTCTTCCTCTCTAATACTAAATTTTCGGTATAGAATCTGAATCTGAAGTCCATTTTTGGCGGTCAGACCTTTTTTAGTTACGACCCCTCCAGGGAAGGGTGGGGGTATATTTCCGTCATTTATAGTCCGATCGTTATGAAACTCAGACAGTACAGTATATGTAAAATTGAATTTTATTAACATTCTATTCATGGCAATTTTTTCAATTATAGCATGGCTTGGGTTGGGTTGGACTGGGCCGTCCTGGGCCTGGGTGGGCAAGGCTAAACAACTTATTTAAAAGCTGCTCCATTACACTCGACATCGACGGGTATTTTCTCCCATAGGAATACAATGGGAACTTCAAAGTCACATATCTCAAAAAGTAGAGCCGACCGCCACAAACAGATTTCAGATTCGTAATCTGCATAGAAAAATGAGTAGGTAGATTAAGGACAAAAAACCTTTTTTTCTAATGTGCTGAAATTAAACTTTTACCAAGAAATTGATAGCTTGTAAAGCCCGTAGTGCTTCTTCCTATCTCACAGTTAGCACTTGCAAGTTCATTTGCGAAGCTTAAGGGGACCGTCGGGGTATCAATTTTTTTTTTAAATAAAGATAAAATTTTGAAATTTCTCACATGTCTGTATCATGTCTTATGCACAATATTCGTGTAAATTTTTTTTTGTGCCACCCCTCCAACGCCCCCATACCCCCAAAACCCCCCAGACGGGGATTTCATAAAAATTGAACTAACTCAAAAACTAAAACAGATAGAGAGACGCAGTTTTCAAACATGGATTTCTAGGGCAATTTTACATCAGAAACAGCTTATATTTACGTTAACGCATAACGGATATTTTCTTTTCTATTTAGGAAAATATTTTAAAAATTGATTTTGCTTGGAAAATGTTAAGTCTTGTAGTTAAAAACTACAAACACTAAATCAAATGAAACGAAGCTAGCAAATCATGCCGACACATTGTTGTTCATTATGCAATTTACCATTTGTCTCTATGTTACTTATAACTTGAAATACATACATTTGAAGTAGGAAAAATACAAGTTTTCGGAGGGAGAGCACAATTTGTCTCGTAAGTCGCTACTGCCCTCATTTTTTCGCCGAGCCTGAGGTGAACTGCTCTGTTGGTTGGTTGAGGTAAACCGCATCGCCGACGTAGGGCACTAGCGCCCGAGGTGCACTGCAATAACCAAGGCTGACCAGAAAGCAACTGGTAAATTCCTTAGTAGCAGGGTTGCCAACTCCCATGAACAAAAAACCTCTAGAATTTTCACAAAAAATCGCTGGAATCCGCTAACTGTTTTTCTTAATCTTAAATGGGAATAATTTATAAGCGAAAATTAATACTATCAATAGTAAACAATCATAGTTTACGATGCAGTTGAATTGAAAATGAACAGTAAAGTACAACTACTAAACAGGAAAAATATATCAATTGCAATATTAAACACATCACTTCTCAAGAATTTCAATTGAAATATCCCCCTCAAGCATTATCTTTCTCTTCTCTAATTCATTCTCTTAGTTTAGCAATTTTCAATTGTTAACGTCCAAATTTCAAATTAGGGCGTATATTGCTCAGATTTCGTCACGATGGATAAGACAGACTCACCCAAATATTAGCAAATGTCTGTAATTGTCGAATTACGCTGATCACTGCACTAACGCGTTATCAAGCTCACAACCGAAATACAACTGGCAGTTCTGGCGAGAGGGAGGGGGGGGGGGGCGGCAGGACATATGCTCGCACTTTACGACAGTACGAGAACATTACCCGTTCAACACTCGTTAAGTTCGACCGATTTCGTTTTTCACAATGGTGCAAAAGTACTAAAAATTTCTACATTTTTTGACATCGTTTAACTTTTAGTACGCGAAGCGCTCCCGGGTTCCAACTCGTAGCAAGTCCATCCCTAATAGCGTGGGCACACTATCGTAATAATTGTTCAGCCACTTAACTTTTCGCTTTGGCCGTCATGCTGCCGTGACTACAACTAATAGCGCCTGAAAATCACGCTAATACTATGCGTCATTCGAACTCTAACTCAAAAGTAGGAGGCACATAGGTATGCTCAAAGCTTGCCATTGCTGCTTGTTATAACGTGCCAACTGCCAGAAACGACTCATACCATAGATATTCTTTTTAGTGGCATAGCAATGTCCAATCAGATGCAGAATTCCCAGGCAATGCAACTTTCACGTAGGCGTGTGCGCACCCTAAATCACCCTGTACATGCACAACATATCTAGACACTATATTACTGGTGGATCTCGCAGATATTTTACCAGCAAAATTTTGCTCCTGTTTATCATGATTAAGATATAAAGACAGCACAAGTAAATATAGCAATCTCGTTTTTGGAGGTACTTTTCTCATTGCTTTTCTTTTTTTTTTTTTTTGGAGGTACTTTTCTCATTGCTTTTCTTCTATATTTACACGCCTTCGCTATCCCTTGTTTCGCATCATCTGAAGACAACATTATTTAGACTTTCATATTATTTTTAACGTTTCCATTTTCAACTGTGTATTTGATGATTTCATTTCTACTACGGGGCCCGTGGCTTCTTTACACTTGACGTGCGATAGCCTGCTAACATTATACAACACTCAACCTATTTTTTTTTAACTGATTCATGTCGCTGAGAGTACTTCTTCTGTTAGTTTACGTCATTTCTCTAAACATCGCACTTGCACTTGAACAATGCAATTTAGAACGAAGCATATGAGGACAACTTCGTTTGCACTACCGGCCCATTTACGCTGACACCCATTTTGTCGAAGGTGTTCGAAAAAATTGGTCGCTTGTAAGCTTGGTCATTTTGCTGAGGGTATGGGTTTGCTGCCTACTGGTCAGTTTGCGTACAGAACTGGTTTGAGTTGTTGTGACGTATTGTTGTTAGTGTCGCACCATTTACAATTTGCGATGGATAGTCGGTCTGACACACGCTTTGTACAGTTGGACTTTAGCGCGGCATTCGACAGGGTTAACCACATTGGTCTTTATACAAGTTTGAGTCGTTTGCTGTTGGTGGTAGGGTTTTGTCATTCATTCGCGATTTTGTTTCTGAGCGAACGCAGTGTGTGTCTGTTGACGGCATTTTGAGCACTCCAGTTGCGGTGGAGTGTGGCGTCCCTCAGGGTAGCATGCTTGGCCCGATTTGTTCGTTCTGTATACTAGTGACATGTTCTCTTCGCTGGAAACTACGATGATTAACTATGGCGACGAGTCTGCTTTGATAGCAGTGATACGTACTCCCCGCATGCATTATGCTATCACCCAGTATATGAATAGGAATTGATCACGCATTAGTGCATGGTGCTCGGCTTGGAGTAAGAAGCTGAATGCTAGTAAAACCAAGTCGATGATTACCAGTCGGTATCGGACACTTCTACCGCAGCATTCACATAGATGCATCCACATAGGTGACACTCTACTTCAAGAGTAACTCCTTGGAGATTTTTGGTGTTGTCTTTGATGAGAAGCTCACTTTTGAACTGCATATTAGGCGACTAGTGTCACGTGCTTCCAGTAAGATTAGGCTCCTGCGCAATGTGAATTCTGTGTTAGGTGACGGTGAGGTTGTCCGCAGATGCTTTTATGCTTTTTTGCTGTCTGTGTTAGAGTATTGCTCACCGGTCTGATCTTCAGCTGCTGACTGTCATTTACGCCTGTTGGATCGACTTGTTAGTTCGACCAGCAAGCTGTGCTTGGATAATGATCTGGTGAACTTGTCCCACCAAACTATCGCTTTGGTGTCGTCTCAGCTTCTCTTCTAAGACAAGCAGAATTTGGCGGTGAATCTAGTCTTCCTGTTGATGTAACCAACCACGAAGTCAAACACCGCACTTCAGGTTACAGTTACGGCAATTGCATTCAAGCGGACTAATTGAGCAGACTAAGCTTAAGCTTTGTTTGTTCGTTGCGTGTACTGGTGATTGCTTAACTATTTTACTTCGTGTGAAGCCTCCTTTTGCTCTCTGCTTCCTTTACACAAAACTACAGTAGTAGGTACACCAAATAGACAGGAAGATTAGTTCGGATGGGTTGAGACGTGGGCCGAAATCACCAACAAAACAGGCCGACTTGAATGGGCCGAAATCGCAGGGCGCCGAGATCACCTGCACCCTTCTCCAGGGTCCCCAAGGTGTCACCCACCCCCAGGGTCCCCAAGGTGTCACCCACCTCCAGGGTCCCCAAGGTGTCACCCACCTCCAGGGTCCCCAAGGTGTAACCCACCTCCAGGGTCCCCAAGGTGTAACCCACCTCCAGGGTTCCCAAGGTGTCACCCACCTCCAGGGTCCCCAAGGTGTCACCCACCTCCAGGGTCCCCAAGGTGTCACCCACCTCCAGGGTAACCAAGGTGTCACCCACCTCCAGGGTCCCCAAGGTGTCACCCACCTCCAGGGTCCCCAAGGTGTCACCCACCTCCAGAGTCCCCAAGGTGTCACTCACCTCCAGGGTCCCCAAGGTGTCACCCACCTCCCGGGTAACCAAGATGTCACCCACCTCCAGGGTAACCAAGGTGTCACCCACCTCCAGGGTAACCAAGGTGTCACTCCCATCCAGGGTAACCGAGGTGTCGCTGCTCTCCATAACTTAGGATAGGCAAACCTAACTAACCAGCAGCATCCACGTTAATGTCATCAGTTCTAGAGTTGATTGATTGCCTCCCATCATATGTTTTGCTGTATACTAAATCCATGGCTGAACAACGTAACAGGTTAACTCATCGCTTGACCATTTTGAGACGGTTCTGCGCATCTGCTAGTGTGACGTCAGGTGGGGAGAAGATCGTCGGGGTTGCACTTGTACCTTATTCATTTATACCAATATTTTCGCTACCATGGGCTGATAATTGATGTTCGGCTATTTTGAACACAAAAAAAATAACTTGGTGAACCTTCTTCTTTCCCCCAAAGCTACGGAGTAGCAAAAACAAAGTGAGTTTTGGCAGTAAATGTGTATACTAAGTTTTCGCTCTCACTAGTATCGTCTACTGTGCTTCAAACATTTTTTGCCCCTGTAAAATGATAAACTACTACGTAGTAATTATGAGTAATTCAGTTTTCCTCCAGATTTTTCCATGTAACCACAGAAAACGCCAATTTTCTCTTAAAGAAGTCATGAAACATGAAACGAAATATTTCTCGTTTAATCATGTACGCATGTCTAGTTACGTTACCCTAATAATTGCTATTTTCTTACAGAAGTGGAAAGAAAATGCTATGTCGACGGGGAAACTGTTTAATCAAG
>LQNS02000304.1:3615916-3630642 GCA_001587735.2 Parhyale hawaiensis
ACACCACTGAGACTCCAATCAGATCAGAAACATCAGTCATCAGTAGGTCAAGAACACCTCCTAACAAATGGGTAGGACCTTCAACCAATTGCTCACAACCAGAGGTACTCGCGAAGTCGAAGACGGCATGACCATGGCAGTCAGTCCTCCCAGAGCCTAACCATTCCACATAGTGATAACTAACGTCACCCATAAAGGCAAAGGCAGAACGCCTATCCGAGGACTGAATTCTAGCCATTGCATCCAGGAGACAATCAAAGACCCTATCGTCAGAAGAAGGGCTGCGATATACCGAGAACAAATAAAAGTTTCTGAATGAGCCACAGACTCGCAGCACCATCATCTCTCAGCACGGACACTCATATTCACCCTGCCTGGACACAACAACACCCTTTCGATCGTAAGCAGCCAAACCCCTAAATCCAGGGCAAGAGTCTCGCAACCGCAGCACTGGCTTTTCAAAGTTCGGGATCATCAGCTCAGAAACATGGCGAAGGCTAGAGACCAGCGTCTCCGAACATAGCACAAGGTCATAACTGGAAGAGGCTACAGCTAGTTCAGCCAAATTACCATATAATCCCCGTACATGGAATCGGAACAATTTATCACAGCATATAATCCTTGGCTTGGCTTAGCACCGCCCCCACACCATTGTTAATGCTATAACACTATGCCTAAACTCCGTAGCCGCTACTCAAATGTTTCAAAAGAGCTGCGTGCAATATCGGAATCATTTTTTGGGAGGAGCAGTCTCTCACATTTTACGTCATAGGATCCTTTCAGATCCAACATAGTTTTGTAAATATCACAGAGGATTTAGAAGGGCCAATCTGACCCGTTGCGATAAAAAGGTCCAGGAATTGGAACAGGGAATAGCTCAGTACTCCTGAAAGTGTATATGGAGTTGTAAAATATCGCTGCCTCATATCCGTAGGGGCTGGGCGGTGTTGGGCACTCAACCAGGAAGAAATTTCACTGAGAAAGGAGCATGGCAATCAGGACAGTTGGGAAGGTTTCTTTTTGCTATCATGTATCCGTATGGAAATTTGATATAGTAAATCCTAAAGCTGGCCAATGCAATTCCCACTTGCGAGAAGCGAAATTCCCGAGGTAATTCGTAGCCTAATGCTCCCAGCGGCGACGCCACTTCATTTTTCAAGCTTATTCACGATAGGCCTACGTGTGAAGTTGAACCTATTAATGTAACAGAGCATTTGTATAGGATGTGGGCTCAATGGTACGAGGGTCGTTCTAATTTTATGGCTTTCTATTTTTTAATTAAAAAAGTTGAAGAGCTACGAAAACGGCAGCGGCTCCACGAACGAAGTGAGAGAGGGGATAATGTTTTCGTTGAAGATTTAAGTACATATATTTGTAAATACATATATTTGTCTGTCCATCCAAAAAGTGGTCGAAGGAGTTGAGTAATGTTTATAATTTTTTGTAAGGAGTTAGGTGGGTTGACCTAGATGTGACCCATGCTGGGAAACTTGGCCTAGCTGGCCATCAAAAATGACGGCCTTGAAATTGCCTCCAACGCGGCACATCGTCGAGGCGTCCTATTTTTCCTATGTTATTATAGTGAATAGTGTAAGAGCCTACTTCCCCAACAACGGTGAACTAACAGAAGGAGAAGCAAACGACATAATTATGACGATTGAAACTGGGAATCCATGCACGATGTAACCCATGCCAAAACACTAGGAGGATTAGCTGGCCATCAAAAATGATGGCGATGAAATTTGCTCCCTCCGCGGGTGATGGTCTTACCCCAAGAGGCGTTCTAGTTTTCTATGCGGTCACCACCATTCTCAACGTAATTTTGCCGAACGAAAGCCTTTACTTACATCCTGTCCGTGATTTTGTTCTCGCGTGAGCATTCGTGGGTCCAACCTAACACACACTTTCCTGTATGGCCTGTATGTCATAAAGGGATGCGATTTTTTTCCTGAACCTTCCAGCAAGAACAGTCTCAAGGCAGCTAATGGCCTGGCAGGTCACAGGCCACAGTGGGAGGGGCGAAGGGTGATGGTTTCTGATGGTGTTGCACTCAGAAGCGTACCTTGAAAAACTATGTAAAATCGCAATTTTCGTGCAGTGAAGTTTATTCTCATAATTAATAAGCATCAATAAAAGTATGTAACGTACTTAAAATTCATTGAGATGAGAGCAGCATGTGAAAATTGCTCGTGTGTTAGCAGTTTATATTGAGTCTCTGTATTTTATGTACATGTTACAGGGAGTTACAGGGGCGCAATGCCTGGCTAATAAGTAAATTGAATTACTCATACATAAAATGGGTGGGTTTGTTTTAAGCTATGTTAGACTAGGCCAGGTTCTATTAGTTCAATGGAGAGTAACGTTAGAGTTGCGTGCATCACTACAACAGTTTACAACGTTTACTTTCTGATGTATCACATAGGTTATGTTCAGTTCTTTAAGCCGGGCTCACACTGCTGCCAACACTGTTGGCAACACGTGTTCTGAACACTGCCAGGCGGACTACACTCACACTGTCTGCTGGAAGAATGGTTGGGGTCTTCGAGAGAAAATTGCTTCAGATCAATTCGCAACTTTAAACCAGAAGAAGGTGCTTTATATTTCGATTGCCCAGCATCGTTGATTTGGTATTACATATACCTGGAATAATTTGTGTATTTAAGAAACAACGTTGAGTATTCGACTATATTAATAATTACTCTATTTTGTCACATTTTACAGGAAAATTGATTAAATTTTTCATTGTCCTGTGATAAAAAGTGGCGTCCGTTACCGAATGGAATAGGTATGAACAATTGTGTGTGGAGATTGAAAAACATCCTGCTCTATATAACCCGTCATGTAAAAACTATAAATGTTTCAAAATGAGACCGGTAATTTACAGTTACGACAGTGCGTGTCTCAATGATTGCATCCCATGTTGGCATTGCATCCCATGTTGGCAACAGACTCGCGAACACCCAAGCCTGTTTTCAAGAACAGGTGGGTGTTGCCAACACTGTTTTCAAAGACACCATGGCTGTTGCCAACACGTGTTGGCAGCAGTGTGAGCCCAACTTTATTCTCTAACTTAACGTAACTCAGCCTACCCGTACCTAATCTAACTTAGGCTAACGCAGTCCTTGCTGAACCCTTATTACCATGGCATAACCTACCCTATCTAATCCAACCATATCTGACTTAAATTAACTCTTTACCGAAAGGCTGATTCATCTCACTTATTGCCGAAGCAGTACGCTGGGTTTGGCTTGTTCGTTGTAACATACACACACATTGTATGTAGACACTGGTAAGTTGAACAGGAAATTGGTGGCACATTACGCTTAGAACGAATTAGGTTAAGAAAAATGTTAAGGCACTGTACGTTCAAATAAATCACAAAAATTGTTCTGTATGTTCTCATACCTTTGACGATGCACTTACATTGTACTCACACTATTCAGATGTACTAGAAAGAAATGAATGGTTTCGATGTATGATGTGCGCCCTGCAACTGAACTTAAAGCGCGTTCGATTAGGACATAAACTCAATGTGCTTAGCTTATATCAAGCGGGACTAAGGGCGTGTTCGATCCGGGACCTAAATGTCGAGCTAAGCTAAGCCCACTTGATTTAACTTGTCCGGAACTGTTGACAGGAACTTTAGCTTCGTCGTTTTGAAACGTGTTGTAGGTGTTAGAGGCGATCAAAAATGATTAATGATCTACGCTGAATTGAATAGTAGTTCTGTCATTTGGAATATTTGGTCGTGAGTCGTAGTACGACCTTCAAATACTTTATTTCGTAATAGCGTAAGTGTAAAGTAAGTCCATTGTTTGGGGCCGAAAAAAGCAGCACTTTTTCTCTAACCTCGTTTTTCCCAGTGCGGTAATTTGTTGCCAATCTACAGTCTTAACTGATCAATGGATAGAGACACTATGCGCGTACGCATCATGTACACACAGACCAGTGTATAATAAACGCATGAACTTTTCACACGCATATTAATTCTAAAACTAAGTTCAAGTACATAACGTACCTTTATTGATGTTCATTGATAATTAATCAATAGGCGTCAATAAAGGTATGTTAGGGCGTGTTCGATTGGGACCTAAAAATCGATCTAAGCCAAACCTACTTGACTTAACTTGTCCGAAACTGCAGGCAGGTGTCCCGAATTTGTCCCTTTTCTTCAAGTTTCATTCGATGAGTCAAAATTCATCACTTGTGAGGCTTCTAAAAACTCAATATTACTTTGTATAATTGAGATATCAGTCGATTCAACCTGAGCTTGTTGCCTCTAACACCTACAGCACGATTCAAAACGACGAAGCTAAAGTTCATGTCAACAGTTCCGGACAAGTTAAGTCAAGTGGGCTTGGCTTAACTCGATTTTTATGTTCCAAATCGAACACGCCCTTAGTCCCGCTGGATTTAAGCTAAGCACATTGAGTTTATGTCCTAATCGAACGCGCTTTCTTCAAGTTAAGTAGCAGGGCGCTCATCATACATCGAAACCATTCATTTCTTTATAGTGCATCTGAATAGTGTGAGTACAATGTAAGTGCATCGTCAAGGGTATGAAAACATATAGAACGCTTATTGTGATTGATTTGAACGTACAGTGCCTTAACATTTTTTTAACCTAAATATATATATATATATATAATTCGTCGTAAGTGCCACCATTTTCCTGTATTACCTGACCAGTGTCTACATACAATGTGTGTGTATGTTACAACGAACAATCCGAACTCAGCGTACTGCTTCGACAATAAGTGAGATGAATCAGCAGTTTCAAAAAAGGGTTAATGCAAGTCAGATATGTTTAGGTTAGCTAGGGTAGGTTATGTCATGGTAGGAAATTAGAGTTCAGCAAGGATTGGTTAGACTAGATACCGCTAGGCTGAGTTATGTCAAGTTAGAGAATACAGAACTGAGAACATAACCTATGTAATAATACATCAGAAAGTAAACATTGTAAACTGTTATAGTTATGCACGCATCTCTTTAACATTACTCTCCATCGAACGAATAGAATCTGGCCTAGTCTAACATAACTTAAAACAAACTTATCCATTTGATGTATGAGTGATTCAATTCACTCATTGGCAAGGCATTGAGCGTAATGCTTGGTGACATTTACTCCCTGAAACATGCATATAAAATACAGAGACTCAATATAAACTGCTAACACACGAGCAATTTTCACATGCTGCTCACATCTAAGCGAAGTTGAAGTACATCACATACCTTAACTGAAGCCTATTAATTATTAGAATAAACTTCACGGCACGTAAATTGTAAATTTACAGTGGGTTACCTTTGATTGTGCAAATACAATTTTTTTTACTTATTTTTCAAGATAAGTGTGAAACATTTAAAATGTGAATAGCATGTTAGTGCACAGGTATGTTGTACCTATAAAAACAACTAGAGGAAAAGAAAACGGAACAATTTCCCACGTTTTGGCAACATTTGCTTATCGCACGAGGTTCTGCTGTTACCTCAGATTATGCAACATCACTCTCTAGGTAACATGGGCAAGAAATGCGGTTTAAAAAGTGAAGAAAAGATCAAAGTGAACTCGTTTTTGGCTGCAGGTAAGACAACACTCGAGGTTTCCAAGGAATTACAGCGTGATCATCGAACAATTAAGGCTTATAGAATTGAAGGTATCGTCAACAGGAAAACTCCTGATAGAGCCTATACAAGGAAATTGACTGCTCGGTTATGCGACATTTGATGGTTTCTATCGCTAGAAAACAACTTTCTACAAGTAAGGCGATATTTGAAGACCCTGGAGCTCCAATACTAAGCAGTAAGACAAGATGTGAGGTTCTGCAGAAGCTAGGGAAAGTGAAAAAGGCAATTAAACGACCACTTCCAACAAAAACTTATAAAGAAAATAGGGTCAAGGAGAATATGAAAACCGATTTCTTCAATGTCATATTTACTGACGAATGTAGAGCCATTGTTGCTAGTCCAGATGGATGGGCGTTTGGATGGGTCCATGACCGACCTCAACAGACACGGCTTAAGCGTCAACAAGGTGGTGGAGGTATAATGTTTTGGGCCGGGATAGTAGGTGACACCCTTATTGGTCCATTTGAAGTAGCAGGAGTTAAAGTGAATGCAGAAAGGTACTGCCAGTTTCTCGAAGCCAACTTGATTCCATGGCTTAATGAGCAGACTATCGCACGCAGATCCAAATTGGTATTTCAGCACGATAACGCTCCCTCACACCGAGCACGGTACACTGCTAACTGGCTTGCGGATGGAGGATTCAAATCAAAAGGATTATGACCTGGCAAGCGAATAGCCCGATTTAAATCCCATTGAGAACCTCTGGGCAATGATCAAGTAGAAGGTCTATGAAGGTGGTCGGCAGTTTTCGAGCAAAGTAAGCCTGTGGAATGCAGTAAAAACAGTAGCAGGTTCTATTCCACCATCTGAAATATCAAACCTGACAAAGTCTATTGATAATCGCCTTAAAAAATAATGAAAAATCGACGTTGCCATGCTCAAAATTAACTCATGTTACCCCTACTGAACACTTATTTCAGAGTTTATTGAATTGTTTTGGTTATAATTTCTTTGTTTTGGACGTTTAATAACAATATTTCTGTTCACTTGTATTTATTTTCTCTTCATAACGTTTTTATTAGCTTGTTGCATAATCTGAGGTAACAGTAAAAAACTCGTAAATAAGCAAATTGTATGATGAACTTAACCAATGGCTAAATATTTATTTTGCAAGTGCTGTTTATATTGACAACATAGCCATACATTTAGTTAATATTGATGTTTCAAAGTTAGACACTCATCTTGAAAAATTAAGTAAAAAAATGCTATTTGCATAATCAAAGGTAACGTACTGTACATGGGTTTTTCAAGGTACGCTTTTAAGTACAACACCATCAGAAACCATCACCATTCGCCCCTCCTACTGTGGCCTGTGACCTGCCACGCCATTGGCTGTATTGAGACCGAACTTGCTGAAAGGTTCAGGAAAATATTCGCTAACGGGATTCACTGGCGATTGTGAACGAGTCCTGAGGACGTACATAAAATGTTAATTAAAATGAAGGGAATCGCATTATAAATTGCATATAACTCTGCCGTGTAAGCGGAAACACTAGACTCTATACAGCGAGAGTATGCAACACCTGGCCCCACTCAGCCATAGCCCACCTCATCAGCAGCAATTGTGAACAATCCGTATAATGAGGGATTACGAAAGAGAGTGATGTGTTGTAAATTGATATTTACCTCCGCCAAGGAGGTTATGTTTTCGTCGGGTCTGTCTTTCTGTCCGTCTGTCATCAAAATGACTCAGAAAGTTACGGACCGATTTTGACGAAATTTGCAAGGATTGTTAGGTATGTTGGGAGGAACATATTATTAACTTTTGGTGAAGATCTGTTCATCGGTTTGTATGTCTGGATATATTTTGTTAGTGCCATAAATTAAAAAGTAATGGATGGATTTTCATGAAATTTACACGAGTTGTTGGGTTTATTACAGAGAGTAAATGATCAAATTTTTATGATGATCTGTTGCTTCGTTTGTTTGTTTCTGTGTTTGATGTTATATTTGTTAGCGCAATAACTAAAAAATTACGGATGGATCTTTGTGAAACATTCAGGAATTCTTATTAAAGTTAAAAGACATAATTGATTAAATTTCGGTGATGATCGGTAGGTCCGTTTGTAAGTTTCACTAATGTTTGTCAAAATGTTTGTTTGCGCAATAACTAAAAAATTATGGATGGATTATTATGAAATTTTCAGGAGCTGTTAGTCATGCTGAAAATTTTGGTGATGATCGGTTTGTTCGTTTGCGTGTTTAGCTTATGTTTTTTAAATATTTGTTAGCAGCATAACTGAAAAAGCTATGAACGGATCTCCAAGAAATTAAGGACACTGCTAATATTATCAAAAGGCACAAGTGATCAGATTTTGGTGTTGATACAAAGAATATTATGATTGCAGAGCCGATTTGAATTTCTCGTTACCGCTGCCTTGCTTGCCGGAGGTATGCGCTCTTAGAGTGCTCTACACTTAGAACGAAAATAATAGTTTTATCGCAGAATTGACCACATCTCTACTATTTTGCAATAAATTTCAGTGAAAATTAAAAACAAAGTCAAAGTTATGTTTCTAGTGTCTGTAAATTTTTTCAAACGACTAATCGTGCTAGTTCTAGAAAATAATGTTTTTTGTAAATTTTACTAATTTCACTTCAACGGTAATAGCTTTTTTTACTGAAAAAACAAAATATTCGCAGTTTTATATCACCAATGGAACAAAAATGAACTGCACAAATGAGAAAAATATGTATTAAACAAGAAATAATTAATTAAAAGCTTACAATGACTGAAAAAAGTCTTCTTTGCCACCATGACCCCCATATCGTTTAATAATTTCAATAATCCTTGAATCCATGCAGCCAGTTAGTTTATTGCAGAAGGAGGAACTGCCCTTGCTGCTGCAGCAACTGCATCTCACAGGACAGATTTTGAGTTGTACTGCCTTCCATCTGCGTAAATTTCCCTTTTCAGAAGGGCCCAGAAGTTTTCAACTGGGTTTAGATCAGGTGAGCACGGTGACCAAACAATCAGTTTCTCTCCATGGAACCCCAAATAGTCCAGAAATGCTGTGGTAGTACGGGCAGAGTGAGAAGGCGCATTATCATGCCTGAAAAGGTATGGTATTAGGTATTTATAAGATTATAAGAAGAAGAAGATTTAAGCCTCCCTAAGCTCTTCTAAGAGAGGAAAAGGAAGGGACATATAGTATGTCGACAGAAAAACGGGGAACCAATGCACGAAGGTGTTCCCACACAGGATCAACGCGCATGGGAACAGCAAGTCGGGAAAGAAGAGGAAGAAGAGACAACAGTAAGATCAGAGGAGTATGAAAGTGGAAGGAAGCAAAGTGGGCACGAAGGACAGACGTCCCGAAGGCCTAGCTAATGGCTAAGGTAACCTACTCAACCCCTGGGGGCGCTACTCCCCATAACATAGAATCGGCGACATACATGAAAATCAAGTTTTGAAGCAACGGAAAGGGTATGTCATCCAGCCATGGGACCAAGGCATCGTTTATGATGCACAATATGATGCAGATGTAATTTTCACGCCATCAGGTACTCTAACCGGACCTACAAGTTGATCCCCTATAATACCAGCCCATATCATAACACCACCTCCCTGTTGTTGACGTTTTACGCGTTGATGACATTCACCTCCAGCTAGCACCCAACCCTTACTCCACCCATCAGGTCCATCAAGGGTTGCCTGGGATTTGTCGGTAAAAAGCACATGATTCATGTTGATCTTTTTGTATTTCTCTGCCTATTCCATCCTCAAAATTTAATGTCGTGGGGTCAGAGGAGGCAATTTCACAGGGGATTTGACAGAAGCAATGGACCGAAGGATGTAACTTCTTGCGGTTTAAGGCCCTTCAGGAAGCCCAGCAGTCATAACAATCGATTTACCTGTTTACCAAAGTCTTTTACGTAGCTGACGAACCACATTTCTAATGTTTCTATCAGTAACAGTCTTTAAATGCCCAGCATCTGATTATTTGTTCCGTGGTGGAAGGTCGCTGTGTCGCTGTGTCAATATGGTGTTCTATTTTTCGGGCTATAACATCAGGAGAGGTGCCTTTAGCAGCTTCTTTGATGATAATTTCTTCCTCCTCGTTGGAGCTTTTTCACGTCCCATTTCAGCAGAATATACAAGAAGCTATTTTTGTCGTTCACCTCAAAAAAGAGTATAAATGCAAAGAGTGGTCGATCAGGAGACAGCAAAATGTAAACAAACTCAGCAGCTTTGCCACAAGATGTCACGATTTCCCTGCAAGTGTCCTGAAAATTTAATTGCGCCAAAATCAGATGTGATCAATTTTGTGCTAAAGCTATTATTTCCGTTCTAAGTGTAGTTTATTTCGTGATCCAAGTTTCGTTTTTCACACAGACCAAACAGGTCCGTACACACTGACACAGCGTGGATTCTCCAGGGCGCAACAGTATATGGCAGCTCCACCATTACGGAATCCAACTGCAATCTGTAAGTGGCTTGCTAATGGTCGCTCTGGAAAGGAATCCAGGTGATTAAGTAAGTAAAAACTGCTCTTTCTTCGCATCCGAGTGTCACTGTCGTCTCGAATCCACATCAACGTGTGAAGCAACCAGAATGCCTCATGGTCTAAGACCATCACCCGCGAAAAGTGCTGAGTCAGGAGTTACAAATTCAACGCCGTATTTTTGATGGCCAACTTCACCCGAACTGTTTTGCATTCTTCACATCTAGGTCAATCCACCTGACTTCCTGCAAGCAAAAACTTATAAACTTTTCTCAATTCCTTCTCTCTTTTTGGGTGGATAGACTAACATATATATCTAAATCGTAAGCGAAAACATTATCGCCGCTCTAGTTTCGCTCGCGGGTGATGACTAGTGAAGTTCGGCAAATCTGTGGTGTGTGTGAACACCACAGACAACCGAGTAGTGTTCAATAACGCGTAACTTGTCTCAATGCAGCCCAGTGGGGTCCTAAAGGCAGGGAAGTAGGCTCAGGGTAATTAAGGAGAGAAAAAATAAAAGAAAATACTGTGTACAAGATAAATTACCCTTACAGCAGGAGTTGAGGCTACATCCAACAACCCTACGGTGTGGCACTAGGTTTGTTGCACGGTTATTGTTTAATTGCAAATTTTAAGCTCCGTATCCACAACAAAGTCGATCTAAAGGAGATAGAAACAAATGACGTACACTATGTCGATAAAAATGTGGAATCCGTTCACGAAGGTTCTTCCACACAGGATCAACGAGCTTGAAAATAGCACAAATCTAAACTTAAATGCAACCTTGACTGCACCCTCCACTACGAAACCCACACGCACTGTTGAGGCAGATATAGGCCCAACTGGCGCCAGAAGAATAAGTGCAACAGCTGCCGATGACGGGTCGCTAGGAACTATGGTGTATTTAGCGGAAGGTTCAACGATCCGTCACCCCACCTACCCTATGCTAAGCGCCCCCACGATAGCTATGCGTACCAAGCAAGTTTTGCTGATTCAGCCATGACAAAAACCGCTCGACAAGCCTGGGGATCGTTCCTGGGAGCCCTCTCGTCGTTCGTGACGATTTGTGTGCGTGTTTGTGTACGCAGATCGTGTGCGTGCGAGCGGCGTTCAAGTTGGTGCGCCGCGCTGCTCGCTGTATCGCTGATTAAGTTAAGTTAGGTTAGGTTAGGTTATGTTAGGTAAGGTTAGGTAAGGTAAGGTTAGGTTAGGAAACGTTAGGTAACGTTTGGTAAGGTTAGAAAGGTTAGGTTGGCTTAGATTGGGTTAGGTTAGGTAAGGTTAGGTAAGGGTAGGCTAGGTTAGATTAGGCTAGGTAGTGTTTATTTTAGTGGTGGCGCGCAGCAATGCTTACTTGAACGCGCAGTGGTCGTGATCGACGATAGAGTCTCCCGGCACCCGCAGCACAACTGTGCAGCACGCAGCGTCCGCTGCTACCGTGGTCAATTCGGGAAAGAGAGAAAAATAGAATCAAACAATCAGTATGAGTGTAAATGGGGAGAAAGCAAAATGGGCAAGAGAAAGGCGTCCTAAAGGCCTAGCTAAGGCCCCCATAGTATAGGATGGGCAAACTTAGCTGACCTAACCCTGTGGTCCTTCCTATGCATCTGAAAGTCATTTTGCCTGAATCATGTCAAGCAAACGAATTTAAATGCCGGAAGATCTTCCGAAAATACTCCAAATAGATTGTTTGGCTGTGAGGCAATAGTATTTGCCCTTGTTGCAACGATAGATTACAAACTACATTAGATAATGTCTTATATTAAGTTTCATAGGACATGATGCGGTGCTGCAAGAAAGGTAAAGGACGAGTTCAATATCGAGCATATCAGGCAACTAATACATGAAAAATGAACATGGAGTTCGCAAGAAAAGAAGATAACGAACACAAAGACAAAACAAGTGTCAAAAAACAAGGAAGCAAAAGAGGCACAGAAGAAAGCTGTGCGGATGGCTTCAGGGGTAACTGGAAGTTATGAGCTGTTAAGGGATCGACTCCCTCTTAAATAGAAGCAGTTGGGCAACAACCTATTCAGATCACTATGATCATTAGGCTAAGTGTGCACTGCGGACGCTTGCAGTGCAAGTAGTAAATTGCAGTCGTTAGGATGGCAGAGTTGGATGTAATAAATCCGATTTAGACTCTTGGTCCTCCACTTTTCCCGACTCCGACTCGTTGTCTTTCAGTTTTATAGATTCTCAATTCAAACTCAATGCTATGATTAGCAATTAGCATGGCTAATAATTATGTTAAACTGCTTTCTACCAAAATACAGACACATTTTAAGCTAATTATACATACAGTTTAAGCTACAGAGTATTTTTTTCACAATTACAGTATTAACTTTCACTTGTAACATCTAGGACCGTAATTTTTTTACATATTTTTAATTCATAAATAAAAATTATTCGGAAAAATTGTTTATACAGGCTAAGTACTGAATAACGCATAAAAAATATTAAGTATGTTGGCATAAGCAATGTAATCGTCTATTATTTGTAACAATAGGGATCTGAAAATATGAAGTTAGTTCATGGATAACCTCCCTGTCACCAAACACAGAATTCACCTTCCGCATGAGCCCAATCTTACTGGAAGCACGTGACACCAGTCGCCTAATATGCAATTCAAGTAAGCTTCTCATCAAAGACAACCCCAAGAATCTCGAAGGAGCTCGACTCTTGAAGTAGAGTGTCGTCTATCTCCAGATGTGGATGCTGCGGTAGAAGTGTCCGAGACCGACTGGTAATCATCGACTTGGTCTTTCTGGCATTCAGTTTTATACTCCAAGCCGAGCACCATGCACTAATGCGTGGTAAATTCCTATTCATAGACTGGGTGACGGCATAACGCATGCGGGGAGTAGGTATCACTGCTATCAAAGCAGAATCGTCGGCATAGTTAATCATCGTATTTTCCAGCGAAGAGAACATGTCACTAGTATACAGAACGAACAACAGCGGGCCAAGCACGCTACCCTGGTTGACGCCAGACTCCACCGCAACTGGAGTGCTCAAAATGCCGTCAACAGACACACACTGCGTTCGCTCAGAAACAAAATCGCGAATGATTGACAAAACCCTACCACCAACAGCAAACGACTCAAGCTTGTATAATAGATCACTGTGGTTGCCCAATAAGTTTGTTAAACTTTCAGTGCTACGCAGATGCATTATTCTATAGAGTATTACTACTTTACCAAATACTTGTAATATAAAATGTGTTTGTGTGTAATAAACCTATCAAACCCTGTCAAATACCGCGCTAAACTTAAACTGTACAAAGCGTGTCTCAGACCGACTATCCAGCGCAGATTGAAAATGGTGTGACACTGACAACAATGCGTCACAACAACCCAAACCAGTTCTGTACGCAAACTGACCAGCAGGCAGCAAACCCATACCCTCAGCAAAATGACCAAGCTTACAAGCGACCAATTTTTTCGAACACCTTCGACAAATTGGGTGTCAGCGTAATGGGCCGGTAGTTCAAACAAAGCTGTTCTCAACTGCTTCATTCTAAATTGCATTGTTCAAGTGCAAGTATGATGTTTAGAGAAATGACGTAAACTAACAGAAAAAGTACTTTCAGCGACATGAATCAATTAAAAAAAAAAATAGGTTGAGTGTTGTATAATGTTGGCAGGCTATCGCACATCAAGTGTAAAGCAGCCACGGGCCCCGTAGTAGAATTGAAATCATAAAATAAATGGTTGAAAATGGAAACGTTAAAAATATGAAAGTCTAAATAATATTATCTTCAGATGATAAGAAACCAGGGATAGCGGAAGCGTGTAAATATAGAAGAAAAGCAATGAGAAAAGCACCTCCAAAAACGAGATTGCTATATTTGCTTATGCTGTCTTTATATCTTTATCATGATATACAGGAGCAAAAATTTTGCTGGTAAAATATCTGCAAGATCCACCAGTAATATAGTGTCTCGATATGTTGTGCATGTACAGGGTGACTTGGGGCGCGCACACGCCTACGTGAAAGTTGCATTGCCTCGGAATTCTGCATCTGATTAGACCATGCTATGCCACTAAAAAAATATCTAAGGTATGAGTCGTTTCTGGCAGTTGGTACGTTATAACAAGCAGCAATGGCCAAGCTTTGGGAATACCTATGTGCCTCCTACTTTTGAGTTAAAGTTCGAATGACGCATAGTATTAGCGTGACTTTTAGACGCTCTTAGTTGTAGTCGCGGCAGCATGACGGCCAAAGCGAAAAGTTAGGTGGCTGACCAATTATTACGATAGTGTGCCCACACTATTAGGGATGGACTTGCTACGAGTTGGAACACGAGAGCGCTTCACGTTCTTGGAACAGACGTTTCTGTGCACATGATAACGGTTGAATCTAGTAAGACACATCAATTGCAGAGCATAAGTACAGATGTGAATTGAAACTCAATAGTAATTCAAAGAACGAGTATAAAGTGAGCACGTGGCCCTCGATGTTGTGGAATAGCTGCCGCGGCTCGGGAGTTTAAGCAGCTTTTTCAATACAACCCAAATGAAGCATTTGCAACATCGGGAAGCCCAAACGCTGCTAAAGGAAATCCAGCAAAAAACCATTAACAGCCGACTTAAAAGCCTGCAGGCCAACACGACCAAAAGCCGATGCAGGCAACAAATTCCAAACTTTAGCCGA
>LQNS02000304.1:3646654-3657837 GCA_001587735.2 Parhyale hawaiensis
TTAGTCACAGGCGCGCTCTGAGCTGGCTCATAATGGTACAGAGAGCTTTTATAGCTTTGCCTCAAGGTGTGGTATCACATGATCGTGACAGTGCATCCGGTAGGTGAACTGAGGGCCTAACACTTATACTACTAACAAACATGACAAACATGAGTAAAACATACAAACGAACAAACCGATCTGCACCAAAATTTAATCATTAATGTCTTTCAACATTAATAACAACCCCTATAAATTTCATAAAGATCCATTGATTTTTTTTAGTTATTGTGCAAACAAGCATAAAATTAAAAACAGTGGCAAAGGAACGAACGAACCCACTGACCATTGCCAAAATTTGATCATCTATTCTTTGTTATATACCTGACAACTCATGTTAATTTCATAAAAATCCATTGATAACTTTTTAAGTAATGGCATTGAGAAAAATGAGGCAGACAAACACACAAACGGATTGACATATCTTCACTAAAAGTTAATCATCTGTTCCTCATCCAATTCGGTTCAAAACTTTTTGAGTTATCTTGGTGACAGACAGACAAACATAAATATATACGTATGTGTTTTTCTGTCCACCCAAACAGAAGTCGGAGGTGTTGCGGAATGTTCGTAATTTTTTGCAGGGAGATTTTTGGGTTGACCTAGATGTGACCCATGCCAGAAACTAAGCCTAGTTTGCCATAAAAAACAACGGCAATGAATTTGCCTCCACCGCGGAGATTGTCGTGCGCCACGAGGTGCTCTGTTTTTACCTCCGCCAAGGACGGTTTGTTTTCGTTGAGTTTGTCTGTCTGTCACCAAGATAACTCAAAAAGTTAATAACGGATTTTGACGAAATCTACAGGGATTGTTAGGTACATTAGGAGGAACAGATGATTAACTTTTGGTGATGATCCATCCTTCCGTTTGTTTATTCGTTCGTCTGCCTCCTTTTTCCCAATGCCATAACTCAAAAAGTTACGGACGGATTTTCATGAAATGTACATGAGTTGTTAGGAATATCACAAAAAGTAAACGACCAAATTTTTCTGACGATCTGTTTGTTCGTTCGTATGTTTGTTGCTGTATTTGATCTTATGTTCTTTAGCACAATAACTCAAAAAGTTTTGAGTGAACATTTATGAAATTTGCAGGGATTGTTTGAAATGTAAAAGACATGAATGATTAAATTTTGGTGCAGATCGGCTTATTCGTTTCTACGTTCGAATTGTGTTTGTCATAATGTTTGTTAGCAGCATAACTCAAACAGTTATGAAAGGATATTCAAAAATTGCATAAGCTGTTAATACAATTAAAAGGCACAAATGATCAGATTTTGGAGTTGATACAAGAGAAATCATGGTTTTAGAGCCAATTTGAATTTTTCGTTACCGTTGCATTACTTGGCGGAGGTATGAGCTCTCAGAGTGCTCTAATTCCCAATGTTATTTATTATTGAAGATTTACTCAGGGATTGGGACTGTGCCCTAACCTTGTTCATCAAAAATGACTACTTTGAATTTGCCCTCACCGCGTGTGCTGGCCTTACGCCACAAGGTATGCGTCTGCTCGCTCACTAATGGGAGCTAACGCGTGTAGTTGACTTACGTTTATTAGTTCGTAATATGAATAGTTCGTGGTGCCATCGCCACTATGACGGTACCTGTAAATGTACGACGTTATAATCTCTTTAAGAATCTTCTATCCTCATACGAGGTGGAGTCCTCAGCTCACCTTGAGCTCCTTTCCGTAATTATGCTATTCAGCTAACTCAGCGGGATATTCAAAAGGCATATTCACTCTTAGAAGTATACTTGGTATATTCAGTTTATGTGCAACACTCAGTACTTAGTGGTTAGTACAATCTTCAAGACAGACCTATCTCAGGCTATATCTGTTGTAGGTAAGACCTAAGAAAAAACGTCTCTGTGAGGGTGTGAGCTGTAGACAATGACGTAGACTCATGTTACCGTCACTAATATAGAACTGGAGGGAAGGTGTGCAGTTACGACGTGCACATGCTTCTCCGTGCAATGAAATTGGACACAAGTTTCAACTTATTTCGGGCATAAAGCCCCAATTGAATAACCTTGAATCGGGTTAATTAATTATGACATTCTGCGTATAGCATGAGTCGTGAATACTGTCTTTTTAATGTGCAGGTACATTATTGCAATTCAACAATGTAAATTAGTTTGTTATTTGTAACAGTTATACGGTACAAATAGACTCACGTTGGTCGCTATCTATAACACAAGAATTGCAAGCTAGTAAAGTCATAAATAAAGAATTCACATATTATATACATTCTATTGGTGTTATATTACTAGAACTCTGAACGGCATAAACGGAGTCGCGTATCTATGACATAAATGACTCCTAATATTAAAAAAATTTGTCGAATCTTCAAGACAAGCATTCCTTTAATTTAGCAGTTCGTCCTTTGACTACTTTTGATGACTATTCTAACCACTATGTGATTCATAAGTTCATTTTATAATACTCGGAACTGCATATGCAAGTGACAAGTCAACTATATAAGGACTCGGAAAGATAAATTGTTTTCTGATCGAGATAATTTTTATCTAGTTTTATCAAAAGGCATCCTAGTTATATGCAAGTGATACATACAAATATTATTATTTAACATAAGGTTCAACACAAATATACCGATTATAGCGATATTTACACCGACGGGCAATTAAAGAACACTCTAAACCGTAAAAAGAGAGGTCATTATTTAGAATTTAGCGTACTGATACAAAATAGAACTCATCATTACATTGCTATGTAGATTTGCAACTACAATAATTCCAAAATCAAAGGCAGAAACGCAACACTTTCTAGGTAGCATGTGTATTTGTTCAATTTCATTGTCAGTTAATTCTGGGGTATGCATAGCGTGGTGTATGTTATTTTGATAATGAAATGTTTTATAAGATGGTTTTACCATCTGAATAATTTCTTCGCCAGAACGGTATCACATAGTTCTCGTGTGAACGGTTCTGTTAGTTACTGTTTTCCTCCGCCAAGGAGATTATGTTTTCGTCGGGTTTGTTTATATGTCTGTCTGTCTGTTATCAGGATAGCTCAAAAACGTATTGACAGAATTTGACGGAATCCACTGGGATTGTTAGGTATGTTAGGAGGAACAGATGATTAACTTTTGGTGAAGAGCCGTCCATACGTTTAGTTGTTCATTTGTCAGCCTCCTTTTCATCAACGCCATAACTCAAAAAGTTATGGACAGAATTATATAATGTTTACATGAGTTGTTGGGCATATCACTAAAAGTAATAGCAAAATTTTTGTTTGTTTGTTCGTTCGTTTCTCACTTTTTAATTTTATGCTTGTTAGCACAATAACTCGAAAAATTATCCATGGATCTTTATGAAATTTATAGGAGTTGTTAGTAGTGTTAAAAGAGTGATTGAATTTTGGTACAGATCGGTTATTTCGTTTGTATGTTTGAGTCATGTTTGTCACAATGTTTTTAGCAGCATAACTGCAATAGTTATGAACGGATCTTCTAGAAAATTGCACAAACTGTTATCACTATCAAAAGGCACCAATAATCAGATTTTGGCGTTGATACAAAGGAAATCATGGTGTCAGAATCAAATTGAATTTTTCATTTCCGTTGCCTCGCTTGGCGGAGGTATGCACTCTCAGAGTGCTCTAGTATTGTCACTGTATCGGAGTGTTTAAATTATTTTCACTGAACTTGTCAACAATTAACTAAGAGATGCAATTTAGTTTGTTTTACAGTTCGTTTGTTTTAAAGGTGTAGCAAAATTTATACGCCTCGGACTGAAGCTTTTTATAAACTGGGTCATTCTGGTCACCTCACGCATCACAAGTAAAATACGCAAAGTTACTTCGTATTACGAAATACACCGATTTATACCATTACAAAAGTTATCGTGATATGCTGAAATATACGATTGCAGTAGATGGTAACGAATATACGGTTATATATGGGTTTCAGTTGTAATCAATAGAAAAGAAACGTAGTGCAGTAATATAGAATGACAATTTCTCCAAATATTAAGTAGAAGATGAAAGACTGTGCCATCAATGTTAAATAGTATGTTAGTGTTGGATATAAGTATTTCGTCTTCACCGCAGTACAAAAACAGCAAGTGTTAGAGTAATATATATTAGTCACAATAATCAGTTATAGTTTTAAAACAAGAAACATATAGTATATCGAAGTAATTTTTAAACACGGAATGACTTTAATAGCACAAGATTGTCAGTTTAATATGTAACCGATTTTTTTGGAAGTAAGGCAACATTAGAATATGTAAGGAAAACATTAGAATATGTAGAGAAGAAAGTAGAAACTCCTTATTTTCGTGAAATTAAATGTAATGATTATTAAAACAAGCAAGCAAGGTAGAGCAGCAGCGCTCAAGGCTAAGGCAGTGCGCAGCATTAATTATGCAGGCAAGGAACGCTGAGCAGCAGCGCTCAAGGCTAAGGTAGCGCGAAGCATTAATAATGCAGGCAAGGAACGTTGAGCAGCAGCGCTCAAAGCTAAGGCAGCGCGCAGCATTAATTATGCAGGCAAGGAACGCTGAGCAGCAGCGCTCAAGGCTAAACAGAGCTAAGGCAGCGCACGAAACGCTGCTGCAACCTGTGCTGTGTCCGTGGTCTCGTGACCTACGTAGCCTTCACATCTACTGCAGGTAGCTACGTCTGCAGGCACAGACGTACCATTCAGTAACTGGAAAAAAGGGAGAAGTATTAACATTAATGTAATAGATTAGATTAGATTAGATAGGCGGCAGTAGACGAACCAACAGGCCCATTCTCAAAGAGACACCGTAATCTACTCCAAGTCCCTCTATGAGCTATTGCCATTCTGTTAGTAGGATATAAAAGACTGGGGAAAAGAGAACAGAAAAAAAAGGAGGGAGACAAGTCTCGGCAAAAGAGACGATCATGAATGCACGCAATCGCGATCAACAGCGGCTGATATGCGGAGTTAAAGATGTTAGACAGTGTAGTTGGAGCGGAAGAGAGAAGGAGACTGATTTAGGAAGTCTCGGAGGCCTTGGCCGTTAAGATTGTGCGAGTCCTGGAGGAGGAATCCTTAGCTGTAGGGGATGTCTCTCCCAATGTATGTCAAAACGATTCTTAAACGCGTTGACTGAATTCCGCACTAACAACGTCGGAAGGGAGTCTTTTCCAAATGTTGACTATGAAATACTGAAAAAACTACTGACTTAAGGTCGTTCTTCGAGTTTTGTGCTTGAGTTTTTGACCGTTGTTTCGCAAGCGATCATTGAGGTCTCTTTCAAAGAGTCCCGTTGTAGGTACGTCGTTGAAGCCGTTCAAATACTTGAATGTTTCTATTAGTTGCCACCCTGAGTCGAGAGAGATCAGACCCACTTCCTTTAGGCGACATTCATACAGCTTGTTTCGCAGCTGAGGTATCAATTTCGTTGCTCTGCGATGTACTCTTTCCATGTTATCGATATCTTTGCACAGATGTGGCGACCAGAATTGAACAGCAAATTCTAAGAACACACTTTAACGCAGGGAACGATGATGCCCTTGGACTCGTATTCAATATTTCTTGTGATGGATCCGAGCACTCTGCTTGCCATTTTCACTTTCTTGTCAACTTGCTGACTGTGCTGTAGTTTGTTTGTACGAGTGATTCCCATGTTACGGAGTTGGGTGACAGGAGCCAATTCAATCCCATTCGTTTTCAATTTAGTCGAAGGGTTCACGAGCCCTACGTGCATAACTGAGTATTTATCGACATTAAAGCTCATCTGCCACGTTCTGCTCCATTCCATGAGGTGCTCAAGGTCTTGTTGGAGCTCGGCTCTTTTCGTGTCAGGATGACATAGTTTAGTATCATCCGCAAATTTACTGATTTTGCTTCGGATGTTAAGATCGAGATCATTGATGTAAATTGAGAACAGAAGTGGGTCAAGCACGCTACCTTGTGGAACCCCTGACGATATGTGCGTCCAGTCGCTCGTTTCTCCTTCAAGCTTCACTCGCTGCTGCCGACCCGTAAGCCGTGCCCCGATCCATCGTAAGTAGTCTCCCTGGATTCCATGGACTTCGAATATTTTCATAAGCCGTTGATGGGGAACTTCATCAAAAGCCTTTCAAAAGCCTAGATACACAAGGTCTACACCCTTCTCTTCATCTTTAATATCCGTAACTGTGAAAAAAAGTCCAGAAGGTTTGTTAAGCAGCTTCTTCCATTTCGGAAGCCACGCTGAGATTCGGATATGAGCTGATGCATCCTCAGGTGGTCAGTGATGCGTTTTTTCAGGAGGTGTTCGATAAATTTGCTGACGGCCGATGTAAGACTGATTGGTCGATAGTTGCTGGGGCTTTTCTTGTCCCCCTTCTTATGTATCTCCTATCGTGCGGAACTTCTCCCATTCTCAGAGACTGATTAAATATTTCGAGCAGTGGCTTCACGATGACTGGAGCCATTTCTCGTAGTACACGGGGAGTAAGATACATACTGATACTGTATTAGCTTAAAATACATGTATAGTTGAAAGATTTAACGTGTACGTCCCGCAAAATGATCGAAGAAGGAGTGAAGTAAAATAAATTCTCAGACCATAGAAGCGACATAATTTCCTTTCTCACTATCGAAATCTCAAGTTAGTTCTCATTCCATAATTGAGAAAAGTTAACGTCGACGATTGTTCTCTGTCGTCGCTCGCCGGATGTACAGTAAGACTGCATCTTTTCTAGTCCAACATTAATCAGCAGATAACAGGACTTGCACAAACACGAAGATCTTATAACCGTCGCTCAATTACAAATGGTAGAGTAATCATATTTTTTCGTCAACGATTATTCTCAATGCAAAGGCAAATTAGCGTTGCATGATATCAAAAGAAATAAGAGATGGAATCCGATATCGTTGAAGTGTAAAATGCATGTGCCGTATGACGTGGAAAGGAATGGAGAAAGCAGTGCCCCGGAAACAGAAGAATAATTGATAAACGAATGTAGTAAAAGGATTTTGTTACAAAACGACGTTGTTTTATAAGTAAGGAACCAGCTGAATGTATCCCATAAGCACCTAAAAACTAGATATTACATCCGACAATAATATGATAAGGCTGTTCGTATCATGAGAAAATAAATTATAAACTGGCATAGCAGC
The DNA here is from genome assembly GCA_001587735.2 of Parhyale hawaiensis. Classification (NCBI taxonomy): domain Eukaryota; kingdom Metazoa; phylum Arthropoda; class Malacostraca; order Amphipoda; family Hyalidae; genus Parhyale; species Parhyale hawaiensis. The sequence continues at coordinate 3,653,790 of LQNS02000304.1, forward strand.
GACATTTTTCATTTAGCTTGACTCTTGAAATATTGCTTCTTGAACTTACGATTTAATTAGTGCTCAATCCTAGTTTATGCAGTGAACATACTTTATCTTCAAATGCGTCGTTCCACTGTCAAGTTTGAAAATCATTTAATGTTACTTCTAATTTCTTAGTTGTGCGTGCATTTTCGTCGTACAATTGATAAAATAACAAGATTAGTTAGATAAAAAAAATGCTTATTGCTGTTTAATACGGAAAATAGCGTCTTATAAGCTAAGTATTATATATGTGCTAGTAATTATATGAATGCTATAGTTACTTTAGGGATTTCTCCATCGCCAAATATATATATATATTAGCGCACGTAAACAGTATCATGAAACGCATAGAGTACAACAACATACTTAAGCTCTTGAAGTATTCCAGCTCATTAGTCATATCATAATTACATAATTCTTTTACATCTCTTCAGCAATTGCATCAATGATTTTAAAAATATGAAAATTAAAATAACTAGCGGGACCAGTGGAAATTCTACGGTTGAATAAAAACTAAACCTTTCAAACTGAACCACATTCACGCTATACTATAGCAATATACCTCAGCTTAACCTAATGTAGCTCTCTTGACGTAACCCACCCCGTGTAAGTCTGAGTAAATGCATGTCGCTTATTCCTGACGAACTCGTTGCAACTCAACAATGTTTGTCTACCAAAGCCTAATTCGCTGCTATGCCAAATATCCGAAATATTGCTATATTTTATCATTTTCAAGAAATTTGTTGCCATTATTCAATGCTTAATTACAATTGTAACTTCCAAAGAACTCCAAGATAATTCTATATTTATTGGCTAAGTAAAATATAAAAAGATCAATTTTATCCAAGTACGAAATATGACGCATGCACAATCTCTCACGCCTCACCTAAGCCGCCTTCGTGGGCTGGTCAGACTATAGTTATATCGACATTAGACAATACCACCTGGAGCGCTGGAAAGTGAGTCATACCTGAAGCCACGTTGGAAGCATCCATTATACGAAAACATGTGAGAATCAGTTGCAGCCGACCATGTACTGTCATTTGTACTGTATGAGCACACTACGCTGCATACCTGCGCCCGCAATAGATATACATGAATTCGAAGCACAGTGCTACATATTAGGGCATGTACCATTGGGTATCAAAATTAAGCTTTTAGGCTTGACTTATTCGAAACTACAAGCAGGTGAGCGGGCTCCGATCCATTGAATTGAGTTGCAGGTATTGACGGTGGATCGGTTACCATCGAGACCCCCAGAAACTCCATCTTGCTATTAAATAGTTTTCAGCAGGTTCAGCGTAACAGCTTTGCTTCTAACACTTGCCACACGATTCAAAGTAGCGAAGCCAAAGCTTCTGCTTCATGTTTCGGACAAGTCAAGCTGCGAAGACTTAATCTTGGCACCCAATCGAACACCCCTTTAGGTGTCTGTAAGCAAAAGACCGGAAAGCGACAAGCGTCAAAATTGAGATTGTCCCCGCAAGCCTCGACCTGTTCGCACGGTAGAAAAGTTAGCCTTCGTGAAGCCTACCCCTGCAATGGTCTTCGTTACAATCTGTATACAAATTTCGATTTGCTCAGTTCAAAATACCGTATTTTATGTAAATTATAAAAGAAAATGTATACAAGCTATTAGCATTGTCCGTTGCTTGTGGTTTATCACGTAATAGTATAACAATACAACTTTTCTCGGAAATTCCCATTCAGTTACTTGACCTACAAAACCATTTCTATGTAACGTAAAGGATTTTTAGTAAATATTTCGTGCTTCACTCGATCTGGCTAATGAATTCAGCCAATATTGCGGCATGGTGCAGAACACACTTTAACATAGCGAATCTTAGTATATTTGATTCCATGAACAAAGGGAATCATGTTTGCATGTGAATACTTGAAATGGGTATCAAAGACAAGCATATCGTTGATACTTAAGCAGTAGTTGAAAGGTAGCCTAATGTTGCCACAAGATTAGTTAGCCTAAGTAAGTTTGCATGTCCTTTGCCATATGAAGAGCCGCGTTGCCAGGGGAACTCCATAAATAACGTTAACCTTTGAGAGTTTTTCAAAACATCTGCCTTACGTGCCCTCTGTCTTTCTTCCGGCTGAATAATGAAATTACTGATGTTCTGTTAATCTCTTCTCTGTACAGGGAGCATATTGATCAACCTATTATGACACTCGCATACTACCTGTATTCACAGATAATGTTACGAACGGCGCTAATTTTAACTGAACCCAGCGTAACCTGTTCTTAATTAACCTAACACTAATCAGCAGGTAGGCCACGTAGTTACTATTAATTCCAGGACCTTCCTCTTTCTCTGTTGACCTACTACTGTACTCATGGTCGTTAATTCAATGTGGCAACAGTCCGAGGTATGGCTTCCTTATTTCGACATTGAATCTAAATATTCCTCGTTTACTTCTGGTGTTTGAATCGCCATGGATAACCTAGCTTAAACCTTTTAGTCCTACTGTGCATATTTGTGGACATTCCAACTATAGTAGTTCTATTCGAACGAAAAGTGATGCTCCATTGCGGCACTATAGAGTTAACTAAATACATGGATAACAATTATAATAAAGGCATAATCATAGCTGGTGTACTCTCTTGATTGAGATGTCCAATCTTGACTCCAAGGCCTCCTCGTCAGAAACATCGCATCAGCGCACTCCATCCACTGCTGCAGCTGCTCATTCATCGTTTCTGGCACAACATCGGGAACTCACGAAAACAACCAATGTCGTCGTGACGCATGTTCTTGGACATGAACATTCGAGCGCAGGCCTGGGAACCACGAGGCTCGCATTCATGGCACTCCTCTGGTATCAGGGCTGGCCGACCGTTGAGCCACAGCCACTGGCCGTTCACGCGCCGCAAGCCGCCCCACACTTGGCGGTACGTTTTTCCTGAGTAGAAACGATTCGCCTGAATTATTCCACTATTACCTCTGAATATACATATTATTGTGCACTCAATGTGAATTACATATGGTAATGTGTAAAATATGTGTTCAGTCGTAGGCGATCAAGATTTGGATGACCTTACAATTTTTCATTGTTAGAAATTAAAGAATCGTTGTGAAAACATTGATTCGCAAAAAAAAGGAAAAATATGTACATATATAAATATAAATTTGCACTACTACGTATACACCACAAATGTGTAATATTCGACGCGAAAAGCCGTTGTAGGCAGTAGAGGCATCTGCTCAGTGTCACGAGGTTGAGTACTTTAGAAAAAAGCGAGTCTGTTCATTTCGGCTCGGCGGCTGGTGTCGCATAAACAAACATTATATTGGAACGAGCGAAGTTTGGGAAAGGTGGGGACTAATCCTTAGAATGTAGAGTGTAGATTGTAAGACATAGTTAGTGATAGCTTAGAGCTCAGAGCGAGCACACAGTTTTGTGCTCCCTCGCCCTCCTCTGCTGGGGGCGAGGCGCCTCGTGCGTCTGCTATTTGGGGGAATACGCCTATACTTTTCCCCTCTAGCTCAAAGTCCCAGTGAGCTATAGGGACGGCACGCAGAATTTACCCAGTGTCGTGCACGATTTAACAGCAAATGTGTACAATACCAGAACTTCTCTCCTTTTGCTCGCGGAGTGAATTAATCCAAAGTGCCGCTATATTGCACGGACCTTCATCTGTTGTGTGTATGTGTTGAGCATTGCCGTCCTGATTTTGGGTTCAGTGATTGAATTAACATCTCGGCGAACAGTGAGTTGGACAGTACCTTCAGGTTGTGCATCTTCTCCCAAGAATAATTGACAAGTTCCCTTAGTTGACAAGTTGCATCGTATTGTGATTGCTAGTTATGCCCGTAGAGAGGAATAATTCTAAAGTGATTCCATGTATTTACACGAACCTAAACCTGTTTATGTTAGTGTCGAGCATTGCCGCCCTGAGTTTTCCAGTGCAACAATTGATGCAATTCAGCCCGGCGAACATTGTGTTAGACCACACTTACAGATTGTGTAGCTTTCTTCCATTTTGGAGAACTGAGTGCCCCTAAAATATCTA
>LQNS02000304.1:3797148-3814690 GCA_001587735.2 Parhyale hawaiensis
GCAAACTGCGGCACCACAGAAGACACCCAGCAGAGTGACTCCACACACGTGGGGTGACGTGAACAACGTCACCTGGACTTCTTCCGAAGACTCTCAAGGTATCTCAAGGTAAGGTATGCTAAGCACTTTAGTTTCGCGGGCTAATCTCTCGAGATTTAACTTGTCTGGAACCTCGACTTCAGTTAGGCATGTTAAGCTGTGGTTAGTTTCTTTAAGTTCTATATCCTTAATGCCAGCTTTGCAATTCTAATTTCTCAATGGCGCCCTTGCGGCCTTAATTCACAAATTACGCCCTTTGTGGTGTTAATTCACAAATTACGCCTTTTGCGGCCTTAACTTCTCAAATGACGCCTTTTGTGGCCTTAAATTCTCAAATTACGCTCTTTGCGGCCTTAACTTCTCAAATTACGCCTTTTGCGGCCTCAACTTCTCAAATCGTGTCCTGTGTGGCCTAAATTTCTCAAATTTGCCTATGCGCTACCATATATATATAGCTCGCTAACTACAGCTTTGTGTACGTTTCTAATTTTTAAATTCACGAAATACTAACTCTCAAAGCAAACATTTCTGTGTATTCAGGACTACTAAATTCTCCTATCGGGTGTTAAGTGTTTATTTTCTTTGGCACAGGCGGAGATGAAAATCCCTTCGTTTTGAGCTGGAAGATTAGCCCTCGGGGAGAGGACGCAACCTCGTGGCTCGGACGAGCTCTCCCTTCGTTTATTTGCGGTCGTCTCTGTGCCTTGGTGGGTTGCTACAGGCTCCGAGTCCTCATCTTCTCCTACAGCCGCTTAGAACCCGGCTGCTTGGGTCCTGGGATGTGGATGTCTAAATTTGTCGTGCTTTTCTAACCTTTTATTGATGGTCTTTATCGGAAAGTTATACAGTTTAGACAGTTATCAATTATTAAAAGGTAAATTTCTTCGAAGTTTGTAAACCTCAACCTATACGACGAGAGAAAAATTAGGCTATTCTAAAACAAAATCCAGCTCACTAACTTACTATTCACATTTTAAATGTTTGACACTTATTTTGAAGAATAAGTAAAAAAAATTGTGTTTGCATAATCTAAGGTAACGCACTGTATAATAGTTGGAACTTTAAGGAATGAAGCCCAAACACTGTAAAGTTTTGATAATTTATTTGGGCTTGGTACATTCGTATGAGCCAATAACTAATAGTTTGTTCAAATTGTCAGGGGTAATATTTAAGAGTTTATCAGTTAAAATATTTCGAAGAGCGGAAAAAGTGTGTTTAATTTCTACGGTAGTTGGAGGGGCATACAAAAAAGCTGTGAATTCTGTCGGGCTGCAACGACTATGGTAGTGTCCAGATTATCTCTCAAGAATGCCTCGAATCTCACGGAGTTCGACGAGTCTTTCGTTGCCAGCATCAACTCGTTGACACTTCGATTTGACAGTAGCACCAGTAGTTCCATAGGAAGAACTTAAATGACAAAGTACAGAGTCAAACTCGTTTAATGTCCTCATTCATTTTCAATTCACGGGTTTCTAGAATTGCAATACTGTTGATGACACGAGCAAATTGAGCTTCCACATATGTCAAGTAGTTTTGACTTCATCACTTCCCGTAATTTACTACGGCTTCGTTGGGGCCCGTAAGAGATATATACCACCTGATGGAAGTCCTCGTAATGGTCTGCATAATAGAGAGCAGCAGATATCCAAGTTACCCAACGAGTCAGAATTGGCTGAGGAGGAACCGCCAGGTTTGGCTTGAGCTCTTTCAAAAGGATAGTCTGCGCAGGAGCCTTCAGGAAAATTTCTTCCATTCGCATATGACGATTCACTGTCGGAAAAAGACGCCTGACTTCGTCGCAAATCCTGTGGAGTCCATTAGCCAAACAGGTTACATGTATCATATTGGGATACAGAACCCTCAGGGACCATGCAGCCTCTTTCATGTACGGAGTTGCATCCGTTGCGAAGAGCAGAGCAGTCGTACAAAATTTCATGGCACCATGCTAATTCCCCGCTAACAAGCGACGTAGGATCAACGTGGTGAGCCCTGGCTCGACGTGCTATGCACGTTGCTTTGTGGACTCCAGATAACGTTGTTAGCACGTCGTATCACAACGTGCTAATAACGCGCTGCTCACGTCCTTAGCACTTTGTGCTGGGCGGTCCCTTAGTACGTTGTGATACGACGTGCTAACAACGTTATCTGCTCTGAATTGACACTGTCAAGTAGCTATGGAGGTTATCATAACGTTGTCAGCACGTTGTCTCAGATCTCAAACGACCTGATGTCTACGTAGAATCAACGTCAAATTGTTAGCTGGGTTGCATCGAACAATTGATGAGTTAGACAATCGTAGTGCCGTTTGTATGCTCAACGACTGCCGAGGCTAAAAGGGAAAATTTCCCTGGCTACGTCTACCTGAGGACTCCAACAATTACCATAGGATGGCAATAGCACGCGCCTTGGTATCTGGGGTTTGGTCGAAGGATACCCAGATCTCTTCCCTTTGATGGCTTCGCGGATTGCATTAATGACATTTTAATAAGAAGACTCGATGTATCTGTTGAACCTATGTTCTTTTTTTTCCACAACCGGTGCACTATTTACAGAAAACAAAACATTAACGATTGGGCACTCTTCTATAATTAGATATATGCACATATTCCTTACCTTCTATGTCTTGAATTCACCGTCACAAACTTGTTTCTGGAAGTAATCTTTAGTTTGTCACCAACACGAACAAAAACTCCTTCACAATCGGTAACGCAAGGATCAACCACTTCTTTGGCAGTTTTCATTTTATTATGCATAGTTAGGTAGTAGTTTAACTGAAGATAAGGAAAGTTGTTAATAGCAAGGAGACGTATTAAGAACTGGAGCGAAACAAACAAGGAACCGAAGTGTGCAGTCATTGTTTCATCTACGTATATGCCTATATGCAGTTATTGTTTAAAGGCATATTTTTGTGTCATTATCCATAGAGGCATATTGTTTTTATGCTCTTTATGCGTTTGATGCCCTTTCAAAATTATGCCCTTAAATCCGGTCTCTAGTTATTAAAAATAAAATAGATTTTCTAGGCGTTACCTTTTAATTTTCTCGTTTATTTTGTAACAGAATCCTGCTGAAGATGGACTGTTGTCCGAAACGTTCAGTTGTATTAAAAGATGACTTCTTGAAACTTATAAAATGACTTTACGCTTAGCCATTTTTGCCTTACTTTTTATAGCACCACACTTTTTTTAATCTCTATACAAGCTCTGAAGAATATAGCGAATATTTCTACAGTTATTGTTGCATTATTTTGCATTACCTCTCGATACAGTTCAATAAAAGTCTGCGGTGACGCACGTGAGCTACCACAGTTATTCGAGAAAATATATTTAAACGAAATATGCACATATATGGTGTCCAGTGTACAAATATGAATTGTACTGTCATGTTATACTAAGTAATGAGTTTTGCCATGGTGAAGCAGCGTTGTCACGCATACAAATGATGGAAGGTAGCGTGCAGACACAGACATTAGTTCTTGTTTGTTCTGAAAACACCATATCCCAAGCGAGTAATGCAGACCAACTTTTCCAATATGTTATTTAAAATGTTTCGATGCATGTTGGAAATGCTTAGTTGATGGTCGAACGAGGTCAAGGAAGGTTATTTATACCACTATCTCTCCACTCTTCCTTCAAGTTTCGAAGACAGTAGATATATATTGCTTATAATATCAAAATTAAACACTGTATCTTTAAAAAATGTTGATAGTCTGCCGCTAGGAGTCTCTACGAAAATCCCCACTAAAGTTTTTCTCGCGGTTAATTGGAGGAGTACAAGTTTTACGGTATGTTTACGGCACTCGGGCAGTTGGCCTACGGAGAGTTCGGATACCAACGTACATGAAATACTTTGCAAGTTCTTCGGATGAGCTCCAGGTGACGTTATACACTCCACCCATCAGTTGAGGAGGTGATGGTGCTTGTCGCAACTAGCGAGAGGGCCAGTTGCAAGTTATCCCACTGTGCACGTGACAGCTAGTGCGTCTGGAAATTTTTGAACTTCGGAGCTTTCAAAGGAAAATCGACCTAAATTTGCCGACGGACATTTCGCGTACCGGACGGTTCTTATTTTGGATATTATGTCCACAGACCGTTTGTGCTAAGCAGACATCAGCAAGCGTCTTACATTCGTTTTTGCACTGCTAAAATCCCACACTTACATAGTGAAGGAAATACAGCGTGAAATTATCAGAGGTGAGCAAAAGCGCAAATTGTGTTCCTTACAAAACGTTGACGCTTAGCATTCAATTTTCAAAGCTTTCCCTTTTATGCTCCACATATTTTTTGGCTTCACCAAAGCACGGAACACAAAAAAATCGCCAAAGTATCCAAACTTGCATATTTTTCGGTGATTAAGTTCCATTAGAACACAACAGAATCGCCATAATGTAGAACCTGATATATTATTCGCAAAACTATTTTGCTGGCATTCTGATACGAAAGATATTATTATTCATCTAGATTCTAGAGTAACACGTCGAGGCTCAGACATCTGGAAAGCAATGCTAACGAAGTATTCATATTGGTGCTGAATCCAGAATTTTTGTTGATCCTCACCAATACTGGCAAGTGTGCTCCTCGAGATACTCTTATCAGTTTCAAAAGACATCACAAAGATTCGTCGATAGTTTTGTGAGTTATATTCTGACAAATAGAGAGGCACTCGCTCATTTCAAAAATTTCAGCTTTGCTGAATCTTTTCTCGCTAAAAAAAATGCGCAGATAAAGCTCACGTATCAATAGTACTAATATTCAATTAATTAGTACCAGCCATTGTACTTCTAATACAGTACTAATGATTTTATTGTGAAGATTTTTTTATTTCTAGAATAAAATATATTAAAGTGGCATCTTCTTTTCTGCAGTAAAATTATACTACCTAACGCTTCAGTAGTTCTTACTCCTAGCTTAATTAGCATCGCACACAGTGTTTTTGATTCAAATAATTTTGTGTTAATTCGGAAGAACCGTTTTCGCCGTTAATCTATAACAAAAACATTGTTTTACCAGTATATCTGTATACGGAAAATGTGCTGTTTTATGGTTTCAGAAACGTTTGCACGCTAGGGTAAATCATGTACGTAAATATCATTGTGAAAACTTGATAGAAAATGTAAAAAGAGAATGATAATGAAATCTCTTAATGTCGTAACCTCTACATTGAAATATTCAAGTAATAGAAGTCAAGCATAACTTTTGATGGTCGGCAACGAATATGATACACTGATAAAAAAAAGTGCCCGTCTCATCTAGGGGAGTCGCAGTCAAATTATTACAGTTTAATTGTAGTGTGTGCAGTAATTCTACATCTAGCATGTCTACGGTGTTCTAATTTATTTTTTTTAAACATACCTAGAATAGAAAATGTTAATCCAATAAGTCTATCAACACAGTTGTGCAAAAATTTTTTTCTCTTGTTTGGGATTCAAAAAGCTCTCGACAACCAAGGTTTTTTTCTGTGGAAGGCGGAGGTGAGGGGGGGGGGGAGGAGGTTGGGAGGAATGGAAGCGCGAGGGGACTAGATTTGACGAGTAGGGTGGATTGGGGGAGGCAGGTTCAAAGCCACAATCGTAACCACTGAGGAGTGGGCTGGTGTATTATCTTGAGTGAAGAGGATTGCTATTGTGAGCATTCCTGGTCTGTTTTCTCTGCTTACGTTGACTACTTCAGGGGCAATCATGCCTATCAAAAGCAGGTACTTGATGACCGCATGAATTTCTATTTTCTATGTATTGTACTGAATCGCTGACCGTTGTTTGTTTAAAAATCTGCGAAAAGATAAGAAATATGTTAGATACTCAAAATTTAGCACGAATACTTACAAAAGTTCGCATTTTAAAAAGTAAATATAAGAATAAATAAATACGTAAACAATATCACCATGCATCATTGCTTCTAATACACAATGGTTAACTTTTCGTGTACCCCTCGTATGTCTCTGTATTATTATTATTTTTTTTGCAAGGAGTTTGTTTCATAGAGGCCTTTCCCTACGTATATCATACCAGCGCATTTAAAAAAAGAATCATTCCTGGATGTTGAATCTTAAAGCCGGCAACAGCTGCCATACTTCTGTCTATAGGCAGCCAACGGCTTTGGATAAATGCATAAACGCAGCCAAAGTTAATATCCAAAAGATAGAAGAGACGTACAGTATTACTATCACCAGGTGATAATGGTTTCGTTGAATATTAAAGTATATATGCATATTTATATTTGCATATTTGTCTGTCCACCCAAACAATGGTAGAAGGAGTTCAGCAATATTCAGATGTAGTTCTTGCGGAGGGTCTGCTGGGTTCACCTAGATGTGACACAGCCAAAAAAAACTAGAATTACCTGGCCATTGAAAATGATTTCAATGAATTTTGTTTTCTGTTCGCCCAAAAAGAGGCAAAACGAGTCGAATCATAATAATTTTTGTAGCTAGTCCGGTTGGTTGACTGAGCTGTGAAAAATGGTGAAAATTTGGAGTTAGCTGGCCATAAAAAACAACGGTGTTGAATGTGCAACTCCACCCAGAAAGAGGCAGAAGGAGTTGAGCAATGTTCATATTTTTTATAAGGAGTGAGGCGCGTTATTTAGGCGTGAACAAGGCAAAAAAAACTAGATTAAGCTGGCCATATAATATGGCGGCGATGAATTTTGTTTTTTATCCACCCAAAAATAAGCAGAAAGAGTTGAGTCATTATAAAACTTTTTTCAGGCAGTCAGGTGGGTTGACTGAGATGTGAAAAATGCTAAAACTCTAGAGAATGCTGGCTATAACAAATGAGGGCTTTGAAGTTTGCCCCCTTCCACGGGTTATAGTCTTACGCGACGAAGCGTTTTAGTTATTTCAATTTCATACATCTATCGAGCCGTAAAACCTCAACCGAAGAAAGTTTGCAAACTGAATTTGTTTAAGGCGCGTTAAACAAATTTTAAATAATAATAGCAACGTCTACCGTATGGTTAACTAGAATGCAAAAGGGCGTTCGACCATCGCCCGCGGTGGGGAACAAATTTCAAAGCCGTCACTTTTGATGGCCAGCTAACATTATACTTTTGGCTTTTTTTCATCTCTCAGTCAACCCACCTGACTGCCTAAAAAAATATTATTATTAGTCAAACTCGTCTGTCTCTTTTTGGGCAGAGAGACAATAAAATTCATTGCCGTCATATTTAATGACTAGCTAATTCCAGTTTTTTGACACTGTTCACATCTAAGTTGACATACCTGACTCCCAACAAAAAATTATAAACAATGCTCAACTGCTTCTGCCTTTTTCTGGGTGGAGATACAAATTCAACGCTGTCGTTTTCGATGGCCAGCTAACACTAAAATTTTAGTATTTTTGACACCCCAGTCAACCCACTTGACTGTATTAACAATATTTTTATAACGATTCAACTGCCTCTCTTTGGGTGAAAAAAAAAACAAAATGTATCACCGTCATTTTTGACGGCCAGCCAATGCTAGCTATTCCTTGGTATTGGTCACATCTAGGTTAACGCACTAAACTCCCTACAAAAAATCATGAACCGTGCTCAACTCGTCCTACCTGACTTTAGGTGGGCAGACTTAAATTTTTAACGAAAATATTATCACCTCTCTCACTTCGTTCGCGGGTGACAATAATGACGATAATCTACTAGAACCACTTCATGTCGAAGGTAACCAACAGGATATAGCTAAGAGATATTTTAAAGTACCCAAATGAGCTGCATGCATAAGGTGGACGAAGAGTTAAACGAGGGCAATGATGAGCATTTTGCAATTGGCAGAAGATGGACGGATCAGAGTGGTAACGGTGAAAATTGTTCCTAGCTGTGGGGTAGTTTTTAAAAGTGCACTGCGTCTCCCGCAGTTAGTCGCGTAAGGAAGCGCATTGCATTGATTGTTCTGGAGTATGGACATCAAACTGTAATTCATCGACCACACTCCAGAACAACGAGGCTTGAACTGTAGGTCGATGGAAAAGTTTTAAAAGAAATTAGATTAGGAAGTGTGTTGTCCAGTGGAACCAATGTACGAGGCATTGCATCCGTGGAAGTGGACTTCTTTCACTCGCTTCCCTACTACAACAAATCCTCGGTTGGTGCAGTAAACACTTTGAAAACGTTCCTCTCTGATGCCTACCCACATATAAACATCAAATTTTCATAGAAACACACATTTACCATATGGTCCTACTTCAAATTTAAAGACAACCTTCCACACCACTTCTGTCTAGTTATCTACCGTTTCCGCTGCCGGGAATGCAATGCCTCGTGCATCAGTAAAACTGGACAACACGTCAAAGGCCGTATTGACCAACATTTAGGCGTATTCAGTCGAACAGGTTTACCATTTGCAAAACCCTCTCATTCGGCTCCTCGCCTACATGCTGAGGAAAACAACCATCTCACCAGCAAAAATGACTTCTCCATCATAGGCTCTTCTAACCCAATAGAGCTCACACTATTAGAGTCCCTCTATATCCACAGAACAAGACCCAGCTTTAACGTTATGACCTCGTTTGTACCGCTTCACACGGTTCACAAATAGCCCCACACCTGCTGACTATACAGGAGCTAACATCCAGCCCTTCCACCCATCTTGGTTCATTCGTCTTTTATCTCCCGTTCCGATAACATCAAGCTTCTGCTCCTCTCCCCCCATTAGCAATAAAGGAAGAAAAAAAAATTTATTAATAGGTTTACATTTTAATTTGTTATTTTTTCTTTCTTCTGAAGATGGTAGTTATGTCATTCCTGAAACGTCAATTTTTTATTGTTGACCTTACATTTAGTATTTGATATTTGTCTTAGTTTAATTAAATTATATCAATGAAGGATGCTCCTGCGCTCGGTGGCGTTTCCACTGAAGATTTCTGAGGCAGTCTTCCGACGACCTCAGTTCTCGTAGTCACTGTGACATCAGACACAGTTCAGTAGCCTGAACCATCACATCAGCCACTTATCGATGCACAAGCAAGCTGGTGGAACCTGCTGGTAAAACGTTATTGTCCAGGAGTCAGGACGAGACGGGTGCTCAAGGAGTGTCGTATTTTAGATACCGATTGCCATAAGCGTCGAGAGCAACTAAGTACTAAAATTTTAGTCGCGTCGCCAGTATCAGCAGCCAAGATTGTTGAAAAATAGCATAAGTCAACTGTTTTTGAAGCTAAATGCAGTATCAGTATTACGCCTCGGTAGTAGTTTTATTTAGAAAAAAATGTTAGTTCTTCTGTAAATAGGTACTTGATTAATCTGACATGACAGTCTCTAATCGAGTAGAAAAAAATGGAATACCTAAGATAGGTTTTTTCTAGTGACCAAGTGGGTCACGGGCAGTCTAGTTATATGATAATTCACAGGTTGTTGCTTGCATGGTTTGTCTCCTGTCCCCATCTGAAGGAATAGATGGGAGAAAATTGATCTGTTGAGTGCAATGGGATGAGATAGGTGGGCATTCGTTCATGACATTAGAAGCAGAGAAGTACCTCAAATATGTTTCTGATAGTGTTGGTTGCTTCTTGACGGCTTTTCTTTGAGTTTTGAGGCAAAAGGCTTTCTTTCATAAATCGCCTGTTACTCTCAGTCCTTCACACGCTGAGTACAATATATTTCCTTGTACCAAGTGCGTTTCTTGCTGCAGAATCCATTTGCTTTGTTTTTATCTATTTTCCTATCTTCTTTCTTCCATTATATTACCTTCCCTAGATACGAGTATAATGCTGTACACGAACAGTAGACTCCAGCTTTAACGCACGGAGACAATATAAGGAAGAGTGCACCCTCTCTATTTACCCTACGGGAGCGTTTCAAGTAAACATTTCCCTTGAACTGGCTGAGTAGCGTTTCCGGTCAGATAGCGGCATTGCCTCGTGGAGCCAGTATAAAATTTAGAAAAGAGTCCTGGATTCACAGCTTTATAGCCATTAACCATCGACGAAATATCGAGCGGCTGGAGCTATGTAGAGGGAACTTGTATCCTGTATAGCAACTTATGATTGAAGTAACAAAGTGAGCACTGTAACATCAATATTTAGAGACAATATTTTCTTGCAAAAATAAGTGTATGTCTTCCTTATGTGCTCACTGAGAGCAGTTTAGGGGGTCTAAACTCAGGCTCCAGCCATATGACTCTGACATTTGTGCACGCGCCGAAAGAATGCTGATGCTCTCTCTTCCCATTACAATCTCATTGGCTTAACTTCAGACTGTCGCTACCTTGCTACATTTGATATACCAATTTCTGTAGCTGGGATACTTTGCGGTTATATTCCTGGGCTTCCCTGAAGTCCTTTTTTTTTTCTTAAGGGTTTGGATGCCAAAAGTAATGAGGCCACGCATTCGTTCCCGTCCAATCGACGGCGAAGTCACAGTGAATTATATTGCTACTGAAGACATCACCACACACACACAGTTTCAAGTACCACACACTGGAATAAAATATTGCTACATACTGCATCACACACTGCAGTAAAATATACTAAATACTGTACCTCACACTGTATCAAAATCTTATTAACTAGTGTACCACACTGTAGCGAAGTAATTATTTCTATGATTGAAATTTACAATAACATACTAAGCTCCCTTGATCGCCATAATCCTTCACAATCCACATAGAACATTTATTCTCGTCAGACTACCTATTTAATTCGAGACCGTACCGATTTTCTGTTTGTTTCCATAACTGTTTGGTCATGGTTCAAGAAGCGTAAATGTGCACTATCAAACATTCATATTTAGCATATATTTCTGAATTCACATTAAATCGAGCACAGTCTGATATTTATTCCATTGATAAACTCGTAATGCTTCCTCGTACGGTTGTCAGTCTTGTTCAATCTGAGTTTCGGAAAACTTAGAAAACATAAACTTTTCTGTGTAAAAATTTACTTAATCTCTACCGTTAGAATAGCAATACGGTACTTTAAGGTACGTCACGTGCTACAGTATTTTGTGTATCATGCACTCTGTGCGGTGAAACAAGTACTTAGATAGCACAAAACTTTCATCTTCTTGTATTTTTTTAAGTACAAATCACTAGACTGGCAGAAAGTCCAATAAAATAGCATCAACAAACAGTTCTAGGAAACTCAGTATAACACAGACGGAGAAAAATATTTCGACGCTTCATTGATTATAATTACAGCCACAAATTTCTCGACATTCCGAGTCTAAAATCTTTTAGAAACTGCTAGCTCTTGCTGAGTGCTGCATGGATCACGTGATCTGTTGATTTGTGTGTTAGTAATAAAGTAGACGTACTGTGAAGACAAAGTACCTATGTAAAGGAAGCTATCAAAAGACTTGATGACATAAGTTGTGCGTATAGAGGCAATAAGAGCTATTAAAATATTTTTAAGAGCGCAATCATACATTCCAGCACTGTTGCTTTCATCGTTCAGATATGGAAGAAGTTTGCGATCACAGAGAATTTTCTAAGACCTGGTGCCGTAACCCCTGACATGTTTCTGTAAGAAGAGATCATAAATCACGATTGGTCTTGCTCTTTTGCTTTCCCGTAGAGTGGACACATTATTTCCCTATCAGTTACCTACTTATGGCCCAGTGGAGCTCATGTACTCATGTGAGGAGGCCCATATGGGTTGGTGGGGTCCACACAGGCCCCTGAAGGGTAGAAACCATTAGTTTCGCATCATTTACTCATTTACGACCCGGGGGGGGGGGGGGCTGGGATGCCCCTAAGGGACCCACTACTTTCTCTAAAAGTTTTTGGATGGGCATCTCGTAGTAAATCTAGAATTTGCCCATGCATATCACTGAAGTTTCCCATGAATTGACAAGTAAATCCTCCTGTACCTAGCCTGGGATCGAAAGTGCAACCTCCAGGTACCTCTTTCCTTACATTGACGGTTTAACCCTTTCATCTACGAAGGCATGGCGGGTCAGATTGTTGCTAAAGCTAAAGCTCGGTAATTATTTTGTGGTATATGCTATAAACTACGTGGGCACCTGAAGACAACGTGTACTTAGATATTTAGGTGACAAAATTCATCCTAATATTATGTTCAGAAAACTACACAATATGGGATATAGCTGGGCAGCCCATTTGTTACCCAACTGAATCCACTACCCGTTGCCCACATTAAGAAATCCGATGTGAGCCCATATGGGTGTGATATGAGAAGACCCACTGAATTGCTCATGTGGAATATAGCTGGGAAATCCATTTGTAGCCCCCGTGGGAATCTCCATACGTCACCCACAGTGGAAAAACGCACAGTCACCCACATGGGAAGACCCACTAAATTGCTAACGTAGGATTTAACTGTGGAAACCCATTTGTTACCCATTTTGGAATCACCATACGTTGCTCATATCGGAAAAACCCACAAGATCCCATATGGGGTTGATGTGAGAGGACTAACATCACTAGCGATATAGGGTAAAGCTGGGAAGCCCAAATTTTACCCATATCGAAAACGCCGCATAATCCAACGACGTTTGGCTATCCCAATGGGACCCAGGTGGTCATAACATGACGCATGATAGCCTAATAAAATATGGAACTGAATAGAATCGAGATAGATTCTTTTAGCATCCTTTAGTTGTCAGTGGTGAGGGTAATGAACAGTAATTTTAGTTTCGGGGTAAGCGTTAGCACACGACGTGGAGCTAACAGATACTTGAAGGTTCTCGTGGACACTAGACGGTAGCTTACGAGTTAGTAACATGGATAGAGCGTGCTGCTTCATGATGCGTTTCTTTCCTAAATGTTAAAAGTGCCTTCGATGGCCCTTCGAATTTGAGTGAAGCAAGGCCCAATAGGATTTACTTGCTTGGGAACTTAAAAAAACGCGTTGGCGTCATTACTTCCATTCATATTTCATGTGTCAGAAGTAATTCGACTGCGCTTGAGATAATTAACGACTCCAATAATGAACACGACTTCCAGCGTGCTAGCTAGGGGTTCGGTCCGTCCAGAAACAGTGTCGGAGCCGCGCGGTATAGTCGCTTAGACGAACACGCGTATCGATAGCATCCCCATGGAACCTTAGGATAGGGGGATGGCGAGTCGTTAAACCATCCGTTTCGGCGCCATAGTTCATAGCAACCCGTCTTCGGCTGCAGCTGCGCTTACTCCTCTGGGGCCAGTTTTCCTATGTCTGCTGCACGAACCACTGCGTGTGGATTTCCCACAGGAGGGTACAGTCAAAAGTTGATTTTACGTTTTACTTCTGGGCTACCCTTAACCCATTTATGTCCAGCATTTAAAATATATGCGGGGCTTTTACTGCCGTAACTTTCGAATGCGCTCTACTTTGGTCTCCTGAACGCTGTTTACGTTTGTTGATGGATGGCGATAATAATCAATGTTAGCAGAGATGCATTATGGGACCGAGAGTAGAGAGTAATTCTGACCACTAACATTAATATTGGGAGGTAAATTGAGTGTTGTGGCTGGAATACGATTCCAAGATATTTGCAGCTTCTGTCTAAACGTTTAGGAAACACTAGCCATATATGATGAGCTACATTATATCCCGCTTCTGAGACCATTCTTTGTACTATGGACCACTTGCAATCTGAAACCTGTGTGGTACCTAATTGTACCACCAGCACTCCATACAAACATTCTTGTATATACAGGTCGCCATCGCCATAACTTGGCCCTCAGGACCACTTTTCTTCTTCTTGCTCTTCCTATTAATTCGCAGTGTGCTGTACTCACTACCCAGGCATAAGTTTTTTTCCCTTTAGCTACTAGACATGCTTCATGTCCCTCCTTGCTTCCTCTCCTCCTTTTCGTGCTCACTTTGCTTTCTTCCCCTACTGATCTTTCTTCCATCTGTTCTTCTTCTTCTTTTCCAGCTTGCTGTTCCAATGCACGTTGGTCCTGTGTGGGAACACCCTCGTGCATGGATTCCATGTGTCTATCGTCACACTATATGTCCCTTCATTGGGAGGGATATCACCCTTGTTGTCGAAACGGAGACTTCAACTTCTGAATTTAATAATAATAATACTTCCCCTCTTCAACTCGCTGTGGGTAGAGATGCGTAAATTGCAGGGGGGGGGGGGGGCAAGGAGGAGGGAGAGGAGGAGCTAGAGCCTCAAGCCCCGTCAACCTCAACCCCAGATTTCCACTAGTATACCATATGACCAAAGTCCATGCAATATATTCCATCTCCCACTAGCCCCCTGTATGTAAACTTCCTAGCGCCCCCTTAATAACTAAATAAGAAAACTACTTCTATTGACAATATGGAGTAATAATGATAATAATGAAAATAACATAGAAGCATCAAACACGTGAAAGGTGTAGTAGTCTATTCAACTTTCTATTACTTTCGAAAGAATGTCAGACATAGGCTACAGCACTTCACAGCAAAGACCTCTCTGATTAGGTATCTTATTGATATAAAATTATTGTAGAACACGAACCAACGATAAGCCTCATTGAAGGATGGTTAGCGGACCTGACGTCTTCGCCAATTTGGAACACTGATGTTTATTTGACGCATGTATCAACATCACGCCGGCTTAATGCTAATTGTATTAGTGATGTATCGACGAATGTTCTGTGCCCCGCGGAAGATCAATTATAATTTCCCCCTTCACTTTTTGCACGTATAGGAAGAAGGATGTCAAGCCTCCCTCACTACAATTTAACAACGGCCAAGCAGATTGAAGGAAAATAGCTTCTTGAGCAGAATTACCTACAGCATGGGGCGGAACAAATCTTTTAGAGCAGAATTACTAACCGGAATAACATCGAGTGGAAAACCTCCTAAGCTATTACTCTCCACATCAATGTCATCATTGACGTCTGGGGATTACCCAGAGTCTCTCTAAGCTAATATAATTCCCTTGGAGCGATCAATCTTTGTTATGATTCTGTTTTTCTCTCTGTTAGTTTGTTAGTTAGCACGAGCGTAAGTTACGTTCTCATCAGTATCAGACAGGGGAAAATTAGGGCTTCTTTGAGGTATCCTTGCTACGACCTGGGAAGGTATCAAAAGCAGATCAAGTTATGTTCAAATTTGAACTGCTCCTGCTCGCAGGTCTTTGGCAGAAGATTCACTGCCTGACTTCGAACATTTTCACCCTTCGTATGCATGATACGTGTCCGAGGGCATCATAATTGATGATAAATGCTTTTTTTCGAAAATTTTCACAGCTTCCTTCAGTACAAAATAAGGAAAATTAGGAAATCACGGGTGGGATATATCACTGAAGAACTTGTCTCTGTTCTGTGAAACTTCCACAGGTTCCAGCTAGTGGATTTAATTTGAGTAACTTCAACTCGTCTGCAACTCATATGCTCAAGTGATCGAATTACAGGCGTAGTAGTAAAGCGTTTGCGGTTGGAACGAAAAACTCACTTCTGTGGAGCCCATGATATATACAAAAATACTAGGTATGCATCGAATTGCATTCATAAGCTGTCGGTAAAAGCTTCTGAGTCACAGCTAATTTGGAAGCAACAAAGTTGCATGTCAATTACTTTATTGAAGAAACTAGTAGACTTGTGCGTGAAAAAATTCACGCAATAATCGATATGTTTGCTTAATAAAGGCCAGTGTGGAATCTTCCCATCTCTGATTTGCTTCTTCATTTTCTTCGTTGATTCTTTTACGTACTGTCATCCATAGGTTCTTTCACGTGCTTCTTCCATATTGACTGGCAGAAGTAAAAGCTTGAATAAAACACTGTAATAAGCTTGAATGCAACTCCAGTCAGCTTATATGCAATGTGAGCGCACCGTAGCCATGATACTGACTTTAACTCAAATATCTGCTTCATTGAAGTGCTGCATTTTCGGCCTACGAAGAGAAAAATGCCCCGTCAGAGAAAAACAGTAAGTTAGAAGACAGTGCTCCGTTGATGATTTAATAAATTTATTCGACGTGACCTGAGAGAAAAAAAGCCATAAGATCATACTTGTGAAGCTGCAAACATCATTGCTTCGATTCCAAGAAGTGTTTCAAGCAAGAAGTGCATTCAGATAAAGGAATAAGGATCCCACTTTTACCATCTCTGTAGTCTGGTCATCGATCTTCATGAAAAAGCGACTTAATTAAAAATCTGCAACCTGAACTATTTTCCGCGTATCTATTTCCTGAAAAGCGGACGTGAAATAAATCTAATACCCAAAGCGTTTTATTATATAAGGATGATCCAGCATTTTTGTTGCCATTTTATCTTAGTTTTATGTTCAATCAATTGATTTCCATCTTCCAAACGCTCTTGTATCTTATAACAGTTTTCGGTCCATCATCAGCATGGAAACTAAATTGAAAATCTTGTTAGAAATTTGCTTCTCGTGTACCGTAGTTCCTGCGATTTTCTAGAGAATTTAGACCAAATATAGTGGGCATTTCGACAAAAAATAATCGTTCCCAATTCTTGGTATCTTATATTAGTTTTCGTTCCATCATGAACATGGACGCTAAGCTGAAAATCTGATTTGAAATTTTGCTTCTTATGTAGTTCCACAGATTTTCTAGAGAATTTAGATGTATCTACGAATGTTTACGAGCCAAAATAGTACATAGGTATTTCGGCAGATAATAATTGTTCTCAATCATTGGAGAAAATTATGTCAATAGAAATGATTATATCACAAAGATTTTGGCACTACTACACTTAATTTAAAACTGTGTAAAATTTTAAAAATAAGGTATCATAGAAGTAAATTCCTTGTAAAATTATGACAAAGCATCACAAAATTTGTGATAGAGAAAATCTCATTTATTATAGAGTCATAAAATTGAAATAAAGTCGACAAGAACTAATATAAAAGTTTGACGTTTCGGGAGTTTTATCCCATTTTCAAAAACCTGCATCACTGTAAATTGTTCCTAAATAAACTGTTCGATCCCGGCATCAGCAAACCCTGAGTTACTAAATTAGACTTCTTTCATTCGCTCCCGTACTATAACAAAGCCTCTGTCAGTGCAGCAAACTCATTGAAAACATTCCTTTGTGATGCCTACCCACACATAAACTTTAAATTTTCGTACAAAAACACATTTACCGTAGGCTCATACTTTAAATTTAAAGACAAACCACCCACACCGCTCCTGGCAGGTGTTATCTACCGTTTCAAATGCAGAGGATGCGACGCCTCGTACATTGGTAGCACTGGACAACATTTCAAAGCTCGCATTGACCAACATTTAGGTGTATCAAGCCGAACCGGTCTACCACTTGCTAAACCTAAACTGACTAACTACACATCTGCTGACTGTACGGGAGCTGGCGCCCGGCCCCTGTTCACAGCTTAGTTCGTCCGCTCTTTGTGTAGGACAGACATTTCCCCCCATGACTGTACATGTTCATTTTCTCCCGCCCTATATAATGACTACAGCTGTACCACTTGTCACAACCAAGGCTGACGCTTTTTCCTCCGAGTGCACTCGCCCCGTCTGCATGCTGAGCAAAATGACCATCCCATAAGCAAAAATGACTTCTCAATCATTGCCTCCTCTAATCCAATCGAACTCACAACATTAGAATCTCTTTATATCCATAGAACAAGACCTAACCTCAACATTATG
>LQNS02000304.1:3830496-3848150 GCA_001587735.2 Parhyale hawaiensis
TTGGAATTTCAACTGTCCCTGCTTAAGGTACGTTTGCCATCTTCTCCAACCCGGCCTATTTTCTGCCTATCACTTTCAATGGAGCTTGAGAGGAGCACCACAGCCTCCAACCTGGGCTAATTTCCGCCTATCTATTTCGTTCAGAGCGTGACACCAAACATATAATATATATACATATATATATTTTGCAGTCCTCCGCCAGCTGCAAGATGTAATTTACTTGCCACGGCTTCTGATGTAGATATAGTCTTGAGGTGGCATTATTTCAAATATTGAAGAAAACGAATAGAAGCACAATTAGAAATTTTGTTACCCACGACGCGTTTCGCCGTACCTCGGCTCATCAGGTGGGAGGGTTGAAGATGGTCGAATCTGAACTCTGCAGACGTTAAGATTTTCTGAAATTTAGCCAGGTTATCACAGAAAGATGTAGCCGTGATACCGAGTTATATATAAATATATATATTTATATATATATTTATTTATAAACACACGAAGGTTATTCTTAGTATTAGATTATTTTTTTTTAAATCACACCAGACTGGTGACGTGGGAACGGAGAAACTCCATGAGGTTAACAAACCCCCACGCAACCAGCCCAGCGGGTGAAGAAAGCAAAAGAATGAAAAAAGAAAGAAAAAAAGAAAAAAAAACAACAAAAAAATAAAAAAGATCCAAGATCACAGAATAGCTCTGTGTATAGATCGTTTAAAGCTGCAATACCCGCACCAGCAATGACAGAGCCATGAAGACCACTCCAAACATCCACACACGATGGAAAAAAAGAACGGGAATACTGGCCCGTACGGCATCGTAACGGTTCCATGGCAAACGCATGAAGAGCACCAGTACGCCGAGTATACCTCACCCGAACAAATATATCCGGAAGAAACTCGGACCGTGGATGACTGGGGCAGTTATAGATTTTATACAAAAAACAGACCCCACCGACTCTGCGACGATGCGCCAGATCACAAGGCACAACACCATCCATTATGAAAGCACATCGACGAACCACTTGGTCAAGCAAACGCAGATGGCAATCGGCAGCAGAACCCCAGACTACAGAGCAGTACTCCAAAAGAGGAAGAACAAAGCAATTAAAGCAGCGCCGTGTCAATTCTACCTAGCCAAACACCATTTCTGTAATACTGTAATTATTGTATCCGCAAGTGAATCTAATTCTGGGATATTTCTTTAATGAAAAAGAATGGTTAAATGGATATTGGAATGGCGAGTTGGTGTCTCTTACATCTAATACAACAATCAGAAAATCTAGCAGACCGATACAATATGTACTGCATTGCAGACGCACGTCTACGAAGAGCAATCATGCAATCTTTTGCAGTTGTTTCACGGCCGGATATACCCATGTGAATAATTAAAGTAGGAGACACGGGACGCGTGATATCTATTTAGCCAGGAAATTTTGTTTTATCAGCGAAGCGTTTGCGAACTATTATCAGATAATTCGAAAATATTTTACAATACAAAAAAATTATTGAGGATGCAAAATTCGGTAACTTAGATAGGCATTGGTTACATAAAAATAAGATTCCATGCATCTCCATCGTTCTTGCACGCTCGTGAAATTTTGCTTTTCCAGAAGAAAAATGTGCTGACGAAAGTGCAATCTGAAATTCTACAAACTATGACATGCAAGCAGCTTTTTCATGCGAAGAAGTGTTGATTGATGTAAACAGCCGATATTAAATTTCCAAACAGAATTCTGTCGCAAGTTAAACTTAGAGATCGTGTGGCTGAATTCTAGACTAGTGGTTTTATTAGAATAATATTTTATTAAGAGCTCAAGTTCTATAACAGCAATAGGTGCAAATTAAGATTTACCTTCACTCACCCAGCAACAGTGTCAAATTTTGTATTATGTTCCGGCTATTTATACAATAAGAACTCTGATGTAACGAGTAACGAAGTAACCGTCGTTACTGTAACGGTAACGCCCCGTACAATTTTGCGCAGGGAACGAGTAACGGTAACGCTTCGGCAATTTCATGGAAGTAACGAGTAACGGTACCGACCACCGATACCGTTTAACGGTGCCCGTCACGAAGTAAGACGAATGGTGAATTTATACGTATACATTACTGTATTCCGAAACGGTAAAAACTATTCTAAGGAATTAACCCTGCATACGTTACGAGTTCACTAACGGTACCTGAGGATATTCCGCAGTTGATTAATGTCTTTACTTTTTAAAATGTGCCAGACTTACGGTGCGCTTTTACAACTAACCTCAGTCTGACCCCATGTATATCTTCTGTCTAAACCCGCTCCGTTAACACCAGTTACTCAACCCAGAAGAAAGATGACAAAATGATCAGACAAAATCATACTTAATAATTCCCAATTTGAATATTCCGCCAAATTCACATTTGCACAAGGCGCTGAGGCTGGCACTGCCCCAAGGCTCTGAAAACTCTAGCTATGACACCGACGGCATGACTACATTACTGTCTTTCAAATTCATTTATCTGTGGAACAACGTGCAGAGCAAGGTGCAAAGTGATACAGTTTCGATGTCTTAGGAAAAGCTCAGAAATCATGAATTTATTCGGTGTACATCTGTGAAAGCTGCCTAAAAAAGCTTGCAATCTCCTATGAGACAACAGGAGTCAAGATTTTTTATGGCATTAGTGCAGGAAACACAATTTATTAATGGGGGACAGCTTCACTAGCTGCATAATAATTGTATAGGCACCAGCTCCGCTCACTCGGATGTTCAACAGCAGCTGCACTGTCGTATTAGCTTCTCGAACTGTCATTCTTTATGAGTACCTCCGATACCAGCCGTATGATCTCAGGGTGTCGTTCCTTAAATACAAAACACACGAACCATGCATATTAACAACTGGCCAAACAACTAGGTGATGGAATCAGTAACAAAAAGGCCTTCTTTTTTTCAAGGCACGGCCTTGCCCAGCTGATATTCCTGGTGCTCAAGCCATCACTGATACGCTACGCAGCATTTCTCTAGAAAGAAGACACGCTGGCATACTGATGGGCCTCTCAGCTCTGTTATGGATTCATGAATAACTAAGTAGACTATTTTGGTTCTAAGAGTAAAGTTAATGGGGTAAAATCTGACGTCCGTCCGTCAGTTGTCGTTCTGGTATGACCATAGGAGCTTGTGACGTGCATGTGACACAGAAGTTACTTTTCCGGCTTTGGGGAGCAATGCACAGAGCCATTTACTTAATTTAATCAGAGTACAAAGACTTGGACGGGTAAGCCAGACTAACAAACAATAATTATTTCACATTTTGAGGGAAAAAATAGCGTACGGCAAAATACCATCACGTCACAGGTGCCGATCAGAATACAAGGAGATAAACTGAAACATGATTTTCTGATCATTTGGAAGGTGGTTGAGCAGTTTTGTAAATCTAATGATGGATTGAAATATGATGCTCTCGAAAAGACATGAAATGAAAGTACTTGAAATTTTTATCGCTTTCAACAACGAGGAGTTGACAGTTCTTGTTCTTATACCACGATGCCAACATCTGCACAGTATTTCACCCGTGTCTGGAAAGTTTTCGGTCTTTTCTGACCATTTTTCCCCTATGGGAGGGTATTTGTACCGTAAATACTACTGCGGTGCTAATTTGGTTGATTAGTTTGGTTGTGATGGCACTGAGCCTGCAGATTGGGTCTAAAATTTATAGCCGTAATATTAAGCAAAGAATGTACATGTCACGGTATGACATAAGCTGTAGTAATATTAACTAGCTGCACCTGTGGAAATTCCATGGTTAGTGAATATTGTCACTTACCTTATTTAACCAGAGGTAGCACCCATATCTAAACCACCCCGTCTGAACTAACGTCTCCCGCTTAAACCACGCTATCCTCATGCAGTCCGTCTACCTTACGTCTCGTCTAACTATTCCTAGTATTTCGATATCATCCGTGAATCACGCAATTCTTCAGTCACCAACAAATTCGCACTTGATTTTTGATAAAGACATAGAAATACGACGGCATTTTTCAACCAATTTTCACGGTTTAACTTACAATATAAAGAAAAAGATGTTAACTGTAAAAGCACGATCCGTCCTGTTTGAATTCTGTGACGAATTTGTAGAAAATTTTTATATATATTATTTTCTATGTTTTTAGATGATTTTCGAAAAAAAATGTTGACAAAAGTTGAAACCAATAGATCGTACTTTCATAGACTAGGATAGCACCTTTCCTTTTACTTTGCAAGTTGAATGGTGAAAATCGGTCAAAAAAAAAAA
The DNA here is from genome assembly GCA_001587735.2 of Parhyale hawaiensis. NCBI lineage: Eukaryota > Metazoa > Arthropoda > Malacostraca > Amphipoda > Hyalidae > Parhyale > Parhyale hawaiensis. The sequence continues at coordinate 3,834,759 of LQNS02000304.1, forward strand.
TGCCGGAGAAATAGCGATTTGAAGAGGGCACATATTGCAAAAATTGAAGCAGGAGAAAGTAGCGGAAAACGGGAGATCCGTTTGTATTTAATAACTCATTTTCTATCGGGAAAATTTAAAAAAGTACATGAGTGGAACTCACATTTTTCAGATTTTACATATCTGTACCAAGTTTCATAAAAATTTGCACAATATAAACTGAAAATTTTACTTTATCTCTGATGTTTTTATTATTTAATGCCGATAAGTATTCCCAATTTGACCATCTTCTGCAACATGGGCCATCATAAGGGAACAGAATCGCCAGAATCTCCCCAACTTGGTAAGAAATGCATTCAAATAATAATTCAGATTATAAAGGGATAAGGATCTCACTTTTGCCTTCTTCTGCAACTCGGTCATCGATCTCCATGGATGCGGACATGAAATATACAAATAAATTCACGAAACGTTGTATTACACTTTATAAGGAATTTGCTTGAGGCTCCGTCATCAGTACGTCCGTCCATGCGTTGCACGTTACGCTCTACGCTTTTCAGTATTAAAGAAGGAGAAATTTAACTTACAAGACACTTTGATTTTTAGCCTTGGAGTAGGGGCTTTAGAATTCCGCTCCCGTCCGACACGTGGCGTATGACATGACCCACGCAGAGTCGATTCCAAGCGACTAAACTTGTATCCCTTCTCATTGGCAACCGGTTGCTGCTTGGCAGGCGTATGATCTTAGGGAAGACGGGGTTGCGGGAACCCTCATGCGAAGAAATGTGTAGGCATGAAAAGTAGATGAGCTCCATGGAGCAGCAGGCAACCAGAGAGATCACCTGGCTGTTACCATAGCCGTGAGCCCGGCATTCCACAGTTAGCTCCTCTCCCTACATTCGACGGCACAATCGAGATTTTTTCTTCTTTCCTCTACATTTTTCTTTCTTCTGTGCTAATCCCGTGCTCTGAGCGGCACGACCATGCATGGGAGGTTGGTGGAGGCACCCACATGTCCACCTTGACTGTCATCCCCCATAACATGGGAAACCTGGGAGTTATATAAACTTTGCTCGGTATGCAACTCTGACTACTGGAGCGTATTTTTGGCTCTGCTTATGATTTTTTCGGGATTTCTTTCTTTTATTTTCCATATTTCATTACATTTTTGTATAATCGTGTTTTTATCTTCATCATCATTTCTCTTTACTTCGTTGTGGTGATGTGGAGAGTAACCCAGGATTGGTCGGGTTCGGGGGTGTCGTCTCTTTTATTGCAATGTTTGAGGACAGTATGCGAGCTTCGCGGAGCTTCGTTTTGTGTCCCGTGGTGTAGATGCCGTGTGGTGTTTCGAGATACTGGTGTCGGGTAGCTGAGGTACGACGCGGGCCCTTGCCTTGGCGGATTTTCAGTCCCCTTTTCGCAAGCTAGTGGAATCGGGGCCTGGATTTTGCAGCATGACCGTCCATGTCCGGAGGGGTTTCTACGCTGGCTGGAAGTCAGTGTACGAATGCACCTGTCAGGAGATCATGGGTGTGAGGTTATGCAGCTTTTGAATAACTTTTATTTATTCTCCTTATACCGGCGACCTACAACTAATTATTCTCTGATGACTGTTTGCTGATGGCGATGGGCTCGATGCAGAGTACGGATTCTAAGTCAGCGTTTGTTTTTGTGGGATATGTAAATGCACACCACAGGGACTGGTTGGGATCTCTGTCACCGACTGATGGCCTTGGTGAGGCTGCGTTGGAGGTTTGCACCTTTTCTAGTTGTGTGCAGCTAGTCAACGTTTCCACGTATATTGCTGGTAATTGTTTCGACATCGTCACGACTGATATCCTGACTTGACTGTAACAGTTGGCTTTCCTATTGGTACTTCAGACCACTCACATCTTGCTGTGTCCTTGGATCTGAATCAGGCTGCTTCTGTGGTAGACACCAAGAGAGTGGTGTTCGTTAAGAGCAGGGCTAACTGGAATGTTATTGCTGGAGCAGTAGGGGCGTTACCTTCGCGTCAGATTATTTGCAGTGAGGATCCTATCTCTGAGCTTAACGACCTGACTGTGTCTGTTTTGGAGAGGTTTGTCGCGAAGAGGACTATTCTTATGAATCTTGGGACAAACCGTGGATTGACGACCAGTGTCGATTAGCTTTCGAAGCTAAAAGAACGGCTTATCGAACTTGGCGGCGTTTGCGTGACCGCACGTCGTAGCAGACCTACGTTGATCGTAATTCCGGGGTTAAGCGTGCTTATGAGAGGGCACAGCATCGTCAGAGAGAGCGTTTTAGGGAGTCTTTGCTGAGAAATGACCATCCATATCGTTGTTGGAATGGGCAAAAGGGTTCAGTTTTCGGTGCTAAACCTTCGTTGCCGCCCCCTGTTGGTCCCGTTGCAGCTGATCTCTTGGTTCGGGTGGAACTCTTGTCGGCTCACTTTGACGGGAAGCAGAGCAGAGATACGTTGTCACTGCCTCATGCATGTCACTCTGAATCTCGTTTAACCTCTAAGGCGATCAGGTCTGGTACTATCAGGGTACTGCTTGAGGGCTTTGATCCCGATGGAGGTGTAGACTCGGTTGGCATGTTTCCTCTCTTTTATAAGCAGCTTGCTGGCGTTTTCGTCCCTAAGCTTGGAGTGATCTGCCGGCGCCTGATACGGTTAGAAAAATTTCCCTGTTGTTGGCGTATTGGGAATATTTCTCCCATTCCCAAAGGTCCGGTGTCACCCAATGTCACCATCTACCGACCAATTACGCTGACGCCCATTTCGTCGAAGTTTTTGATGAATTTGTCGCTTGTAAGCTTGATCGTTTTACTGAGGCTGCGAACTGGTCTTGGTTGTTGTGAGGCATTGTTGTCGGTGTCACACTATTTACTGTACAGTCTGAGGTGGATAATGGGTCTGAGGCACGACTTTTACACCTGGAGTATTGTACATGTTATAGTCGTATAGTGTGGGTGGTAGGGTTGTGTCAGTCATTCAGGATTTGGTTTCTAAGCGAACGCAGAGTGTGTCTGTTGACGGTTTTTCAGTGCTTCAATAGCTGTGGAGTCTGGCATAACTCAGGTTAGCGTACTTGGCCCGCTACTGTTCGTTCTGTATACTAGTTGCGAGCTCTCTTCGCTTGAGAACGCGATGATCAACTATACCCCAAGAATTCCACTTTGATAGCAGTGACACCAGCCACCAGCATGCGTAATGATGTCGCCCAGTCTCTGAATAGCTAACTGTTGTGCATTAGCACATGGTGCTCGGCTTGGAGTAGGAAGGTGAATGCCAGTAAGACCAAGTCTATGATTGTCAATCGGTGTCGGACACTTTTACCGCATCATCCGCATCGGAAGATAGATGACACTTTGCTTCAGGAGTCTTGTTCATTGGAGATTCTCGGTGTTGTCTTTGATGAGAAGCTTGCTTTTGAGTCGCATAGTAGGCGACTGATGTCACGTGCTTCCAGTAAGATTGGACTCCTGCGTAAGGTGAAGTCTGAGTTTGGTGACAGGAAGGTTGACCGCCAATGCCTTTACGCTTATTTGCTGCCTGTGTTGGAGTATTGCTCACCAGTCTGGCCTTCAGCTGCTGACAGTTACTTGTGTCTGCATGATCGACTTGTTAGTGTATTAGGCTGTGTGCCGAAAATGCTCTGGTCAATCTGACCCATAGGAGAGGAGTGGCCGGACTCTGTATGTTTTATGAGGTGAACAAATGAGAGACATTGGTTGTATTCTTCTGTTCCTAACCTCAAGGTCTTTAGGAGAATTGCTCGAGCTGTGTATGACGCGCACTCTCTCACTTTGGAGAGTGTTAGATGCCGAACTCGTCAGTTCAGTCGGTGCTTCACGTCCTAGTCTGTTATTGTTTGGAATTCATTGCCGGTATCAGCTTTCGCTCGCATTAACCTGCAGACGTTCAAGTCAGCTGTTAATGGTTTTTTGTTGGATTTTCTTTAACAGCGTTGTGGGGTTGCCGGTGTTGCAAAAAAAAAAAAACAGCCTGTTTGGATGAAAGGACATGAAGTTCATTTCACCAGTATGATATCTAACGCTTTTTTCACTTCAAAATAATATCGCTTTGGTGGTGGATGATGACATTGATTGGGCCAAATACGCTTTGAGAGCTCACTGCGGGTTGTATTGGGCATCTTCACTCTATAATTATGTTTTGGAAATGAATGTGCGTCGTGTAAAGAAATACAATGACCTGCTGAGAATCAAAGAGGGTTACGATTTTGTGACACGAGAAACTGAGTGAGTCCGTTGTACTGTTTTTTATAGCTATTGCATGAAACAACGCAGAGAAATTATGGCTACTGATTGAAGTCCACGGGCCTGGTAATAGTGCAGAAAAAATAAAATAAAAATCGGATTGACCCACAAAAAAAATTGAAGCGTGTAAGATTATGAAGGGCTAAATTACTCGTAAAGTGTTGAAAACAGCGCTTAGAAAAGGCGAGCAAATACACAGGAGAACAATGCAAGAAGTACCGTCGTATCTATATATCTTTCTCTCCACACAGGTGCGAACTCTTCCCTGGTAGAAGAAATGCGAGATTCACAGGTACCATCAGACTACTAAGAGAAGTTAAATGAGGTGTTCGAGGTGTGAGGTAGATGGACTGCGTAATGGTAGACAGGGCTAAGCGGCGGACATTACTGTAGTTTAGACGGGGTGAGTTAAGTTATAAGCGCTGCCTCACGTCAAACTATAGTAAGTGAAAACAATTAACCGTGGATTTTCCACGAGTCTCTCTGGTTAATCTTAATCCACATAGTCCTATCAAAATTTTCTTTTGTGTAACATTTACAAGCTTTTCAACTAAACTGGTAAACGACAACTGCATCTTATTGTGATTTAACTGAATAGTCGTAAATTTCCACTGTATATGTGCAAAATAAATAAAAATATTGCTTTTATTTCGGTTGATATTGCAAGATTTTGCACTTAAATGAGACCTCTTATTTGAGCACATCAGAAAATTTCTAACACTTGGGCCTATATAAGGTAATACGGAAATCTTTAAGGTAACACAGGATAATTTGGTTTTTTTAAGCTAATTTTGAGTTTTGTCGTTTCAAAAGAACAGTTACGCTTTACTGTTGGATTACCATTACCGCTTTACCGATACCGCTGGTATTTTTTCCACTTCCCACCTCTGGTAGTTATTATGTTGAGGGTAGGCTTAGTTTTACGGATGTAGAGTGATTCTAACGTTGTGGGTTCTATTAGGTTGAAAAATTCTATAATGGAGTAGTCTTTCGTGCTAAAAGGATGGTTGTTTGTTCAGCATGAAGACAGAGAGCTGAATGTGTAGATTTTGCAAGTGGTAAACCCATTCTGCTGGAAATGCCTAAATGTTGATCAATGCGGGCTTAGTAATGCTGCCCCGTGCTGCCAACATACGAAGTATGGCAACCTCTGCATCTGAACCTGTAGACAACACAGGATAGAAAAGGCGTTGAAGGCTTGTCTTTGAAGTTAAAATATGATCCTATGGTAAAATTTTTCTTTGTAAGAAAATCTATAATTTATATGCGGGTCGGCTTCGGAGATGAAAGTTCTTAGATAGTTAACTGTAGTGACGGTGGCTTTACTGCAGTATCGAAGTGATTGGAAAAAAGTCTAATTGCGAGCAGTATGGTTACTAATACTGGGAATAAATGGTTTGTTAAGAAACAGTAGTAATTATCTATAGGGTGATGTGGATGACCATTATTCTTGAAGAAAGTTCGAGGAAAGTCCATTTCCTGTGAAAATGGTAGGTAAGTAGAAGGCAAATGACATACTTTAAGCTGCAGTTTTTATTGCATTGATTTCAAGTTGATCATAGCAGTGCTTAAAGACACCTGAGAAAGTTGGCTTCCTGTAAACTCCAGTGGTCAATGTTGGATCTTGATTTGTAACTGAGGACTCTAAAAATGCTATAGAACTAGTTGATTGGTTCTCTGCAACCAACTGTAAGTTGTGATGTTTACTATTCAAATATTTCAGAAATAAGTCTGAATCAGCTGGATCTTTGAAGATGAAGAAGGTGTCATCTACGTAGCGTTTATAGTGGATGGGTTCGAAATTACTTGGGCTATCGTTCAGCTACATTGCTTCATGAAGTCATTAAAAAAATTGTTTATGAGAAAGGGATAGAGCGGGGAGTCCATGGAGACTACATATGTTGGTTTCTACACCCTATTATTGAAAATAAAAAATGAATCTTTAATAGCCAGATTGCGAAGATTTCTGAAAGTGTGTTTGTCTTTATTGTCAAATAAATCAGTGTTATCAAAAATTTGCCCACTCATAAAATCTATTCTTTCGTCTGCGGGTTTATAGGTATATAGGGAAGTGACGTCGAAACGGGATGAGTACGCGTTGGGTAGCGATTGAAGATTTTTTTGTACAGTATTTAAGTTCATAAGAATTGCCCAAGGTATACTGATAAGGTGTAAGAGGTTTGCGTAATGGAAAAAGGAGTTTATCTATTGGGTTGGATGGGGTATTCTACGCGGCTAATATTAGTTGTAAAGGGCCATTGGCTTAGTGTACTTAAGGGAGACCTTATGTAAAGATGGGTGAGGCGTTGTAAAGGGATCAGTAGGTAGATTTAGAGTTAATGCCTTGGTTTAATAATTTTTTTCAGGAATCTATGGATTATATCTATGAATTCGAGTGTAATTTTGAAAGGATTGGTATCTGCGAGTTGGTAATATTTCTGCAAATATTCATCACCTCGCAGTTTTAACTGAATACCGCTCAGATAAATATACCCACATCGATGATATTTATGTATAGTCCGAATGAGATTTTTTTTAACCTTAAGATAGAGTTTTCCGAAACTTTTTCAGTGCTTTGCGACTTAGGGCAGGTTCGACTGGTAGCCAAACATAAGCTTTTGAAGCTTGACTTGCTCGAAACTTTAGGCATGTGAGCTGGCTTTGACTTGTTGAATCGATCTTAGTAGTAGTTGTTGTTCGTTGCCATCGTCAGGGCATCCCAGCACCAGTTTTAGGAGGAAGCTCCGGTAGGGGTCTGGTCAGCAGGGAAGAAAGTCGAAGAGAGGGTGACACCCAAGATAAAGCGTTACTCCAAGCTGGTCCAGCCAAAGACTGCTGGCCGATAGATCAGTGGGGTAGTTAGGACAAGAAAAAATGTGACTGACAGTTCGCTCACAAACAAAGATCTGCAGGAAGGATTATCAATCCATAATCCTGAAACTGCAAGAAATTCAGTCTTACTCACAAAAATGGAGTTTGAAACGGCTCAATATAATTCCGCTGCATCTAAAACTTGCAGCGATGCAATGAAAGTGAAGGGCTATCCATTTTTGTTACATCTTCTTTAGTGGAACTTGCTTCTATCCCGACACCACAGGCTACATTAGCAGTTTCCAATAGCGTCATAGTCCACATATCTCGCACTTTTCTCTCCGCATCCTAAACATCGAATAATATCTCACGCAGTATCCGCTCGTCCTCTCTCCTCGCACTGAAAAACAGGTCCCCAGTCGTTCAGCTGTCTATGCTGAGCACCCCACAGGAAAATGAAAAAGGTTTCCTCCTCCTGTCCACACAGCCCGAGCATCCCAGACTCCTCCCAGCAAGTTTCAGAGTGTAAAAGTCAAATTTTCTATCCGAGGTTTCGAACAACTTGAGCTTTGGAAACTTTATACCGGTTCCCAATGAAATATGTCCATAATTAACACAAAAAATGAAGTCCTAAAACCAGTGTGCGTCCATGCGTACCGACGGCAAATACAGTACATGTCTTAATGTGCTCGAGTAGCACGGAAACTTCAGATTTCGTGCGGCACAAGCACACCCGGGCAAGTATTTGTTGCCATCACACTAAGAGGAGTTCCAATTATTGGTTAAGCTTTTTTTCTCAATGTTAGACTACCACACATATCTCAATGTTAACTTATCTCTAGTTATAATTCAATTATACATCGTTTTCTCTGCATTTCAAGCACAGAAGCTCATTTTTGTTAATTCTCGAAATAGTATGTATGTCGGTATTAATTGGTTAAAGCCACCGTATTTGAACCTAAAACTGAAATCACTAAAAAAGTTGGTTCCCCTGTTTGTAAAAGTTTACTTTTGGATTCAAACCCTAAAAATTTAGTACCCTTCCTTTCAACATAGGGATCCTTTAACGCTGAGCCCTAGCATCAAGTTGCTACTACTATGCTTGAAATTAATGTAGAATAAAAAGAATGAACAATGAGATGGGCGGTGAAATAATAAAAACGTCTAATCAATTTGGCGCCTGTAAAACTTGGCTTTATATTCTACTGTACAGTCACCGAGCCAAGCACTTCCGTAGAAACACATCAAACTAATAGCAAATGTTGGCCGTGTGGTGTACCTACACCCATATTTTATCCAAGGATGATAGACGGAACTTAACCCATCTAACTGCTGATACACTTGGATGCTGAAAATAAAGAAACAGTTTATCACAGAATGCTAGAGATCTTTGTTAAAAAGCGATGGTGCCATAGTCAAAATAAAGACTGCAAATGCCGACGAGTACTTCAAATAATTGTCGATAGTTAGTTTGAATTAGTGAGACAAATGTAATCAAATTATATTGAAGGGAATTATAAAACGGGAATTTTCATTTAATTGACTTAAACCGCTAATTTTTACGGTGCAGGGACGTGTCATGCTGAAATAAACTGGGGGGTATACGGCAGGTATCAAATATTAGACGCACACTTTTTCAGGAATACTGTCTCTAAATAGAAACAGAGATTGTTATGTGTCGCATATTCAAGAGCCTTTAGTCTATAGTATTGCAGCACTTGACGATCATTGATCGACTGCCCGCCTCAGAGGCCATTTGGCATACGTCTGCAGCACGAGCTAGTGCGTGTGGGTTTCATTGTTAAAGGTGTGTGGTCAAACTTGATTTCTGCCGTTTTGTTAAAAATTCCCGACTTAGATCTAACTATTGGTGCTTTAGTTAAGGTCTGCTATCAATACATTCAAGAACAAGGCGTACAGAATCTATAGTTTGCGAATGGACGTGCATCGTATTCAATTGACTTTATGTTGCTGTATATAATGAATAAGTTCAACATTTACTGTATACTGCCTCCTTTGTATATGTACGTTTTTCAGCGAGAGATCTTGTATTACTACGTGCATTTGAAATTAATTAGGACTTTGATGCAAACGCTGCTCCGTGAGAATATGAATATAAAGGTGTTGGTCAGCTTATTGGTAGCGTGTACCACGAGCGTGGAGGGGGCTGTCTGGGTCCCTTGCACCTACAACAAGACGTCCCTGGCCTCGGCCCAACTGTCATCTCGCATGTACCAGGTCAAGTCGCGCCTACTGTGCGCCATGACCGCTGCCCGCATCCAAACCCCGTACATCCTGCACTACGACGCACCAACATGCACCAGGTGGCCCTATGTTGCGTACAATGCAGGGGACTTCGCGGAGGTGTCCGAACCAGGGGCTACTTACTGCCTCATGCCTGCTGGTCAGTGACTAGTTTACACGTAAACATTCTTCATTAATAAAGTGGTGAGGTTAGGTATATAAAATTTTCAACCTGTTAATTAATTTTTATATATATATATTGCTGCAAATATTTCTCTGAAAATTTGCATTGTAATTTAAATGCTATGCTTCTAAGTATACGAAATCTTTTTTTACTAGCTTTTTTATAGAAAAAAATGCCAAAACTACACTATCACAAAGGAAACAACTTACAGACAAGTATGAAAGCGTTACTATTGTCGAGGCATGTTATGAATTTCAAAATTTGGATACTTCCTTTCTGCTGACAACGCATCTGCTTGTCACTAAGCAAATGAGATATGTAATTAGGAATATCCTGACAAATTTCACTCCCGCACTTTTTAAAGGCAAGACTCTAGTGTTCCTATTAATCTGAATTTTACTGTTGTCTGCTACTATAAATTCTTCGTGACAAGTTCAAAGCTGGTTTTCTATCCAATTTAAGTCAAGAAACTTAGCGGGCCAGTCCAAGTCTCCGATTTTATTCGTATTAAGGCTGTCTTCCGTGACCTCAGAGGTGTGTATGGCTGCATTGTCTCGCTGAAAATGTCTTTTTTTTTGTATGATTCACAATGCGGCAATATTTTCTTTTAGCACAGTGATGCGTCTTACAAAGTTTTACTTAAATTTTATAAATTAGCCTTATCGGACCGAGAAAAAACTCCATACATGGTAGTCTATTAATTGAAGATCTTCTCCGATAAGCCTCTCTTAGCAGTTTCTTGCCAGTATAGAAATGGAAACTATCAGGTCCATCCAAATTCTTTTTTTTTTCTCTCCCTCCTCGTATGATAGCACTGTTTTCCAGTTCTCATTAGTACACGCTAATTATGCTCAGGATAAACGAACCTCCTTGTCGTATTCACTTCAAACACAAACTATTTTTCTGATACGATATCTTAAGTTTGGTGGACTATGGAAAAGTTATGAACTCATCTTAGATTAGTAAATTCTGAGATTGTTCTAGATTATTGAGCCGGAATGACCTTTACATGCTACTCCAAAAAGACATCTTGCATTGCCATCATTTCTTATGGCCAGCTAATGTTAGTTTTTTTGGCATGGATCACATCGAGGACAGCCCATCAGACTCCCTGCAAAAAAAAAAATCATGAACATAGCTCAACTCAATTGACCACTTATTGTGTGGACAGACAAATATACATACTTAAATCTTCAACGACAACATTATCACCTCTCTCACTTCGTTCTCGGGAGATAATTATATTCCTAGAAGAAGTAGGTGTTAAACGAATGGAGCTAAGAGAACATGAGAGTATATAACCTTGCGAATTGTGGTCTCATTACAAGGCAGCACCACGTGGCAACTATACCGGAGCATTCAGTAAGCATGTGGAACTAGATCACTCTAAGAGCTCATACCTCCGCCAAGTAAAGCAACGGTAAGGAAAAATTCAAATTGGTTCTGAAACTATGATTTCCTTTGTATCGACACTAAAATCTAGTCATTTTGTCCCTTTTCAGAGTAATAATAGTTTCTGTAATTTGTTGAAGATCCTTTCATTACTTTTCGAGCTATACTGCTAACAAACGTTCTGACAAACATTAGACAAACCCGCAAACTGAGCACCCGAACTTCAGCAAAGTTCAAACATTTAGTTCTTTCAACATTACTAGCAATTCCTATTAATTTCATGAAGATCCGTTCATAACTTTTTTGTTTATTTTGCTAACAATCATAAAATAAAACACAGGGACAAAACAACGAATGAACAGACCGATCATCACAAAAAAATGGATTATTTACTCCTCATGACATACCTAACAACTCATGAGAATTTAATAACAATGCCTCCATAGGTTTCTCAGTTATGGTACTTAGAAAAAATGGGAGGACAATCAAACAAAGGGATGAACGGATCTTCACTAAAAATTGATCAATTGTTACTGGTCACATGCCTAATATTCCCTGTAAATTTCAGAAAGATCCGTTCACAACTTTTTGAGTTATCTTGGGGACAGAAAAACAAACAAAATAAGGGACAAATAGACAAACACGAGAAAAGCATAACCTCCTTGGCGGAGGTAAGCATGTAGACAAAATACAACGATTGTTTTTTGTGTTTCATATTTCTACCNTCCATTCTTAACTTTTTGAGTTATCTTGGGGACAGAAAAACAAACAAAATAAGGGACAAATAGACAAACACGAGAAAAGCATAACCTCCTTGGCGGAGGTAAGCATGTAGACAAAATACAACGATTGTTTTTGTGTTTCATATTTCTGCCCATTTTTTGAATGGTCCTAATTACAGGACAGCGCTGCTATTGAAAACAAAAGTTGTTCAGCACTTGGTAGAAATCGTGTAATTTTTTTTTTTTTACAGTCTTATTTTCCACGCGGTAGGAATATAGCCCTCTACGAAATCGCTTGGTTGATGCTCCTAACGTTGCACCCGTTGTACATTCTCAACTTTTCACCCCCCTGGTTTTCCTCTTTTATCGATATGCTGTTCTGTGATGACTAGAGCTAGGACATTGAAGCTCTTAAAAAAAGCCGTAGCAGCGGTTGAAAGTAACACTTGTAGCGCTATAAAGGCTCGATAGTAGCGATAGAAGAGGGCACTAGCAGCACTAAGGGGGGCGTTTAGAGCAGTTACCGGAGTATTTAGAGCACTTATATATAGGAGCGTTTGAAGTAGTTGCCGGAGCGTTTGGGGCCAGTCATCGCAGCGATTCGTGCTCCTGTGCATAATTTGCACACCTATCGGTGCAAGAAATTAAACAAGGTTTAGGTTTGGAAAATACTTTGGAAGGATTCAATAGAAGAATTTTCTTAAAAAATTAAACTGTACAGAGTGTTGGAAAATTCAGTGCAAATATTTTAACCACAAGTTAAGTCATCACAGCTGTACCTTGTGGGGTATTTTTTGCAAAATTCAGATTTAAAAAAAAGTTACAACGTTTTTAATTTTTATTAAAAAAATTTTTTCGATGTAAAAAATTCAATTTTGAACCGATTTTGACAAAAATTTGTTGCAAAGTAAATCTTTCAATGCTCTATATATTGTCAAAAATTTGAAAAAGTGTAAAATACCTACCTGGTAAATAACGTTCAAATTCAAAATAGGCTACATAAATTATGAGTAATACTCGTAAAAAACTAGAAACCTAAAATGAAAGCCAATTTCAAAACCTCTCAGATGATATAATGCATGACAAAAAAAATCATATTAAGTGCATTTGTTAGGAGGAAAACTGATATAAGTTCACCAGTATTGACGCGCACCCGCATGTTGCCCTGTCACTGCACCAGATAGGCATGGCTAGACGAACATCAGTGCTGCGGTAAGTGGGTATTCCTACGGTTGATGGCAATTTTTAGAAAAACATAAGTTGTACCATTTAGAGTTATTAAGCATGGTGAAATTTACATACATTATTTCTTAGATCATAATCAAATGATTAGAAAACCACAGCCTAATTCTCGTCTAGATACACATTCTCTTATTTCGTCACTTGATAGAGTAATCACAGCTTTAAACCGTATAAATGAAGTTCATTGCATTTCCAACTGTGTGGCTAATATTCAAAAGAATTTAGTGTTTGTATGAAATAAAGATATAACAAAAAGTTTTTAGAAACAAATTATGTGACTAATTTCACACGACAAAATTTAAACTTTCAAGGTTCACAGACCGTGACAAATTATTAGCTTCGAAGACAGTTTTTCCACTAGACAAATAATTGTTTGTTATTTTGTGTATTGACTTCATTACGTTTGGAGTAACACCAACTTACTGTAAGTAAAATTGTCAATTGACCAGTCATGCAGCGTAAAACCCACTTACCGCAACACCGACGCTCTTCTAACCATGCATCTGGTACTGTGACAGGACAACATGCGGGTGCGCGTCAATACTGTTG
>LQNS02000304.1:3848315-3860560 GCA_001587735.2 Parhyale hawaiensis
AAAAATCCACAACGGGATACGGTTACAATGGCTTCACTTGGGGTTGAAATAGTTGCACTGAATTTCTCAACACCATGTATATTTTGGAAAACCATGAACTGATAATGCACGTCTCATTCATCTACTAATTATGCTTTTTTATTCGTTAGTGTGTCATAGTATGGGGAATTCAAAGTAAAATTACCACACCCCAAAGAAGTTCCCTACTTCAACCATTGTGTCACATTGTAACTGATAGAACTCTTGTCAATGTGTATTGATCATTGCTGTTGTAGTTTATTTATGCTTGAATCAAGCTCGTTGATATTCAGTACACTTGTAGTTACGGTTCACCACCTGCTAAGAATGCTCCAGTTATTTCAAATTGCTCTAGCTTTGTGAGCAGTTAGAGTCAAATGGAGCACTACGAAGGACTTAGGTATTTTTATAGCTGTTGGAGCATTATGAAGTATTAACAGCGCTAGTAGCATTTGACATACAAATGCTCCAATGTCCTAGCTCTAGTGAGGACTCATTGTAGCTGAGCTATGTTGCACTTCTTAATTTTCTGTCCCTCCACTTCTTAATTTTCTGTCCCTCCAGTTCCACCCAGCAAATGCCGGTTCCCGGCTCTGGACGTGGAGGGTAGCTGCGTGGCTGTGAGCAGCAGACCCGTGGACAAGACGACCGCTACTCAGGCATGCGCTGCCCTCGGGGGTGAGCTCTACTACCCTCAGACGCCCCACCATTTCAAACTCATGGCTCATTTCCTCATGACCAACTTCGGTGAGACATATTTTGTAATGCCTCATTCTATCTAATTATTACATTCAATAAATTATTAACTATCGTTCCCTAAATGAGACGGCGTGATACTAATATGCCTCAGAGCAGCACATTCGCTGTGTGTTGTACACTCAGTATTTAGGGATTATCACTAACGATTTAAATTTTTAAAAATATCATGAATTTGAGCATTTGAACTATCACAGATACAGTAGAGTATTCCTTGTGTAACTAATGAGCTTCATTTTCGAAGATGTGCACTTCAGCGTCCCAGCGGATGTCACCATATCGCAAAACCGTCCTATACGGCTGTCACTTTTTTCAGCATGTTCAAGCCGTTAAGTTTAGTCTTGCTGTATTCTCCAGCATGTCATAACATATTCTTTGAACTAAAGCACTCTGAGAGCGCATGCCTCCGCAAAAAGCTGGGCAGGTTAGGACAGAGTAAATTGGGTTTGGTTAGCTGTCGTTAGGTTAGGCTAGGTTCGATTCGATTAGAAGAAGCTAGACGAGGTTAGGATTGGTTAGGTTTAGCTTGGTTTGGTTAGATTAGACTAAATTTGGTTAAGGCAAGGGAGGTAAGAATAGGTCGGAGTTGGTTGGGCTTAGTTAGGCGTGATTAAATAAGGTTAGGTTAGGTTAGATCAGAAGAAGCTGGACTATTTTATGCTAGGCTAGATTTGGTGCGGCTAGGTTAAGTTTGATTTTAATAAACTAGTGTAGGGTAAGTTAGGTAAGGTTAGTTCAGATTAAGAAGGTTTATTTCAGGCATGGTCCAGTTAAGTTCGATCAGAAGAACCTGGATTTGGTTAGGCTTGGCTAGATGTGGCTAGGTAAGCTTAGTACTGTTAACTTTATTTTGATATAACTTTTTTTAAATGACTAAAAAGATGTGATATATATAGGTACTTTATGCGATAGGCGGGGACTTTTCTTTTCCGCTGGGGCTTTTTTCCGGGTAAATTGTTTCCTTGAGGGCTTTTTTTTTTCCTGCAGTATCTTCCCTTTTCCTCCAGGAGCTTTCTTTCTAACCCCTTTCGAAGATACCTCAGCCGACTTGAACGCCTGTAGCCGGCAGGACTCAATGCAGATCTCGGCCATTCCGTACCAGTACTATTATGGGTCGAGAACAGCGACTGAACAGACGACTTTGACGCTCTATCTATTCCAAGGTAAAGGGATTGGCCCCGGACGCAGCTCGCGCTACTTTCTATAATCCTGGGAACAGGAATAGAGAAATGTAACCAATGACCATCACTAAAGAGTGCATTGCAGATTATATCATACAGAGGTCTGTGAATAATATATTTCAGGTTTTTAACATGTTACCTGCCCCACAGGAGATGAATTCGACAATCTGTGGGTCGGACTGACCCGAAACAACATGGTCTGGCGCTGGACTAACGGCAGGGCCCCGGAGCTGTCCGAGTGCGGCTCGTGTGGGACCAACCCCGGAGCTGAGTGCGCTCGGATGAAGCGAGAGGATAACTACCTCGTGGATGGCACTCTCTGCATCGACCGATACTGTGGCATGCTGTGTATGACACATGGGGCTTAGAGTTCTGGTGCTCAACCACAGGGGAATTAGTTACCTCCTGGTCGGATTTCAGCGTTTTCGAACCGGAAATTGAAACTGTAAATCGTCAAATTTAAACTTTCAGCCAACAAACTCCGTATTTTCCTTTTCTTTCCGGTTTGAACTTACGTTTCTATCGAGATAGTTAGGTGAATTTCCTCTTCAATTAATTAAATAGGAGTGCACGAGGCTTCCAGTATCAATATTTGCACTAATATGCATATCTGTGATTCGTGTTTGTGGAGGATGCGGAGCCTTGGTATCTCGTCCACTGTGCGAATGGGCCGCTTGGTCCGACGTGTGTGCATTATATATTATTGGGTTGAGGAATGAGTTGTGAGCGATTTTCATATGCGCAAGTTTTTGAACCTTGTCCGTTGCGGGTAGGTTCATCATTTTTTTTATCACGAGTCATCGCTTCTGAAAATTTTCCAATCACCTGGCGTAGATTTAAGAGCATAAATTGATCGCTCGTGACCAAGCTCATTCGGTCGATGTGTTTGTCTTTCAGCTCTATATATATATATTGCAGTACAAATATTTTAATCACAGTAAAGTTATCATAGCTGTACTCTATGGCGCAATTTTTTTTTTTTTTTTTTTTGCAAAATTCATTGTTTTAAGTTACATGCAGCGCTTTCAATTTTATTCTGAAAAACAATTTTCGCTGTAAAAAAATTCAATTTTCAATCGAGTTTGATGAAAATCGGTAGCAAAGTTAATCTTTCAATGCTCTATGCGCACATCTTGTCAAAATTCAATAAAAACGTGGAAAATAACTGAAAAAACATTCAAATTCAAAATAGGTTACACAAATGAATAGTCACTCGTGAAAAACGGGAAACCTACGATGACACTTTATTTCAAGACCTTTCAGAAGATGTAATGCAGATTTGCCGGGAGGAAAACTGATAGAAGTTGACCAGTATTGACGCGCACCCGCATGTTGCCCTGTCACTGCCCTGTCTACCACTTTTTGGGTGGCAGACACACAAATATCTGTACAAATTTATGTACTTAGATCTTCAACGAAAGTAGTATCACCTCTCTCACTTTGTTTGCAGGTGATAAATATCTTTATAATGCAATAACTAGTCGACAATTCTGTCAATTGATCTGTAAGTTGAACTTACGAGATAATTTCATTCGAAAACTTAATGTCGTCTGTTTACGTCAATAAGAAAGCTATTTGCATGTCATAGTTTGCAGGTTATACTTTCGTCAGCTCATTTTTCTCCTAAAACAAAAGACTAATTAAACTACCGAATTTTGCATCCTGAAAAAATATTATTCGAGTGAAAAATATTTCCGAATTAGCAGACACAAGCTGGCAAAAGTTTGAAGCAAGACACTGATAAAACAAAATTTCCTTACTATCTTGATGACACGCGTCCCGTGTCTCTTTCTTAAATCATTCCATATTATGATTTGGTACAACCGGCCTTAAAACAGCTGCAGAGGATTGCCTGGCTACTCTTCGTAGTAGTGGTTCTACCATACAGAACGCATTATACCAGTCTGCTTGACTTTCTAATTCTCGTATTGAAGTGACTGCTAAACCAAATCGCCTTTGTAAAAAAAAAAGTCATTTTTTCCTGAGTAGGAAAATATAGCACTGAATCAGATTCACTTCTCGAAGCAATAAGTATTACAGAAATGGTACAAAGAATTTTAAAAATACTGTACATTACGATACCAATCTTTCTAAAGCATATTAGTGAGAAAACGTTTCTTAAATCACATAAGAGCCTCTCTCCAAGCTTCAAGCAAAACAATTCAAATTGTTCTAATGCTGGGGGAAATCTAACACGTATTTGTCCCTTGATAGGTGAAGTATTCGTGAATAATTAAAAAATCGTGACACCTACCCTCCAAAAGCGAAAATCTACTCTAACATCATTTCACCTCGCCTATGGCACTTGTAGCACAATTTCGCAGATACAAACGAGAGGTAAAATTTAGCTTAATACAGCATAATTAATTTAGTTCACCTGACTGCACTGTATCTCTAAATAACTGAGTTGCACTCCTAAGTAAAACGTCAGGAGCCAGGCTGGGCAGTTGGACCTGCAGGGGCTATTGCTGGTACCATTCTAAATGCCACAAATATCTGATACGGTAGCTACAGCTGTGGCAACTTTGTGTTAAATAACAAATATATGCGGTGGGTGCATCTTGTGGCAAACTATGCAAATTGTCGCAATAGACGGTGCAGCTGAAGCACATAGTAGGATAGGTAATAAAAAATATGCGGTGGGTGCAGCAACTGTTGCAAACGGCATATTATAATTTTAGTCAGGTATATGCGATGCGCAGTAGAGCGTTCGCGAATGGTGCGCTCAAGTCATTAATTAAAGTGTGTGCTCCAGGACGCTAGAATTCGGTCGGACAGCATACTGAATACCATAAATCTACGCGTCCAGGGCTCCAGGTTGGCTCGGTGCCGTCACACTGTGCGTGGTGCAGAAGTAGCGGCTGAGGCTTTTTATATGAAGCGTCCCCCTCGTCAGTGTAGACAGGGTAAACGAGTACTGGTGTGTACTGGTTACTGAAGTACGCCTCAGATTAAACTATTCATAGCACGGATCAATTACGATCAGGGTCTTATGCGGAGGACGCTGCAAACATTACAATTCCCACGAAAAACGAAATTTTAATTAAGTTTCCTGGTGAATAGCAGTTATCACAGTTCTGACAGTTAAAGTAAGTGCGAACATGTGTAACATTTCCAACCGCTACCGTGATTGAGAGATCTGCTATAAGTTAGAAAAATTTTCTTACGTTTGCATTGCTTCTTTTGTTACATTACATTTCGTCTATTTTTTTAAACGCTTTTATAGCTTTTCTCACCTCCTTTCACTCAGCTAGTTCCCCCAAAGCTGTTAAGAAGTAACTCTATTTTGTTATTGTTTTGCGGTCAGCCACAACTCATGTACGTCGCATATTGAGGTCTACCGGTAGTCCAATAGAATGCATTCAGTATAAAACCTATCTTTTCTAATTATGAAATAATATTGGCTTGCAGTCCAATTGAAATATGCTGGTTTACTCTGTAGAGCGTTTTCTGTTCGTAAGTTCACGATGATGAAGGGTTCCCTAGCGTCACAATGCTCCCTCAAGCTTCATGGTTTAGGAATAATTCTGCAATACTGGTTCCTGTTCAAAGTACAGTCGTGGTTTGAAAGCTGCGCCTGAGTTGAGCTGTCATCTGCCGATTTGTGTGCGCACAGCCAGGTCGGGTCCGGCGTTGAGAAGACATCTAGGGTGGCATCGCGATCTCTTTGCACAAAGCGAAAGGTTCCGTTTTCTTTGTAGGCGCCAAGCCAAGGTTCTGTAAATACACTATGCATACTTCATAGTCCTCTCGAAATAAATGTAATTGCCTTGAAAATGTACAAATCCCTGCTGTCACGTATTGCAAATGATTTAATCTAAATGAGCATTTTTTACGTTCTATGAGAGGACTGCATTTAATTTGAGTAAACTTTTGCTATCCGTATGTGTTGACAATCCCTTTGTAGAAGTCATATCTTACATACCTACTGCAAGGTGTCATACAGAGTCTGGCGCGATGGCAATCGCTAATTATACGATGGCGAGGCGATGGTGTGAAGACCATCGCCATCAGAAAAACTACGATGTTACGATGGAACATCGCAAAAATCCACCGGCGATAGCGATGGTCCAGTGGAACTGTATCAAACAATCGGCGACGGTCTTTTTTTCCTTCTAATTGGCGATGGTGTTATGTGGAAGAACTGGTCCGCTGAAATGGCTGAACATCCTATCGGCAATGGCATATGCTGGGCATCGTCATCGGTAATGGCATTTAGTTTATTTGTTGACATATTTAGGGAAAATAAGACATTGTAAAACTTTTTCATGGACAACGTTTCCCCCGCAAATGCTTAGTTTTCAAGATATTTGACTATAAACTTCCCATTGTTTCTCTGTCAAGTTCGCCATTACAGCCACGCTGACGGCTACTTTTGTTGATTAATATAGGCACGATGATCGTACGTGTGTTCGAACAGGTCCTATTAAGGTTTTAACTAATTGTGAAATCGCGGGTCAATTGTGCAATCGCGAGCTTATTTTAATGAAATGTGAACGTAGAATAACGCATTCTAAGAAGTTTTTCACGAATAACGTTTTCGTCTAAAACTTTGAAGTTTATATACGTTTTGGAACACGACCAGCTGGCCCACATTATTGGAACGTGTATTAAGCAGTATTGTACTGCCGGCAGTGCTGGTGTTTGTTTCTTGCGTTCTACAATAATTTTGCCAGTATTGGTGGTTTTATACGTAATAGTTAGTTTTTGTTTCTATATTTAGGTAGAATAAGGCATTTTAAAACTTTTCAAGAATAACGCTTTCATCGCAAATGCTTACTTTTAGAGGTATTTGACTTTAACGCCATTACGGCCGTGGCGAGGCATCAAAAACGAAGCCTCGTTTTTCGGCTACAACGTTGCTCATACTCAATAAGGTTAGGCAATCAAGGACTGGTTCTGCTAATATCCTACGAGAAGAGATATCATGCTAGTCGTAATGGCGAATCTTATTTTCTCTCATACAAAAACAATGAGAACTTCAAAGTGAAATATCTCAAAAACTAAGCATTTGCAGCGAAAACGTTATTCGTGAAAAACGTCTTAGAATGATTTATTGTACCCAAATATATCAACAAAAGTACTAAATGTCATTACTGACCTCTTTGGAATACTGACCGTTTATTTTAATACATTCCCCAGTTCTAACAATGTTAATTCCTCTTAAGGGTTTGAAAGGTCATTACATATGGAGCATATTAGCTACTGGGTAAATATCTAAATAATATTGACTATACAAACATCTTCATTGCACTATTCACTCGCAAACATGCCTGGCGCTAAACCACTATAAAGGTACTGAATTTTAAAACAAATTAACGTAAAGTGCTGTTGGCTAATGCAGAGTTGACAACCACAAATACCAGAGCTCCATCTATGCTCACTTCAGAAATATCCCGATTTCAGCCCACGTTCCGAAGACCTGTATGCTAATACCAATGTAATTCATCAATCATCATGTCACAGATCGGGATCATAAACAAATTTATGAAGCCTTGCTAATCATAGAAATAAACCTAAGCTCAATAGCCACCCTCTTGACTTTACAGCACTGAAGTTAATTTCACGCTCTGCACTGGGAGCCCAGTAGTGACAATATCGC
This sequence comes from Parhyale hawaiensis, assembly GCA_001587735.2. Classification (NCBI taxonomy): domain Eukaryota; kingdom Metazoa; phylum Arthropoda; class Malacostraca; order Amphipoda; family Hyalidae; genus Parhyale; species Parhyale hawaiensis. The sequence goes on from LQNS02000304.1 coordinate 3,855,873, forward strand.
AGTAACGTAATTCAATACTTGACAGGGTTGGATTTGTTTTACTCTGCGCTCCCTGGTTTGACGTTGGCATGTGGCAGCCTAGTGTTGTGAAATTGCGCATAGTGTGTTCTTGCATACCGATTTAATAAATTAGCCAGTAGCCCTTTACGATAATTTGTATTAAAATTCAGTACTTTTATAGTCGTTTCGTGCTAGGCGTGTTTGGGTGTGAATAGTGCAATGAAGATGTTTGTATAGTCAATTTAGATAACTTCAGCTTTTACTCGGTTTAACGTGAGTACTAATGATTTGTGTATCTTTTACAGCCTGTTGATGTTGCTTGAAATGCATCGAAACGTTGCTTTAGTTGATTTTAAATCAAGCATACAAATCAGTTGTTATTAACCTTAACGTGCAACGAATTGTATTTGTGTAATAATCGTGCTCAGGCCGAAGTTATCAGCGATGCTGCTTTTATTCGATGTCTGTGGTTTGAGATCTTTGGGTTTTTAAAAAGTATTAATGCCATGGTCCATCGCCGATTGTGACGCCCTACGATGGCCATTGCCGATGGCTATTTCATCGTAGATCATCGCCGTTGAAAATTGGCGATTATTGGTCCCGATAGCGATAGTGCAATGGTTGCATTCTCCATCGTAAGTGCAATGGCGATGGCCATCGTACCATCGATTTTGCCATCGTAACATGGTGCCATAAATCCATAATCGGGGATGCCGTGCTCTGGTGTCATACCTCGCAGTTGGCGCTATCCTTAAACTCAAGTATGCTCATGGTTAATTTGTATTACTAATTTCTTACGTCCGTGGCCCAGGGTGAGGTGAAACTCCATGAGTTCTTGCATTTCCTTGAGCGTGCGTCCGAATGCGAGGTCCCCACCTTGGGACAGGCAGTATTCCCTGGCCTGGCACCAGGGCCTGCTGGGCCATCGCTGGTGCATCAGGCACAAGGATCCGACGGTTGCGAAGTGAGGTGGGCAAGTGGCTGGCGGAGAAGTTGGGCCTGTGCAAAGGAAATGAGTACTCGTGAAACGAACAAATTCAACATTCTGCCACGTGCGCCTTAAAAGTTCTTGAATCTCAAAATGGCGTTGGTCGTCGATTTCAGAACCGCAAGAAGAATGTTGGTCACAAGACTGCACATTCAGTGAAATATATACACATATATACACATATTTAAAAAAAAAAACGACGCGCGCAAACGACACTGAATCCTCTTAAAAACTAAATATGTAGATGTCGACTAAACTTAAAATTTAACGTTTCGGGATGAAAAATCCCATTATTAAAAATTAACTAATTAACCTGCAAGTTATAGATAATAATTTCCTTTATTTCCAAATCAATGAGGGGAGCATGACTGTTGTCGGGGGGAGTTCTAAAACGCGAATGAACAGAGCTACGTGGAGGGGCCAGATGTCAGCTCCTGTACTGTCGGTAGATGTGAGACTAAGTTTTGACAGTATGAAGCGGTACAGCCGAGGTCGTAATGTTGGGGCTGGGTCTGGTTCTGTGGATTGACTCTAATGTCGTGAGCTCGACAAAAATGGGACAAAATGGATGTAATTTTGATGCACTTAAGTGCATCAAACTTGTTTTCAGTGTATGATGGAAAAGTCATTCCTGCTGATGGGATGGTTGTTTTGCTCAGCATGTAGGCGGGGGGACTGAAGTGAGGGTTTCACAAGTGGTACACCGGTACGACTGGATATACCTAAATGTTGGTCAATACGAGCTTTGAAGTGTTGTCTAGTGCTACCGATGCATGAGGCACTGCAGACCTGGCACTGGTAATGGTAGAAAATACTGGACAAAAGTTGTGTGGGATGTTTGTCTTTAAATTTGAAGTAGAACCCTATAGTATATGTGTTTTTATACGAAAATTTGGGGCTGATATGAGAGTAGGCTTCTGAGAGGAACGTTTTCAAAGTGTTTACTGCACTGACAGATGCTTCGTTGTAGTAAGGAAGCAAGTGAAAGAAGTCCAATTTACTGACTTAAGGTTTGCTAATGCCGGGATTGGACAGTTTGTCTAAGAACAATTTGCAGTAAAAGTCCAGAAAATGGTGCGGATAACCGTTCCTTTTTAAGTATACTCGGACAAAGTCAACTTCGTTTGCAATTGCAATGTAGGAGAAAGACAAATGTATGCTCGAAATAGTAAAGTTTTTATTGCATTGATATTGAATTAATCGTACCAGTGAGTGAAAAAAACTTGTCCCGAGGCCTGACAATGTGGGTTTCTGTAAATTTCAGTGGTCAGTGTTGAGTCTTTATTAGTTATTACATCATCGAGAAAGGCTTAAGAATTATTTAATTGATTTTCGGCACTGAATTTTTTATTTGGATGTTTACTATTCAAACAGTAATTACTCTTATATAACATATCAAAGGGAGCATCATTTTCACACCTTCAGCATCATCATGACTACGACCCACACTTGAAAATATTAGCCATTAGGATATATTAAAGATATGTTAAATGTAAAAGTCCTTTGGATCGATATTTCTTACATAGAACCGTATACTGTTAGACTTGAATAAAATCTGAAAGCAAAGTGTATATTACCTGCATGTATAATGTATTTATGTTGTGCATGCTATATGCATTCATCCACAGTGTAGAAATGTCGCAAACTTACCTTGACAGGAGTGTGGAGTGGTTGCAGTATACATATTACCATGGTCGTATAGTGGGGTTCAGAATAGTCAACTATTCCGTGTCTGTTAAATCTGAAATCCGTTAAATCGAGGTCCCTTAAATTGAGGGTTTACTGTTATACTCTAATCAACTAAATGGTAATTCGTTTCGAAAGTAAAGTTGATTTTGTTTCATTCCAATATGAAGCCTCATTGCTCCTTACTTTATAGTCGCCTACCTACCGTCACTTTTTGAACTTGGCGAATGAATAATGCTCGAATATAAGCACTTAATGTGAATAAATGGGTCAGCTTCTTTTTCACCGCACGATAGCAGCATGCTTACGTTCGCAGCTCTATACACCTTGTGTCGCTTGTTCGAGGCCAACCCAGGCACGTGAGCTCTTTGCTGATCTAGGTGTGCTGATTCGACAGTTGTGTGCAAGCACTGCGCCGTGGTGGAATTTGCTTCCTCAGAGATGAGGGAGGTGCGGGTTGCGGGTCATTTGAACCTTCCGTCAAATTGGCTCCATAGTTCTTGGTGACCCGTGGTCGACTGCAGCCGCACTTACTCCTTTGGCGCCAGTGGGCCTATATCCGCAGCACGAGTTGAAGGTGCGGTCTAAGTTGACATTACCTTTAAATGTAGACATCAATAATATAATAAACACCGTAGTGTTTTTATTTCTTCATATATTTGTATGTTTCGGGGCACGTCTTAAAGTAATAAGGCAAAAAATAGGCCAAGTTGCATATTTTGTAACGAGGTTGCTTTTTCAAAGAGATCGATGACCAGGTTGTAGAAGATGGCGAAAGTGGGATCCTTATTCCTTTATCTCAATGCACTTCTTGCTTGAAACACTTCTCAAAAACAAAACAATAAAGATATTACATCTTCTTTTAGCCCTGCCGTACAGTCAGATTTTTATAACTTTCTCCATAGCCTATATGGAAGCATATGTTTGCTCTCAGTTTACGATGTATAAATTCAGTAGCTGATCAACGCAGGGCGGACGAAGCGATGATTTCTCACGGGCAGTAAACATAATCTTTTTTTATTTCAGCTTGCAGGCTTTATATGACGAAGCAATTTTCGCTTCAACTCATAATTACCGGTGTACTGAAGGCTTATGGGAGAGGTAGGATACGCGGTGGTGAATTTAATTAAATTCAGTAATGCTTTGCTGCTTGCTAATGTAAGATTTTTTCGCATGTGACCTAAGGTATAGGAGACGACTGTGCTTCTGAGATGAATTGAAAGCGAGATCACTCATCTTTTGTGACAATTCCAGTAGCTGTTATAGCGTATTCTTCAGAAATACCCTAGTGACAAAGGCATAGTAAATGAAGACGGGTCGTCTCAAATTCTTCGATGTCACTTTTGACAGCACGGGCACTATAGTACACTAGAGAAAGACCGCTAGCTTACAGGCGTAGAGATTGACTCTGTAACTTGCAGCTCCAGGTTACAAAAATTTCAAACTTTTTAATTACCTCCGCCAATGAGGTTATGTTTTCGTCGTGTTTGTCCGTCTGTCTTCCTGTTTGTCTGTCTTACTGTTTGTCTGTCTGTCACCAGGATAACTCAAAAAGTTATGAACCGATTTGGATGAAATTTACAGGGACTGTTAGGTATGTTAGGAGGAACAAATGATTAACTTTTAGTAAAGATATGTCCATCCGTTTGTTTGTTTGTTTGCATCATTTTTCTTGATACCATAACTCAAAAAGTTATGAATAGATTTTGATGAAATTAACATGAGTTGTTTGGTATATAACAAAGAGTAGATTACCGAAATTTCGGTAATAGTCCGTTTGTTCGTTCGTTCGTTTGTCACCGTTTTTAATTTTATGCTTGTTAGCACAATAACTCAAAAACTAATGAATGGATCTTTTTGAAATTTATAGGAGTTTTTAGTAATGGTAAACGACATTAATGATCAAATTTTGGTGCAGATCGGTTGGTTCGTCTGTATGTTTGACTCATATTTGTCATAACGTTTGTTAACAGTATAACTCAAAAAGTTATGAACGGATCTTCAAAAAAATTGA
>LQNS02000304.1:3930701-3946866 GCA_001587735.2 Parhyale hawaiensis
TAAGAAACAAGCATACACGCATGAGCCGTTCGAGACATAATGCGCTACTGTCTGTTTCAGAGCAAATATTGTCATCTCTGTCCCGTGCATAGCATTGAAACCAAATTGATTGTCAGCCGTCCCTAGGGTAAAGGTGCAATCGGGAGTTGATAGTGCAATTGCGAGCTTATTTTAAAGAAAATGAATGTAGAATAAAGCGATGCAACAATATGAAAAGACGAGAGCGGAAGCTCGCTCACTTAGAGCGCATTCATAGAAGCTCAAGTTCGGTCAGCGCGCTGTGGAAAACTGTAAATAATGTCCTGAATGCTAAGAGGAGGTCAGAGGTGTGTTTGCATGAAAGTGGTGAAGATATCTCGGACGAAACACATGTCGGGGATATTTTTCACGAGTTCTTCAAGTCCAAGGTTGACCAGTTACGGCCTTCGATCAACCCCACTTCAGACACACCACTCCGTAAAATCTCAGGCAAATCGCTGCCAAAATTCGAATTCAGGGAAGTAACAAGGGAGGCTGTTAGATCAGCAGTAGCCAAGTTGAGATCGAGCTGCTCCGATGGGATTGACAATATTAGTTGCCGTGCCCTGAAGGCGGGAACATCTGCTCTTACTGACCCGCTTCATCACGTGGTGAACATTTCACTTAAAGAGGGACAGCTTCCGAAGGCATGGAGAGTCGGAGTGGTGAGATCATTACACAAGCGGAACAATCACCGGCTTAGGGAAAACTACCGGCTCCCTGCAATATCCAAAATTTTAGAGAGAGTCGCCCTTGAGCAGTTGCAAACTCATGTGGAATCCAGTGGGATAATTCCGCCTCAGCAGCATGGCTTTGGTCCGAACAAATCAACAACAACGGCTCTAATTTCCGCCCATTGCGGGTGGATATGGAACGATGGAAATAAAAAAAACTACAGCTGCCAGTTTCTTGATTTGTCGGCCGCATTTGATCTGCTCTGCCCGGAGATTTTTCTAGCCAAGGCTCGACTGTACGGCTTTGACTCAAGGAGCGCCAAGTGGCTGGAATCCTTCCTCAAAGAGAGAAAACAACGAGTAAAAATAGGCGGGACCCTCTCGTCAGAAATTACAACTAACATCGGCAGCCCGCAGGGAAGCCTTATGAGCCCACTACTTTACTCGATTCCCGTGGCCGATCTCCCACACTGGGCAAGCAAGTCCTCACATGTCATTATGTACGCCGAAGATACAAGTGTTTCTGTCGCGGACGGCGATCTTGACAAGGCCGTTGAAAAGCTGGAAGAAGGAACAGAGCGCATGCTGCAATTTTTTACATGCAATAAGTTGGTTGCTAACCCGTCCAAGACGGTCTTCATAACCTTCGGTAGGAAGCACGCTCCCAGATCGATCACAATCCGGGGCGAGACAATTGCTGAATCAGACAATTAGCGTTTTCTCGGCCTGTATGTATCATCCGATTTGGATTGGCGGTCGTACATAACAAATCATCTTACTCCATCGCTGAACTGTAGAGTTTGAATACAAAAACGTCTACTAGCACATGTCCCACGACAGTCGCTAAGAAAGGTAGTCCATGCATTAGTTTATAGTAAAGTCAGATACGGACTGCTATTGTATTTAAAAATTCGACATAGTGAACAAGACCCAAAGTGCGGCCTGATGAATCAAATTCAAGTGATATTGAACGACACGATGAGGCTGCTCTTGGGCAAGAAGCGGTCAGACAGGGTGCCAGGGATGGATCTGGTGAAGAAAAGTGGTCTACCCTCTTTGAATCGACTTGGGATTGAGGCCACTTTGGTGGAAACGTGGAAAATATTCAAATACAAGACTGAGACGTGTCTTTCCATGATGAACAAGAGTCCCAACGTCAGCATCAACACTAGATCACAGAGTCGTGGAGACGTTCTCTTGTGCAATAAGTGGAAACGCGACTGCTTCATAACTCGGGCAACGACCCTGTGGAACAACAACCCACAACTGTGACGTATTGAGAGGGTTGGCCAGGTGAAGAGAGAAGCGAGGAACGTTGCGGAAAGATTCCCGTTGTAAATTGTCGATCTTTTGCAGAAAATAGTGACGTAACATACCGCCAAAAATGTAAAAAAAACGCCTTTTAGACTATCGAACGCTGTACGTAAAAGTGCCATGTGGTGCACTTGGCAATGGCAATACAAATACAAAATACAAATCTATGAAGTTTTTCAAGAATAATATTTTCGTCTGGAACTTTGCAGTTCTTTTTATATACGTTTTTCGTAATACGACCAGCTGGCTCACATTATTGGAAAGCGTCTTATGCAGTATTGCACGGCCGGCAGTGGTCGTGGTGGTGTTTGTTTCTTGCGTTCTACAATAATTTCATCTGTATTGGTGGTTTTACACGTAATCGTCAGTTTTTGTAAGCATATTAAGGTAAAATTAAGGCATTCTAAGACTTCTCAAGAATAGCGTTATCATCGCAAATGTTTACTTTTTCGAGGCATTTGACTTTAAAGTTGCCATTGTTTTTTTGTGAAAGAATTTAAAAACGCCATTACGGACGGCGAAGCATCAAGAACGAAGCCTGCTATTAGTTTTTCGGTAACAAACGTTACTATTACTCATTAAGATTAGGCAAGCAAGTACTGGTTCTACTAATATCTTACGAGAAATATGTATGTATATAAAAACGGTGTGAAGCGATATCGTGCTAGTCGTAATGGCAAATCTTGTTTTCTCTCATATAAAAAAATGAAAACTTTAAAGGCAAATATCTCGAAAATTAAGCATTTGCAGCGAAAACATTATTCATGAAAAGCGTCTTAGCATGCCTTATGTTAACAAACATACTAAATGTCATTATTGACCTTCCCGAACATGACCGTTTATTTTAATACATTACCCAGAACTAACAATGTCATTTACTATTAAGGTTTTGAAAGGTCATTACTAGAGCTAGGACATTGGAGCAATTAAAAAAAAAACGTAGTAGCAGTTATAAAGGAGCACAATTATTGTCGCTCTATAAGCGTGCAATAGTAGCGATAGAAAAGGGCTCTAGGAGCACATACGGGAGCGTTTAGAGCACTTAAAGGAGCGTTTGGAGTAGTTGCCGGAGCCTTTAGGGGCAGTTATCGCAGCGAATCGTGCTCCTAGGCATAATTTACACGCCTATCGGAGCAAGAAATTAAACGAGGTTTTGGTTTCGAAAATACTTTGGAAGGATTCAATAGAAGAATTTTCTTGAAAATTAAACTATACAAGGTGTTGGAAAATTCAGTGCAAATATTTAACCACAAGTAAAGTCATCATAGCTGTACTTGTGGTGTATTTTTTTGCAAAATTCTAATTTTTTTAAAGAAGTTGAAGCGTTTTTAATTCTTACTCCGAACAACAATTTTAGCTGAAAAGAAAAAACTCAATTTTAAACAGATTTTGATGGAAATTTGTAGCAAAGTAAATCTTTCAATGCTCTATATGCGCACAATATTATCAAAAATTTGGAAAAGTTTAAAATACCTGGGAAATAACGTTCAAACTCAAAATATAGTACACAAACTATGAGTCACGCTCGTAAAAAACAAGAAACCTAAGATGAAACTGAATTTTAAAACCTCTCAGATGATGTAATGCATGACAAAAAATAATCATATTAAGTGCATTTGTTAGGAGGAAAACTGATATAAGTTCACCGGTATTACCGCGCACCCGCATTTTGCCCTGTCACTGCACCAGATAGGCTTGGCTAGATGAACGTCATTGCTGTGGTGAGTGGGTTTTACTACGGTAGAGGACGATTAAAAAAACACAAGTTGTACTATTTAGAGTTGTTAAGCATGGTGAAATGTACATACATTATTTTTTAGATCATAATCAAATTATTAGAAAACCACAACCTAATTCTCGTCTAGATACGTATTCTCGTATTTCGTCACTTGATAGAGTAATCACTGCTTTAAACCCTATAAATGAGGTTCACTGCATTTCCAACCGTGTGGCCAATAATAAAAAAATAAATTGGTAATTGTGAGAGATGAAGATGTAACAAAAAATTTTTAGAAACAAATTATGTGAGTAATTTCACACGAAAAAATTTAAACTTTTAAGATTTACAGATCGCAACAAATTATTAGCTTGGAAGAAAGTTTTTCCGCTAGACAATTAATTGTTTGCTACTTTTTGTATGGACTTCATTACGTTAGGAGTAACACCAACTTACTGTGAGTAAAACTGCCAATTGACCAGTCATGCAACGGAAAACCCACTTAGCGCAGCACCGACGCTCTTCTAGCCATGCCCATCTGGCGCAGTGACAGGGTAACATGCGGGTGCGCGTCAATACTGGTGAACTTATATCAGTTTTCCTCCTGTCAAATGCGCTTAATCTGATTAATTTTTGCTAAGCATTATTAAAATTGAATTAGGCTTTCATCGTAGTTTTCTCGTTCATTACGAGTGTTACTATAAATTTGTGTAGCCTATTTTCAATTTGAATGTCATTTTCCTCAGTTAGTTTACACTCTTTTCAAATTTTGACAACGTGTGCGCATTGAGCATCGAAAGATTTACTTTGCTATAAACTTTCATCAAAATCAGCTGAAAATTGATTTTTTTACAGCGAAAATTATTTCTTTTCGAAATAAAAATTGAAAACGTTGTAGCTTTTTTAAAAAACTGAATTTTCAACAAAAAAATCCACCATGGGATACAATTATGATGGCTTTACTTGTGGTTGAAATAGTTGCACTGAATTTTTCAACACCCTGTATATTTTGAAAAACCATAAAGTGATCAAGCACGTCTCATTCATCTACCAATTATATATGCTATTTTATTCTTTACTGTGTCATTGTATGGGGAACTCAAAATAAAATTACACCACCCCAAAGAAGTTCCCTACTTCAACCATTGTGTCACATTGAAACTTATAGAACTATTGTCAATGTGTATTGACCATTGCTGTTCTAATTTAGTTATGCTTGAATCAAAGTCGTTGGTATTCAGTACACTTGAAGGTACGGTTCACCAACTGCTAAGAATGCTGCAGTTATTTCAGATTGCTCCAACTTTGTGTGCAGTTAGAGTCAAATAGAGCACTAGAGCACTATAGCGTTTGGAGCATTATGAAGCATTAAGAACGCTAGTAGCATTTTGCGTATAAATGTTCCAATGTCCGAGCTCTAGTCATTAGATTGGGAGCATATTAGCCACTAGGCAAATTATAATTAAACTGTGTAAAGCAGGCTTTAATTAACCCTAATAACTTGGGCTTTACATTTCGTACCTATCATCAGGTAGGAATAGTATTACTGGTGTAAAAATCGCACACAGGCCGAAGTTCCATGAGAGGCTTCTTTCATTCCATCTTTGATTTGAGATTTTTTTTTATTTTTGAAATGTGTTAATACGATGGCCCATCGCCGATTGTGACGCCCTATGATGGCCATCGCCGATAGTTATTTCATCGTAGGTCATCGCTGATGAAATTTGCCGACTTTTCGTTCCGATGACAATGGAGCGATAGTATTGCATTCTTCATCGTAAGCGCGATAGCGATGTTCATCATACCATCGATTTTGTGATCGTACCATCGTACCATAATCGGAGATTTTGAGCTCTGAATTTCTGCATCAGTTATTGTACATTTCTCTCATAAAATTTCCAAGGAGCTCTAGATCTCATTATGTTGTTTCTTATCCTTCACTCATACACTTAATTCTTCACATAAATTAAACAGTGTTTGCAGGAAATACCAGGGTACATGATAGGCAGCGATAGCTTTAATGGGTATTAAATTCACAAATTATTTGCTCTTTCATGCATTTTGGTAGTTCCTTTCGTTTCGACAGGATGCTATGTTATCAGCGTAGGAGTTAGAGGATAAATCAAAGGCAGTATCATGGATGACCTAATCGCGGCTTCGCAATATGTTGTCTAGTTTTTTTTCTGGAATGTTTTTTTCACAAATGATTGTTCCAGAAGAGGTAATTTTAGGTCTTTGCAAAAGAAAATGGAAATCTCCGAATACCATCGTCACCCCCGAATTCATAAAAATGCTATAAAAATACTAAACACATGAAGATTACCATGCTTCTCTTCATTGAATACGATAGCATGTGATGAAACTACTGTAACTAAATTGGTATGCGTTTTAACAAAATGTGTCAAAATGAAGATTTTTTCTTGGCTTAATACTTTCTTCGCACATTTGTATATATTATATATATGAGGTACATATGTATGGATTATACTTCAAAGTCAAATGTGATTTCTTGAAATATGGGAGAAGCTTGTAGTTTGTATACGCGAAACAAGGTGTGTTGTACAGGTTGCGCAGTGAAAGTTCCCCTTACAACAGATTTCATTGAATAAATGCTGCAAAAGAGTTCAGTATTTTCCTCGAATATTTCAGTGTGTCGGTGCGAAAATCTTGAGAACGGCCATGCGCTGCTGCAACTCAGTTCCAGAATGGAGACCATTACGACAGATTAAACTAACGTTATATTACAGTTCAATTCTTAGCTGGCTGTACCTCATATGCCTCTAATTTGCGGTTTATATAAAAAAGAAATGTTAACATAAGGCTGATATGAACAGAGGAGGCCTAGTGGCCTAGGGATAATTATTGCCATCGGCAAACTTGCGCAGTATTAGGCTACATTAAGATACTACCTGTACACTAAGCAAGAAACTTGGTTCCATCTCCTCACAATAAGAAATCTCAAGCGGAAATACAACCATCAAAATATTGGCTTTAGGGTTAATTATCAGCGGTAATCCCGAGCTGGGCTCCGCTAGTTGGCTGCCTCGTTTAATTCTTGTGCTATCGACCATGTTGATTTACGGCTGGAAACCCTTCAGCTGTCTTCTGGTCGTACGCCGCAAACTTTGTCCAACAATTGCGTCCTTTTCTCTTTGTCACTTTAAAAACAGTGTAGGGAATTTGAGGGGTACGTGAGAAAAAACAGAGTTCTCCAATTACTGTATGAACTGAAAAGACCGATGATTCTAATACCTACAGTCATTAGGTCAGGACCACTTGCGTAAAGACTCCAAGAAGGGCTGAAGGACAGATCAAGGAGAAAGTAATAATTTGCTCCTATAGGGCCACGCCCGGCTCTTTCCCCGGGTAATAATGGCTATTGGGCTCCACATGGGTACCAGGTATATAGATGGACACCTATAGATTTTCTCACATTGGGCATCAAGTGTTCCCAACATATGTAGAGCCCGGGCATTGCTTGAAATAAATGCTCAAAGCTTATTTTACTCCAGCTGCTTAAAAAATCGCAACATTTTGTAGCGCTTAAAACGATTGTAAGCACCATCCAAATGTTTGCAAGCGCTTAAAAAATTTTGTTAGTGCTTAAAATTCTTTGTTAGTGCTTAAAAATTTCTGTTAGAGCTTAAAAATTTTTGTTAGTGCTTACAAATTCTCGTTAGTGTTTAAAAATGTTTGCTTCGCTCAAGTTGTCTCGCCAACCCAATTGATAATTTATAGGCATTTATCAGACGTTATCGGATACCCATCACTATTATCTTATAGACAGCTGATAAATGCCTATAAATTTCCGATTGGGCTTTCAACCTACGTTTAAATTGTTCGGAGACCTTTTCTAATTTAGAGAGTTATCGTGTACCGATCTACTGATTGTGCGCAACAAACCTACAACATACGAGAATAGCGCGTACATTGTGGCCACATTCGTGATCAGAATCACCGTGATCATGATCATCGCGATCACTGAAAAGCACAGAACCGTCCAATGACGTTGTAAATACACCAGAGACGCCATGTCTAATTTCAAAATTTGGATTTCGTATTTACACAGAAGACGGTGGGGAATGAATTTTTAAATATTTTTCTTTATTTTGAAGTCAATGGATAAGTGAATTAGCAGTATTCAATGTATGTTGAACATGCACAGGCATAAAACTATGAGCGTGGGCAAACGTACACGAAAGTTTCCCTGCAACGCAACTTAGTACTCAATTCCGCTGCAGCGCCCAAGGCTTCGGCTCGGACTGAAAAGAATGTATAAGGTACGAGTCTTTTTTTGCAGCTTGTACGTTCTAACAAGCAGCAATGGTGAAGCTTTTAGAATACCTCCTACTTCTGCGTTAGTTTAAAGTTGCAATGACATACAGTTTAAGCCTGACATTCAAGCACCATGAGTAGCAGTCACGGTAACGAGATGGCCGAAAGGGAAACGTTGCGTGACTGAGCAATTTTTGCGATTCTGTGCCCACGCTATAACGAAACTAAAATTCTGGGAATCACTAAAGCAAACAAATATAATAATATTATCCAATTTATCAATAAATATAAGAAAACATCACGAACTTTGCATTTCACTGTTGGATTTTTGCTTGTCTAACGGCTGGAATTACTCGTTGAACATGCATGATCAGCCTGCTAGAGAAATCACAGTACGATCAATTTTCACCAATGATCACGGCTGATTGATATTGGAATCTGGTCAAAAAGTAGTCACAAAAATGCCCGGATCATGCGGAATCAGCGGAACGATCCGCAAGGTGGTCACAAAATGAGGCCCATAGACACTCCATGCACTTTACGTTGCTCTGTGGCACAACTCTGCAAAAATAAAAAAAAAGATGATGTGGCTTTTGAAGCTTGTCACAGGAAGAGCCCCATTTTCCCAACAAACCTACAAACTTTTTTCGAGCTAGCTAATGTCGACTGAGTTTGTTTAAGGACTGAAATTCACTTACAATTTCTAAGTGGCTTTTGTAACTCTTGCTTATCTTGAAAATAATTTTAATGTTCTTTCCATTCCGTCACCGAAACTTTCAATTACTAATTGAGGCAAATTTGTAGGCTTACAGCGGAAAAAAGGCTAATTTAAAGGCTAATTTAAAGGCTAATTTAAAGGCTAATTTAATGATGGGTGTTACTTTTTGTTACACAGACCGGAACGCCGAAGGTCTATACCCCGAATAATGCCCGCTTAGAGTTGTTTTTTCGAGTTAATTAACGTAGCTTCAAATATGTTTGAAATGATATACTTTTTTTGTTTTGAGCGCTTATAATAGGAAAATGTCGGTACTTATTTTGCTTTGTATTTTTCCCGCCTAGAGTACAATGCTCAAATTCGTCAACATAAGCACTTATTTTGTATGCTATACTGGCTTATTTTTTCTGCTTAAAGCGCTTAAACCGTTGTTGCTTAATGTATGGACTCTACACATATGTAATGAATGGCTTCCCCAAGTACATCCCTCATTAGCAATATAATGGGTCGTCACGCATCAGACCCGTGTGGGCTCCTGTGGGTTCACCCATTGTGGGTGGCGTATGGTGATTCTCACATGGGTACCAAATGGGCTGCCCCTCTATATTTCATACTGACTTGTGTATTGAAACTAACATTTAGACGCAAGTTTCAATAGAAACACACGGTATCTTTAGGTTCTAATGTAGTTTATATCATCTGTAACAAAAACAATTGCCGAGCTTTAGCTTTAACAATGATCGTAGGATCGATTCTCGGAAGATTTAGTTTGAAGTTCATGAGGTACTTCCGGGATACGCATGGGGAATTTATGGGTTTTGCACGAGATACCCCTAATAAACTTCTTGAAAAAGTAATTGTCCCGCATGGGCATCCCACGTGGGCCTTCCTTGGTTGTAAGTGGGTAGATAATGAGAAACTAATAGGGTCTACTGTGCTCTCCAAGGACCTGTATGGGCCCACCAACTCGAGTCCATCTAGGATGTGTATGCGCAAGTGCAAGGTTTCCTATATGAAATCCAGTAAAAAACTTTGCAAAAAAGTTTTTGGGACTCATATTACGTCACCACATGAGCGCCAATGGGCTTCCTACCTGGGCCCCACGTGGCGCCCAGCTCCACTGATGCTTGGGTTGTGACTTAATGAAACGAGGGAGTTCATGGAATGGTTTGTCTGACCTACATCTGATAGATTTAAACAGAAAAACCTACAATAAAAGAAATCTTTCTCCGATACGAGTTACGAGGGAATGGTTGGTGGAGGTTCAGTCATTAAAGAGAAAATAGTTTATTCATTGTGGTCTAAAGTGAATCTTGAGTATTAGCAGTTCTTTGAGACGCGCATTGAGTATCTTACCATGTGCAACATAAAGACAGACGGTGCCAGGATGCACAACGGTGGCTTACCTGAGATGAGATTCAGGTATAATATGTGGGTCTATAAGTTAGATAAGGTACTATTCTAGCTGGTCCGATGCTATGGTAACCTAAACCTACCTAAGCTATTATTGCCTACTGCTCTGAGGTAGGCGGCATGTTTTACCAAGAGCAGGAAAGCTGTTAAGTATCTAAAGACCAAAATGCAGACTGTAGTTGGTACAGAAAATTTGCTAGGGCTACATAAATAAAACTGATAGGAAACATCGCCCTGACAATACATGAATACAGTACCAAGCTCAGCAGTTACAGTTTATTAGGTAGTATAAATACAGGGTGTGATAAGATACTTATTTACTGGTCCTACAGCGTTCTATCATAGTACTTTATCTGTACGTGCGTACTGAGCCTTCATACAGTGGTGTACACTCTGCACACTCTTTAGAAATTTGCCAGTCCTTTTCTCCACTTGCGCAACCTGCCAAAATAAAATGGATGCTTCAAGGTACCAAAGTTCAAAAATAGTAGCAGGCAGTGAAGGCAAAATGTATATTTCGTTCGTATTGCAGATAGTTCTGTGAGGCTCAGTATTTTTCATTCACTTTTCCCACTGACGCAAGAGGTCAGTTTTGTACAGTCCGCTGTTGTGAAGCGAAAGCGGTGCTGTCTTGGCGACGGTATTGTGTGTGACGGTACTCAAAGGGCTATTGTGTCAGTTCGGGGCTCACGGCTCCAGGCAGTATCAAAGTTTTATCGCATGATGTTGTGCTTTGCTTCAGGCTGTGGGCTTCCGGGAGGACGTTAGTATAATTTACAAAGACACTTCGTGTAATAGCGCATTCGATGGTGGTTAATAAGGGCACTATTTTGGTGTTTGACTCTCTGTAATAACTGTGAGCTGTCGAGACAAGTAGTGTATGACATCAAATAACAAGTTATATACTTCAGAGTGAGTATGACACTTGCGCTGAAGAATATTTTTTTAGACCCTAGGTTTTAAAACATAATATTTAAGTTGCACGGACTCAGTACGAGCTCTCCGTTGTTTGTCACATCGCATGCATAGTTAATTCCTAATCTATTCCAGAAAATACTGGTTAAGTTTCGTACCGCCACATCTCTGAGATGTAATTTGCGAGCAGCACTACTGAGCATGAACTGCGTCTCGCCTAGCGAGGTCATGTATTGTTTGTACAGTAAACCCATTGGAGTTTCTGCAGCAGTCGAGCTAGCTGTGTGGACCGGGGCATACTACGAATGGGGACATATAGCTGTAGAGTATGACAGTGTGAGATCTATTTTACAACCAGATGACGCAGAATTGGGGAAAATACTTAAGCGTATTAATGTATGTATAGGAACTACTAGCAACAAATTAGTGGGTGCCAAAGGAGCCCAAAGATAACTCTTAAAGTTTCGTAGATAAGCTCTCTTCCTCTAGAGCAGTTCATCACATCGCAATAGAATCATATGAGTGTTAGTTTCCAGAAAGAAAAACGAAAGTATAGGTCTTGGGATAATGTCTTCATAGGGAAATTTAGTTGCATTAGCGATACTTTTGAGAAAAAAATGCCTTTTCATGGATAATAATTATTAATATTCTGGTAGCTTTTGGATCTATGGCGGTGTTGTGTTGAGGTATAATAACAAGCAGCCACGAGTAGTATGTTAAACATTTGATTTGTCGATAGTATAAGAAAATGAAAAAGTTCAATTCAGCTTAGAGGCTGAGCACTTGTGCAGTTCTAAAAGGCCAGTGATTAACTTTACTCCAAGAGTTTATAGCGGCTGTAGTAGTGTTAATGTGGTTCGTCTGGCCAAGGGGTATACGTCTCTGTGTAAGCTAGTATCGGTTCGATCATCTTAATACATAGTCTGAAAATAAGGTTCAATTAGCACTCATTTTTTTTGGGGTAAAAAATATTTTACAGTACTAATAGATTGAGTACATGTTTTTTCATGTCAAGCAACTCGACCAGCCCGACAATACAGTATCTATGACCAGCCCAAAAAAGTATTAGTACTGATGTGCCCATTGAAGAGATAAGAAGTGCCAAGTCTAGGCATAGTTTTTAGCATTGGCATAATCTGTAATTGCGCCTGCTAAGCAGTTTCGTTTATAACGATCAAAAATAAGGTCAGATTGGGCTATCCAACGAGAGGGAGGAGACTGTGCCAGTCTTTACAGCTTCTTGACGGGGTTGAGGGGGACTCCAGAATAAGAAATGGAAACATCATCTACACGCAGGGATGATCGGAGAGATAGTGGATTGTTAGAAATTTGCTTGATGGCAACCAGATAAAAGTACATTACAAATGCTGCCTTATGGAATATGAATTCCATCCAGTCAGTTGGAACTGATCGAGCGTGCTCATCCTCCCCAGGATGGAACATTGGTTTTTCTAAGGCTAGTCCACACGTTATTCATATCAGCGCGTTCGCTCATCCACTTGTCTGATTGTGTTACTGTGCGCAAGAAATAGTAGAAACTGCACTGTTTTATGAGTTCATTATAACTGAAAATCTGAAGAGATATCTGGAACTTGCTTTGTGACACTTGCAGAGGAAATGGACTCGACGGTTAACATTTTAATTACTGTTTGAGGCGTACGCAAAATAGTGTTGGCACTGCCGCGACAAAACATTACGACGAGTAGAAAAGGGAACGCTGTCAGGCGAAGGACGTGCACACTCGCCTATACAAAACTTGAGATTTGATTGGCTGCACGACTTCATACGTAATCACACATTTAGCATGAGGACAATTCTCTCAATATCTTGAGATCTGTGACGCTAATGAGGAAATGGTTCATGTCTAGGCCCAACGTTAGACCATATCAACATCTCTATAAAACCAGCCCCCTTCACAAAGTCTAGACAGTAAGGCGCCAAAGCCTTGCAAAGAGGGACGCCTCATCGCAACAGAAGTAAGCAAGTAAGGAAGGCGTTTATCACTCGTCCAAGGCATATGCCGGAAGCGTAACGTTTTCACTTCCTTATAATTCCATCATTTTAGGTGAAGATCGCAAATAATAGGTGTGGAACCGCTTGACTTATTTGAAGCGCAGAAATAGAAAAGTCTGATATTAAAAACTGCAGTAATAGCATATGCGGTTTGCGCCATATCAATACGAAGAACTGTAGTATTTGAAAGGCCACAGTGACGAAAGCCCTTTTAGTGGAATTTTATTGCAGCGATGTGAATTTTTTTTTATACCGTAAGCTAAGAGCTTAGCATGCAACGAGGAAAGGAGAAACCTTCCCACAGTTCCACTTAGCCTATTTTAGAAAAATCTCCGGACTGTGCTCCGAAGATTTCAGTTATCCAGCACGAAACTCTCGGCAAGTTCCTCCCGCTACTGGAGCACAGCACAATAGCTAGCAATACTAAGGCAGACTGAACTAATGATATTTTAAAGTGTTAGTAGTTAACAGAGTGTGCCTGCTGTATCTGTAATTACTAATTTTGTGCGAAGAAAATTAGAGTAACACAGTATGACTGAAATACGAACCGTTGAGATAGGGGCGCCGGAACAGGTGGCCGGCAGGAGCGGCAACTGCCCCTACCCTATCAGTGGGGGCAATAGGGGACAGCATGACGCATATTGCGGAGGAAATAATGCTCTTCATTCGTATTTTCTAAACAGCAAAATGATTAAAATCTAAAGAATGACAACAATATGAAAAAAGCTTTATATATGTGAAATTTGTGACCTTGCCACTGATATCAGCAACCAACTGTTTCATGCTAACCCCCAATATGTCCCAAATACGCACGGACCACTGACCAGTAACGTCTCGTATCACGAGAATTTGATATGGAAACCTATTGCATATCTATGCTAGGGGTGGGGTGAGGGGTTAGCCTAATTATTTGCTCCATTTTGAAAAGTAATGAAAACATAAATTTAAATAAAAAATGCATTGTATGGGCAATACTCCAAATACGCTAGCAAATAATCTTAATCCCTTCTAAGTGCCCCTCTAACATAATATTGCCCGTGTTGCCCTCAGCTAATTCAGAGCCTGTGCGTTAGAACGCAGTCATTGTCGCCGGGAAAATTATGCCAAGTATTGGGGCGTATTTTAAGTACTATGTGTGTATTAGGCAAGAAGCATTGGCCTTATTTTTTTATATGCAAGACTGTTAACGCACAAATGCAATCGTTAGCCAAAGTGACCGGTGGAAATTTAAACACCATGGCAACCCGTAGCTGCGCCGCCCTTACACGGTCTAATTATTTCTTCCAATCGCGGCCTTTTCTATTCATTTTCTGAGGTGACTGACGACCAGAGGCGCTTCTGCTGCCACCGCCAAGCGTCCAAAGTTTGACTGAAAACTAGCTATTTTTAGCCACAATGGCTTGATTACGAAAAATAAAATAGTGTAGGAAATTTTAGTCCAATGGTCCTGTAAGTGAACCAAATTATACCAGAAGTGCAATAGCTACAGGGGCTGCTCACGGTAAGGCCTGCGACAAATGGTCAGTCCTACCGGCCGACCAGCCGCCGGGACAGAAAAGCGGCAGGGCGCAGAAGGCTACGAATAGGCCGTGCCCAGCCCTTTTGCAGTCTAATGATAAAACTTAAAGATAATATATACGGACTCAGTCCGACAGCTTCAAGTCTGCTGTACACAACAGACTTTTATCTTATTTTTCCTCTTCCTAGCGTTCGAATGTTTGGTATCGTCCAGCTAGTACAGCCGTGCGTTCAACAGAAGATTTGCTAACATGTTATCCGTCGAATCAGTTGCCTAAGCCTGCACTGGTAATGTTGCTGATGAATTTTTAAATCTTAAACAGATTGCAACAATACAGTCCAAGGCTGTAAAATGAACACAGATGACAAAAGACAATCGTCTGCAACGGGCCTTAATGTGAACAAAAATCTTACAGAAATTAGTAGCTTTTCTCAATTAATTACCAACTGATGATCTCCTCTGTAGCAAACGATTGACTTTATGCGGTTCATCTAAATCAGAGTATTTGCTAGCGGTAGAAAATGTGCACTGAACAATTTACGATCGTTTACAGCAGAAGAACACTTTCAAGCTGGCTGAAGAATAGATGCAAACATTACAGCAAGGGTAAAATTTACGTTCAGCCCTCAACTCTTCCATTGCTTGTTAGGCCAGTTCCTTCGCCGAGGCTTTTCAATGCCAGAAACGCAGACGCTGTAGTCTCTAGCGTCAAATACCTACCTCTCCGCTGCGTGTTCGCATCACCTCGCATGTAAAATTAAATTTTCAATAATTGCTCTGCAAACACTCACTCAACACTGTACCTTCAGAGTTACGAGGCAAAACTAAACTGCCTAGTGGCATTTTCATATCACCTAGCATGCATTGATAGCTAAGTCTTCAATTGCTCTACAAAGACTCGGCCAGCACTGTACCCTCGCATTTGCAAGGTCAAAGTTAATTCCAACGTGTCTCAGTCACGCCGTTCGTGATCTGGCGAGCTGCTTCATTTTTTTTTTCTATAACACACTAATGAAAGTTTTTTGCCCTAGTACAGCTAGCGGTGCTGTTCTCAGCACTCCCTCCAACTTTTTTATCGTATGCTTCTAGTGCACTTGAACAGCGTTGAATTTTTTGAGTATATGATACAAATACTCAATGAGCTAGTTTGTGCTCTGATGGAGGCTAATACTCAATGAGCTAGTTTGTGCTCTGATGGAGGCTAATACTTTATGAACTAGCTTGTGCTCTGATGGAGGCTAATACTCAATGAGCTAGTTTGTGCTCTGATGGAGGCTAATACTCAATGTGCTAGCTTGTGCTCTGATGGAGGCTAATACTCAATGTGCTAGCTTGCGCTCTGATGGAGGCTAATACTCAATGAACTAGCTTGTGCTCTGATGGAGGCTAATACTCAATGAGCTAGTTTGTGCTCTGATGGAGGCTAATACTCAATGAGCTAGCTTGTGCTCTGATGGAGGCTAATACTCAATGAGCTAGTTTGTGCTCTGATGGAGGCTAATGCTCAATGAGCTAGTTTGTGCTCTGATGGAGGCTAATACTTAACGAGCTAGCTTGTGCTTTGATGGAAGCTAATACTCAATGAGCTA